>KK117712.1:220696-268419 GCA_000611955.2 Stegodyphus mimosarum
CAAGACACCGCTTTCACTCCATCGACCTCTCTAGAGAGTATCACGTGAGCACTTCTCATGCTGCAAGAAAACTCCTCCTCTGGGACAACACTACCTCCACAACATCCAGAGAATGAGATTAATCAAATTTTAATTATTCACACGATTCCCTGCGGTTAAACTGTCACTCCAATCGTGGTGATGGTGGTACTAGATGACGTCACCCCAAGATTGAAAGCAAAAACGTGAACGTCTTGCATTCCCTTAATCGCCTATAAAAGTCACTTGATAAATATAGGTTTTTTTGACGCAAACTGATTACGCTCAAAAGATTTCACACTCTAAAACTTAAATATCAAAAATAAAAATTGAGAAAAAGGACATAAAAAGTACAGGAGACTAGTTTAGTATATGTTCAGTATGTATAATTAATAAGTTATATATACTTTAATATGCGTTTAGGAACCGGCATGTAATGACCACTCAGCTATTAGTGCAAAGTACTTATTTTTTTTTAAATGAAAGAGTTTGGATTTTAAAGTTCTTTCAAAAGAGTTTGTAAGTTTTTTTACGCTCTTGCTAAGCTTACGGGCTATCAGTCAGCTCCTATACTCAGTCCAGCTAACTTTTGTTATTGTCTTTTTAGCTTTATTATTAAACATCGGTTTCTTCACACTCATGCCATATTCAAATCAATGGCAAAATTACAAAAATTGTAACAGCAGCGTATGTTTAGAATTCCGGACGCAGTGTTAAATATTGAAACGTAGCCGTTGCTACCTCACAAAACATTATTCTCCTGTTTTAGAATAATTCCTGATTACTATATTTTAAATAAAATCATTTATTATAATTTAGACATTGGTATTTTTAAAACTTTATTATTCTATAAATATTTTCCCCACTGTTGCCATCCGCAATCTGCATAAAATTGTAGAAACAAAGATTATATGTGGTTTCTAGAAGTTATAACTTCTAGAAGTTTAAGGTGCTTACATATGATCTATCGGCTGACGATGTAATTTCACCAATAATACTCAGTTTAGTTTCTTCATCAATTAGATTTTGTTTTTAATATCAATAAATAAACTAAACCGGTTGAGAAAATTTGCACCCAAAATGCCTTTACTGACTTTGGCTACACTAAATGGCCACTGAAAATCACAGCGAAATCCCAAATTCAGATTTCAATACCATTTGAAGCACAAATTTAAAGTCTCCAATTATTTTGTCATTACATGTGGCTAGAATTAGACATTCATCCGCACCATTGTCATCCCAAAATTTTATTCCATTTTTTCTTCAATTACAAAACGTCTATAATAGAATTCAGGGAAGTTCTTTAAATCTTCCAACAGCAGAACCAGCCGCTAATTCTGATTCTGCTGTGCAGGCAAGTTTTCCTGGTTTTTCCAATTACATGATGGCTGACATTTTTCCAGAACGAATCTTTATCCGAAAGTAAAGTGGTAATAATATAGTTTACCATTCGGGCTGTAACGCCTCCAACTTCTATTTCTATCTCAACATAATTATATGTTATTTCTTTCTGTACTACGAATTCCTTCATTTGGCTGTTGATGGAAATGGAGCTCTCCGACTTTCCAACGAAGATATCATCTCCAGCAATTGTAAAATGGTAATCTGCGACGCGCTCAAATTCTTAACTTTAGTTGAATGAGCCTCATATAATTTAGTTTGTAAACACATGCCAAAAATATTATCAGCCATAACCTCCGGTTATTAACACTTTCATCATTAACCGCTAATATATGTTTAATTCGGTGGGTCAATTTTTTAATCCATAATGTTTTTCAAACCACGTCAGAAATACCATTGGTTGCCAGGGATTTTATTTTTTTGTAATATATACTTTAGTTTCATGTCCATTTCCCGCCAATTTCAATGAATACATTCCATTCTTTGAATAAACGCTCTTTTGCAACTAATATCTATTTTTAGCCTTATCAAATATTACGTCCCAGATAGTATCTGCGTATTTAGGTTCAATTTGTGAGACAATGTAATTAAACTTGGTGTCCTCATTAATTATAATTAATTCTGTCTGATAAAATCAAATTTCTGGCTTATCTATCCAAAAAGGGGTCATTTTTACCCTGATCTTCATAGTTTCAGAAGAATTAGCACCATCTGACTTTTCTGTCTTCTTGACATTTGCCAAAAGATTAACCGTTACCAACTAACACTCACCAAAAGAACTTGGATATTGCTACATCACAAACATTATTTTGCTGTTGAAGAATAATTCTCACTATTATTTATTCATTATATTTTATACATTGATCTCTTTAAAAGATTATTATTCTAATAATATTTTTCCACTGTTGCCATTCGCAGTCTACATAAAGTTGTAAAAACAAAGATTAAATATGATTTGTAGAGATTACAGGTGTATATTTTTATACTGTATTCAATCTTTTCTCAGTTCTTCATACCAATATTCAATTTTATTAAGATGATGGCTGAAAACATTGTTTTGACTTTTTACTATTAACTTTTTACGTGTTAACTTTATTTATTAAATATCATGTTCTTCGCACTTACGCCACATAAAATTCAATTCAACAGGAAAATCATAAGATATTTAGCAGCAGCATATCAACTATTCAAAAACAGTTTGTAAATTAAAATCGAAAGATATGCATCTTACATTTTTCCAAATGACAACAGTCTTGAGCGCTGGAAATAAAAATGTTTTATTTCGAGCAATGTTGCCACTGCTTGTTTTCAAATCGCTGAGTTTATTAATCAAAATATAATTGAAGTTTTATAAAGTATAAAATAAATAATATTAGAAAATCAAAATTCGGGATTCCTGTGCACATGTTCGGCTGGAGAACTACGTTATTCGAAATTTGATGGCTTTAAATACCGTCTTTTTCTTCACAGTGCGTGGAACATAGATACACGCATGCAGATCTTCATTATTTAGTTTCTTTAAAAATAATACAGGGCGGTAATATTTTGTAGCAATAATTTGAAAAGTGATTCACCGTTTGTAATGAACTGACGTAAAATCCCAATACGAGGCTAATAGACTCGTTTGGGTAAATTACGCTAAGCTCCCAAAATATTTTTAAAAATACGAGCTCTGATACTCAGAGTGAATTCTGTTTGTCGAATGGAAAAGCTAGAAAACTTAAAGACAGTTTCACAAAGTTTGGTGGTGTTCTGAAAATGAATATTGAATAATCTAAATAAATATTGACCTCACTTGGAAAGGGATTCGAATGAATTGCTAGGAGAATTCGTAATGTCTTATTCCTGCCTGATTGTTGTTCCTATTTTATATGAAAATATAATTTTCATAAAAAATGATAAACACAGAAGGGAAAACGTACTGAAATGGCACTTATAATGCTTTAATTTGTCTGTTGGAACTACAACAAAGTTCCTCTTAAAATCTCCTTTAAAACAAATCAATTTTAAGGGCAAGATGGAAATTAAAAAAATTAAAATACATCGCTACTGAAAGAAGTATGCAATAAATCTAATTGTATACGAAAATATATATATATTTTAATAAAACTTTAAAACCTCCCAAGAGCTGAATTTTAATTAAGTGAAGCAATCCCTATTTTCATTTGAAACGTATGTTCTATATCAATTTCAAAGAATGCTTGCACTTCAGCGAATACCCCTCCCTGAAAAAGAGTAATTAGAAGAAAAATCTTTGTGTGTAAATACTTCATTACAAAGAAGTGATGTAAACATGGAGAAAAGAAGTTTTTAGAATTACGTTCTTAATTGAGTTTCTTTCAGAATTTTTTTTTCTCTTTTCAAAACTCCAGGGAAATTTAATATTATTAAATGATAAAAAAAATTCGACACTTTGTCAGAGGAATGATTAATATTATGGGCATAGTTATAAAAAGCAATTTTTCAATTAAATTCACACCGTTATATGTAATTTATTAAATTAAAAGAGTGATAATTAAAGCGAAAAATCATAAATGTAAATAATTACAGATATTAATCAAAACAATGTTACGTCATTAACATACGGCTATTTAAATTGTCAGTTATCACAATACTTTTATCACAGTAAACATATTTTAATGATTCTTGCTTATCTCGCAATGCAGATTTTAACTATGGATAACTTTCCATTGGGGTTCCTGTTCTATCCTTTTGCCGCCTTTTTCAATTTTCTGTCTCAATTTTTCAAACCTAAAGGAGCATCCTTAGAGAAATGCATAAGTCTTAATTTTCCGATCGAGGCAGAAAAGTAAATTTTAAATATACTTATTTTCCATGAAAAAATTCTTTTCATATTAATAACATAGACTCGTCGCTTGAGGGTTACTAACACAGTCTCGAAGAATTGAGACATTTTAAACTTCAACTTCAAGACTTTGTGAATGCTCTAGTTGATCTCCTAGAAAACAAGTTAAGAAACAGTCCTGGTTCATATAGGAAAAGAAAAGTCAAGAATACTTGCTCATACGCTTACCTGCGTAAAAGAATAACAAGGAAATACGAAAATGTCGTTCAGCAGTATAAATTCCCAGAATCATTCATGGCATGTCTGGTGTAAGTCAGAAAATAATAAGTTCTACTTCTTAGACTATAACTTGGAAACACAAAATGATGTTGCATTTTAAGCGAATGGGATAACAACGACAAAGATAAACATTATTAAAAATTTCTTGCCTAAAATAAGGAATAGATTCAAAATGTGGTTTCCATGTTCTTAGTACGTCTTCAGAAAGTATATTTCTCACTTCCTCAAGTTAGACGAGATTTTATTTAAAAAAAAAAAAAAAACTGAAAGTTTTCAGATTTTAAATTACGTCCAAAAATGTGTTTTTTTTAACATTTTGTGTGTTACCTTTATTTATTAAATATCCTGTTCTTCGTAATTAAACCATAAGATTCAGTTCAACAGCAATATCGCAAAATAATTTTAAAATGAGCATATCTTTAGAATTTCCGATATACGGTCTCACGCCCAGGAGATGAAAATATTTTTTCTGTACAACGTTGCCATTGCTCACTTTGAAATCCTTGACTTACATCAAAAATTCATTAAAGTTTTACAAAATATGAATAAAACAAATTACAAATTTCAAACTTGGGCTTCCAGGTGCCCATGTTTGATGGAGGACTACGTTATTAAATATTTGATGGCTCTAGGCACCGTTGTTTTATCACAATGCGAGAAACATACATATATTTACCCAAATTCTTCGTTATTTAATTTCTTTAAATATCATACAGGGTGATAATATTTGGTGGCAACAACTTGAAAAATGGAACAACGCAAAATGCCAAAACGAAATGAATAGTCCTTCTGGGGAAATTGCCTCTTTGGACCCTTATATAAAAAAAAAAGTAATGGATACCAGAAGGAGAGTATTTTAACATTTTTAGCCCAAAGGGGCAATTTGTTCAGAAGGGCTCTTAAATTCATTTTGGCATTTTGCGTCGATTCACTATAAACGGCGAATCACTTTTTAATTCTTGCCATGAACTATTAGAGCCTTGTACTGCTTTTAAATAAATTAAATAATGAAGAATTTGCATAAATGTAGGTATGTTTCTCGCATTGTGATAAAACAGCGGTACTTAGAGTTATCAAATTTTGAACAACGTACGTTTCAACCCTAATATGGGCATCTGAAAGCCCAAATTTAAAATCTGGAATTAGTTTTATTACACTTTTCATATTTTATAAAACATTTATGAGTTTTTGATAAAGAAACTCAACAATTTCAAAGCGAGCAATGGCAACACTGTACGAAAAAAAAACATTTTTATCTCCAGCGCGCGAGACTGTGTATCGGAAATTCTAAAGATATGCTCATTTTAAAATTATTTTGTGAAATTGCTGTTAAATTGTATTTTTATGGTTACGTGCGAAGAACATGAAATTTTATAAATAAAGTTAACGCAAAACGTTAAAAAAACGCCTCTCTGGGAGTTATATAAAATCTGAAAGCTTTCTGATTTTTTTTATTATTATTTTTTGTTTCAGTTTGATGAAAATATAGTTAAAGAGATTATTATTATTATTATTATTACTATAACTATTATTCCATGGATCCCTACAGCTAGGAATATATGCCCGAATTTGAGTATGAAAGTGCATTAAATTTGATTGGTGGAAATCTTTTAAGAAAGCAGTGATGTATTCCTAAAAACTAGAAGGCAGAAAATTAAATAGTATTAAATAACGAGCTTCTGTAAAATTGTACAGCGCTGGGTTGTTACTTTTCGCTTAGTGTTAATTTTACGAATATGGAATTTTTTTTCGGTGAATCCGCAACAAATTCGTGACAAACAAGAAAAACGTTTCCTTCGAATTATATGTAGAATGCAAGCATGATATAAAGGAAAAGCATTTCTCAAACGTTAACAGTTATTGTTAAAATCCATAAAGGAATGTACGAATGGTAAAATATCAAAGAAAATATAATTCTCTTTTAAGGTGACAATTATTAATGACAATGACTTATAAGTATAAAATAATGATATTTTTTGCAAAAAATAAAAATACACCTGTTCAAAAGTCCAAAATCCTAAAGCAAAATTTACTAATCACACTTGAAATCAACGTCAAAAATAGCATAAATTTCAAGATTTGAAATCTCTGCGGGTGTACGGAGTAGCGGAATCTTGTTCGGTATTACAAATGCATACTGAATAAAAATAAGGTAATTCAGTTTTATGCAAAATACCCTTCCACATGAATTCTTACAAACTGACGGAAAATGTTAAAGCTTAGCAGCCACCATGATTAATTAATTCTGTTCGTTATTATATGCTGAGACGGAGAGACAATGATGAAATGTGTGATTCCACTGAAGGATTAGAATTCTACTGAAGTTATTCGAATATTCAAATAATTTTTCCCTTTCTTTAAGTTGAAAAGATTTACTTGTCCATACATGCCAGTATGGATAACTTAAAAGATTCCGAATTCTACGAATCAGACATCTCTGAAATATAAACAAATACTAAATTATACGCGTTAAGTAGGCAGATTATTCTTTCTATGAGAGTCAAAAGGTACTGGGGAAAATGGCTTCCATGAGTTTTCTCTGAGGTTTTCCCGCCGCCTTTCCTGAAAGATATTTCACGACTGACAGAATTTTAAACCACGAAAAGCCATCAGTAAAAGTGCAAAGAAAATGCTTAGCTTCGCAGGTACTGGCGAAGAAATTTCATATTAGGAATAAGGTGGTATACCGCATTATGATTTTTTAGTTTGTGGCTGTTAATCTATTATAAAAGAAAGTGAAATCTATTTATAAAAGAAAGTGAAACACAGGAATTAATTATTGAAATCAGCACATTCCACCAAATTCCTGGTTTTTCACCTAACATTGTAGAGACATTAGGTTATAGAAGCAGAAGAGATGAAAAATGAGCAAAGCCCTCGCTGGGACTAGAACCACGGACCTTTCTAATACGCGTCGAGCGTGCTGACCACTACACGACAGGCGTGCGAAGAAGGCCGGAGAAATACCTTATATACTTCTCTTTTAAAGGCAACTAGGGGTTAGGGGACCCAATCGCCAAATCCTGATGTGGTGGATCATCATCCACCACCGTTTTTAGTTCAGGAGCCACTGCAGAGACATTAGATATTTTTTTGAAGCAGGAGAGATGAAACACGAGCAATGCTCTCACCAGGACTCGAACCACGGACCTCTCGAATACGCGTCGAGCGTGCTGACCACTACACCACGAAGACATGGTAAGAAGGCGGAAGAAATACCTTATAACATGACTTAACTTGTGTTTGTCCCCTCAATTTCACTGTCGGATAGGGAAAAAACTAACTACATTCTTCACTTCTCGTATTCTTATATGTATTTTAACCATGTTGTAGCTTGGCAAAAGCCATTTTCTCTTCCTTTCTTTGCATTTGATTTTATATACTTGCTAAAAGCTATAATGTCAGCTTTCAGTACTGAAAAAAATTAAGCAAAATATTCCATGAAAATCAAAATAGAAGTTTTTTGGCAATGGAGAAAAGGCAGTATATTGTTCATTTTCGTGAATTTATTTGCTTGATCACAAGAACGAAAGGAAATATAATTTCTCTTTAATATGACCAATCACAGCTCTAAACGACATTTCTCTTCTGTGGAGGGTGGTTGCCTTAGAGAAGCGACTGTTGATGATGCTCAGTATCATTTTTTAATCATGTTCTTGTAACGTTTGTGCCTTACAGAAGTGATCACGAGGTTTTACTACATTTCATTGCAAAAGGATGGGCGCATCCTTCATTCTCATTTGTGAAAAAGGATACCAAAATAATTTTGCTGCTTCAAATTTTGCAGAAGTATTGCTCCAACCTCAGACACAAATAATAAAATGCATAGACTAAGCTAAGGTCTTCAAAATATCAAAATGCTTGAAACATTTTTATATTAGGTTTACATATCAAACGTGAGGTGACCAACTACAGGCTCTCCTTTTCATGTAGCCCATGAAGTCATTTTCGAAGGCCCGAAATAAGATTAGCTAAGTTTATAATTAACATTCAATACAGATTTTCAAACACATATATATTTTCTTACTTTTAACCATGCTTATGCATTTTAACCTCCGAGACAAATCTTAAAATCCTCCTCCATATAGATTTTTAAAATCACCTTCACATTAATCAATTTTATTTTATTCTTGCGCGCGAGCTCTCTTTATTATTACTATTATTATTAATTTTCTGTCTAAGGCAGGTGAATCACACTTCTATCCCCGGCATGGTTCAGCATCTCTTAGGACAGTTTTTTTTTAAATTAATAAAAAATATTAACTCTGAAAACCCAATTTTGGTGAACTTACTCTTGGCACGAGAATGTTCAATAGTATAATTATTATTATACTATGCTTCACACTTTAAAGAAGAAAAAAATACTTTTTCCAAAAATTTATTAAACTTGGATATTTTGACAACTTTTAGCATTGCAGATGTGTTAATACAGGAAATTGTACACAGTTTCCATTTGAAATTTGAAGGAGGAGGAAGGTATTTATTATTTCAAGACGTATTTCTATATTATTGGTTGAAAAAAGCCAACAGTGTAGCCATGCGCTAATATATAGATTTTAGACTGACATGCGTGCACTGGCATACCCTCATGTACGTAGAAACTGGCCACTACTGAATTAAATCCATTTTGTAGTTGCTTTTAAAAACACAAAGCAAAATACAGCAAACTGAGTAGGTTAACTATAGGCGTGGATTGCGTTGTTCAGCTGTTATGCCCATTGTGAAGGCTCGAGAATAGTAATTGGGTCCCCGGAGTGTCTTTGTTATTCATGTTGCAGCCGGATTTTAGCAAACAAGTCTGGCACCGATCCAAGTCAGCCTCCGCGTAAAAAACAAAGTAACGCCTTTTAGCGAAGCAAAAAAGACCGTCACTTTGAATCAACACAGGTGATGAGAAACATTAACAAACAACAACATCTGTTACGTTATAAAGAGGAAAAGAAAAATCCTCTCCCCCTTTCCGTAAATTACCAAACGATGTGCTGGACCTTAGGTTAGAACGATCGGTGAGAAGAGAAAAATAGGAGGGAGGAAGCCTTAATGAGTAAATTATGTTTAGCCGCCAATGACCTTGAGAATGGTGGAGTAACGACCTCAGATAATTCAATTTTGGAGAATTTAATATCCTTTGTCTTAGTTTCTTATCTTGAGGTATTAATTTTGTGTTCAGTAAATTGCTAAAAGTAAGAAGTAGTTACCAATAAATAAATAAGCAAATAAAAATGCGTACCAAACATAAAATGCACAATATAATGAAGAGTCTTTATTTCTGAAAAGTAATTAATATTAATAGAATAGCTCACCTGCTGATTTAGCATCTGCAGTTACTGAAACCCAAAGAACTTTCTTTTAATGAAAGAAGTAATCAATTCATAAAATATAAAACCTGCGCCAAGGGGGCCATAATACAGTGAAATACAGCAGTCCAAACATACTCAGTAGTACCTTTCCACGATAATGCCAACAACGGGCACAAGCAAGTACGAGCGATTTGCACCAGTGTTTCATTCCCAGCGATTCTCAACCTGTTTTACTCTATGCCAGCCAACGGTTCTCAACCTGTTTTGTTCTATTCACCCTTATACCTCGCACAAGGGCGGCTTACTGGAAGAGGCACTATATAAGAAATTTTTATTTCAGGTTGTTAATTAAGAAAAAATACTTTTACACAAACTGTGCGATTGATTAAAGATCGTGCTTCATTAGTTTCCGTTGAGCGCCAAACGCGCCAAAATATTAATTTACATATAATGTTTTCCTGGTGTCCATATCATGTTAAAAGTCGTTAAAGTTTTCTTTTTCCTGGGTGTGATAATACTTTTATTCAAGATTTGGCTGAGCCCCTCCCCCACCAAAAAAAAAAAAAAAAAAAAAAAAAAAATATTTTTTAGATTATGTTTCCGTAACTGGTTAAACATATTAAATAGTTGAAATGTTTACGTTGCAGCTACAAACATAAAATGAATAGAAAGCATTGATTTAACAAAATGGTACAATTGATTATAGCACAGCACGCGAGAACCATCTACCTATAAAGAGATATGCCTTCGCATTACGCGAAAAGGAAACCACGAAAACTCCCATATAGTAATCCCGTGCGCTAGGATTTTACCCGCGTTACCGCTTAGCCGCTTCTGAGCTTAGTAAAATGGATTTGAATGAATACCGAGCTGTTTTAAAGATTCTGCACCCTTTTTATTCACGAAGCTAGAGCATAAAGGCAGAAAGAGGAAACGTTTTGTAAAAAATCACATTAGTAGTTTTTAAAAAATTAGATCTCAAAATTTTAGCTCCTCAGTGTTAATTGAATTAGTCATTACACATATATATATATACTACAATATATAACTTATTTACTAATGGAATCTGAAGTATATTACCTCCTCTGAGAAAGTTAGTTTATTAGCGTTAGTTACTTCAGATTCACTTTTTTCGGCTTTATATGAGTACTAGGAATGTACCAGGAAATGTACGAAGATTTCCTGGTACATTTGAGATCCACTTTTTTTCGGCTTTATATAAGTTTTTATATAATATAAATTTGTTTCTTTTTTCAGTTTTACCGGGAGAACGAAACGTGTTTCCGAAGCACATTAATCAACTTTTATGAAGCTTTAAGTCATTGAATCAAAGTTTCAATAAAGGGAGATTAATTTTTATATTTTTATTACCTTGTATATATTTTTCTTTTTTGCAATTTTAGTTTTCGAGTTTGTACTACTATGCTCATTTTTATTTTGAAATGTTTTGATTTTATGTTTACCCTTTACAAGGATGCAGTTATTAATATTGTTGAGGAATCGCCTTGCTTTAATTTATTTTTTACTTTATATGCTTTAAGCTTATTTTACTTCAATCCTGCAGTTACAGCACAGGACGCGTTTAAAAAATTTGCTTTTTATTTTTTCCTCTTATTAAGTTTCTTTATGTATGTATATTTATATATCCTTTCTAATTAAACATAATTTATTCATTCTTTCACATTTCGAAATTAATGCTCAATCCAAATAAAATTCAGATATTTTCTAATTAATTTTTAAAGTTTGTATTTTTTAGTAATTCTTATAAATTTTTTCGAAAAAAATTTTGAATTATAACCTACAGCGCTTTTGCCCGCACCTTAAAATAGATGTATTTCTACACATATCTGCATAAAATTACATTTTCTTACTCGAAATTTCCCAAGATATAGGTAAATTTATAATTCGCCGTGTTCTGAAATTTGGCATATTCGTTAGAAGAAATAATAACTCCAAATATGGTTTCAGCGGTTTCTTAACACTATTTCAAAAAATGAAAGGTGCACTGTTTTTTTCCGCTAGTGCAGAATAGAAAGGGAAAGGAAAATAAATTACTATAAATTAAAAATTTCGCTAGTGAATTATTTTCGGTGCAACCTGAAAAAAGTGTGCCATGAGAAATTTTAAAATTTCTCGATAAGTTTCTCACTAAATTTTAAAAAATTAATATTTAGGTATAATTTGAGTCGCAGAAGCGAAATATGAAAAAAATCATTACGTCACTTCAGAAGAAAAAGTCCGATTTTGTGTCAAAATGCCTAGCTTGGAACAATGCTGTATATAAATTTAATATATATCCTAAGTCGCGCTTTCGAGATATGAAAAGCGCAAATTAAATTTCGTCAATCGGCCCAGTAGAACAAAAGATACAGAATTGTCCCCCCCTCTTTTTTAAGTTTTTTTATTCACGTTAGATTGTATATTTTATAGAGTACATCAGATGTCAGATATTTCAAAAATTAATATCGATAAATGCTAAATATGGAACGTTAAGTTTTCTAGGAATATCCCAAGGTGATATTGAAAATCCAGATATACTAAAATTGCTGTTAAGGAAAGCTTCTAACAGATGTAAGAAAACCTGAATTTTCGAGAGTCCGAGTTTTATACGTTTTTCAAGTTAGGATTCAAAAGCCTCAAATGAGGGAAAAAAATGCACAAAAATTCTTATTTTCGAATTTCAAATCTTTCGCAAGATTCGGAGAAGTCAAACGTTTCATCGGCAATAAATACCATTAATTTTGATATATATAAGATACGGTAAGTTATGTATGTAACTAACAAAAAAATTTTTTTTTATTATTATGTTATTAATTTTTGCTCATTATAATAAATTTATGATATTCTTAATCAGTTACGATTTTTTAAGTTCCCTATCCTGTCAATGGCTGCACTCTTTCGGCCGTTCCCTCCAAAAACGCACAGGAACGTACGATATGACATGCTGGAGAAGAAGCGTCAACACGAATGATAACTAAATAAACGAATGACTCGTAATACGCGCAATTTAGCTGCAGCAATTGAATTTTTTCTTTTGCTGATACTTTTCCTTTTTGCAAATAAGCAGGAAGAATAGTTCAGAAGATAATAATGCCCAAAGATTTCGAAATTATCCCATATATGCTAAATTAAATTTAATTTGTTTTCCTGTATTGATAATTGAAATTTATTGCTCGTGTAATTTGGTGATTTTTTAACGGAGGAGACGGTGGTCGTTGACTGCCTGCAGCTACTTCTTTATTTCAGTTCTGCAACTGAAGAGAGATTTGCAGCCACTTTAGTGTTATATGGCAACAGATATCAAAACTATGTAACATAACGATTTACATTGCGATCGTTTGTTGTAACTTATCAGTGGTTCGAAGGGCCCAGGGTTCGAATCCAGGAGAAGGTATGGATATAATTAGTCCGTCCCTTCATAGAGGCAACTTATGGCTCACTTATTAGGTACCTCCATAAGAAAGAGACCAGTTATTCCGGTTTTATTAGTGGTCAATGCCTATAAATTGCTAGACCCTGCCAGTGGGGAAAAAAGACAGAGAAAAAAAGTCGGAAACCTGTCAGATTTTATATAACGCCCAAACGTCTTTTTTTTTTCTCATTTACAGACACATACACGTTTCGAGAAAATTTGGGCTAAAAATATTTAAAACAGCATAGCTTTAGAATTTCCGATAGACAGACTCGCGCGCTGGAGATAAGAATGTTTTATATTTTTCGCACAGTGTTGCCACTGCTCGCTTTGAAATCTTTGAATTTTTTAATCAAAAATGCGTTAACTTTTCGATATGAAGTAGGCAATAAAACAAATTCGAAATTCAGAATTCAAACTTCCGGGTGCCCATGTTTGGTTGGAGGACTGTGTTATCCAAAATTTGATGACTGAGGTACCGTTGGTTTTTCGCAATGCGAGAAACTTACATACATTCATGCAGATTTTTCATTATTTAGTTTCTTTAAATAGAATACAGGGCGATAATATTTGGTGGCAACAATTTGAAAAGTGATACATTGCATTTAAGTGATTTAACGCAAAGTACCTTTTCGAAACTAGCTGTTCTGGGCTAACGTCCCTATGGTCTAAAAACTTATCAGTGGATCTACTATTTTTTTAATTAAAAAATGCAGAGCAAGAAAACCCAAATGTTAGATGGAAACAACATTTCCAGTAGTGTAACTGTTATTTTTTTAATGCCATCATAGAGGCATACAGTTTTTTTAATGCTTTGTTTGTGAAAAATATTTTGCTTTTTATTCCTTTCGATATGTTAAGAATCTTATCTTATTCAATCTAGTAATTTTTCGATAGTAACTATTTACAATGCAGCGAGTAGAAACATTGCTGGCATTATTTTTGTTAACAAATTCAAGATTTTTCATAAATGTTTTGCATAGAATTAAATATACTACCCACTGCTTCTTTTTTATGACTCTGTTTGCTGCAATGGTCTTTCTGTTTTATATTCAAACTGATTATTTCATTGTATTGCCATTTCAGCCTTAATAAAAGTCGACATAAGCATTTTGAAACGAAGCATTTGAACACGAAGTGTCACTAGTTCCTAATTTGAGCTTCAGTAACTGTTCAGTTGTTCATTTCTGGTAACTGCATACCTCTAGGTTATTCTCAAAGACTAATTTAGAAAAGACATATCAGAAACGGCCTCTGCAGCACTACCTCTTGTCAAAAAACGAAAAACATGTAATTTAACTTACTGAATTAGTGGCAGATTAGTATGCGGGAAATGGTCTTCAAGCGTCAAGATTCTAACGAATTGAGAAAGGATAGGAACAAATTACGAATAGTTTCGAGCTCAATGAATTTGACAGTAATTATCCGAAAGCTGCTGTACCTCGTTAATTGAGTATGTATGTAATCAAAAGAGACAGCTAACTGTACAAATTCAAATGAATTTTCTAACACTCAGTAATTTCTGTGTTCAACGGACGTACAAGACCCAGAGAACAACCCAGAGAACTTCATTGCAAACTGCATAATGCTTTTTACACAGGTCTATAGTTTGCAGAAGATGGTGCAACTTTATTTCCCAAAACTCTGATCATAAACAAGACTTTCCGATATAATTTCTCAAAATGTTGATATAAAATACTATAACTTTTGTATTATCCTCGTAGAACAAAAATTATTGTTAATTATGTATCCATAATGTTTTAATAAGCTACATCGGAAAGGTTCCAAAACGCTGTGTGCAAAATTCATACAAATAAGCGGAATTAATAATTTTATGGAACACATAGGATTTCAATAACATTTATTGCTTTATCTAAAGTAAAGGTATTAATCTTCCAAACAAGGAATTTTTGTTTTGTAGTTATATCTGAATATATAGTTCAGAAATCTCAACTATTTTCATAAAAGTTTCTAGCTTACTCTACAAAACTGGAATTTACAATTGGAAGTACAAGGCCTAGAATGAATAATTAGGAACATAGTGCCTAGGCATAGCTTTTCCTGGCAATTTGTATATCGTAAACATGCATATTGTTGCGTGCGTACGGGTTCGTTATGGATTGAATGCACAAGTCGTTAAAAAGTTAACAAAAATTTATTCTTTCCACAAGAAATAAATCAAAATGCTGAAATATTTCACAATATCTCAAACGTTTACCAAAACTCAAATTCAAAACAGATAAACTAATTCTATCTCACAGCGAAATCGCTACAGCATTAAGTAAACAAACAGCAGTTCGCTTTAGACAGCTACAACTACAACTACAACAACAACTAAGATGAGATGTTTCAATTCGGCTTTTATAAGCTTTTTAATTATCACTAGAACAGTCTCGACTTTTCTAGATTTTTCTGGATGGCAACAGTAATTACGAGGTATTTATTTATTAAATATTAAATGCACGCGGTCTTTTATTTTTATTTTTCTGACGAAGGTTTCTCTTCAAAAATCATCAGCGTTGCACGGGAAAATAAAGCAATTTTAATTACAATTTTAAATAAATAACCAAATAAATATGAAATCCGCAACAATAACATTAAGAAATTGCGTAAATGCACTATAAACAATAATGCTCATACATGATTCGATAATACGGCAGCAGGCCGCCACGAAGGCATACGAGTAAATAACGAGAAATATCTTAAGTACTGTTAATTATTAAGCTCTTGAATTCATCCGAGAGAGTCTTCCGATATATGAAAGCTTAATGATGGGATTTAATGTGGCTATTTGCTTTTACCTCAAGGTTATGGAATAAATTAGAAGATTTTATTTGCTTTAAGTGAACATTTGATCGCATGATTGTATTTAAGTTAGTATTCATGGCGTAACTCTGGGATTTGTTAGTTATTTAATTTGGAGGCTATTAATAAAAATGCTACTTGAAAGCATTCATAAACTTCTTCAAGAAAGCTCAAATAAATAAATAAATTTCTAAATACCACTTTTATTCTCAAAATTTGTTTTGTTTCGTCAAGGACTGGCAAAATTTCTGGACTGTATTTGTTTCGTTTTAACTGGCAAACCTCAATACATTTTGCGAGACAAATGATCGATGATCTTTTTAGTCCAAAGGGGCAATTTGCCCAGAAGGACTATTAATTTCGTTTTGGCATTTTGCGTCGATTCACTAAAAGTGTTGTTTCACTTTTCAAATTGCTGCACCAAATATTATCTCCTTGTATTATATTTAAAGAAATTAAATAATGAAGAATCTGCATAAATGTATATATGTTTCTCCCATTGTGATAAAGTAACGGTACCTAGAGCCATCCAATTTTGAATATTGAACGTTTCCACCCAAATATGGGCATCTGGAAGCCCAAATTTGAAATTTGAAATTTGTTCTATTATCGATTTCACATTCTGTGAAACTTTAACGAATTTTTGATTAACAAACTCAAGGATTTCAAAGCGAGCAAAGGCAACGTTGTACAGAAAAAACATTTTTAGCTCCAGCGCGCGAGATTGTGTGCCGGAAATTCTAAAGATAGGCTCATTTTAAAATTATTTTGCGATATTGCTCTTGAACTGAATTTTATGGTTTAAGTGCGAAGAACATGACATTTAATAAACAAAGGTAACACACAAAATGTTAAAAAAAGCCCCTTTGGACTTAATTTAAAATCTGAAACCTTTCAGAGTTTTCCTTTTTCTTTGTTTTTATTTTTAGAAATAGTTAATTACTGCCTTTTTTTTTTCTGATTACCGAAGTTACTGGCTCTGAAATGACAAACTTTGAAAGCTACAAATATGTTTGAACATTTACATAGCTGAACTTTTTATTTTTATCATAAGTTGATAATTTTAAAAGATTTATTTTATAAGGTATTTCTCCCGCCTTCTTATCATGCCTTCGTAATGTAATGGTCAGTACACTCGGCGCGTATTCGAGAGGTCGAGTCCCGGCAAAGGCATTGCTCATTTTTTTCCTTCCTTTCGAGAGGAAAAATAAAATATAGTTTTGAATAGTTGAGTCTCAGCATCTTTCGACGCTGTCATATATTATACAAATGATCACCAATTTTTGTAAATTCTGTTATAATACCATTTGACGGCGATTTGAAATAAACTCAACAATGCAATGACGTAAAACATTTCCAGGTACAAAAATGCATTTTATCTTTTACGAATTTAGAAACAAATATAGAATTTGATATAGTGTGAATATTAATTTACAATACGCATTTATAAGTAAAGCAAGCGCGATTTCAAATTTATAATTTTATTCTTAATATAAAATATAAATCTCCATAATATAAAATATAAATTTCTCCTGCTTTAAAAGTATATACAATCTTCCTGTGAAACCTTTTGTAAGCTAGGAGTGGTTGAAAGAAATATTTACCATTAATTTTTATCCACATTCTCTGGAATCTTTTATTAAACTAAGTAAGGTGCAGTGATATCGAAAGAATTAATGTGGTAAATATACAATACATATAAATCTAAATGATTTATGCAGAAAGACATTTCGGAAGATAATGAGGACACTGGAAGGTGATACGATAGTGTGTTAAATTACAGAGAGTATGTTAAAACGTTGGTGGAAATATAGCATTATGCTATATTGTGCTATCAGAGATTCAATATTAAGAAATGCAGGAAATTAAGAAAGTGAACACAATGATCATATAATAATATTTTATCGTCACTTTTATTAGTCTGATCATTACATTTGTAGTTCGGAGTATCGAAAATCGAGATCTGTAATCCGCTCTGGCTGATACCGTGTAAGGTTTATCTTAAGTTTTTAACAGTTATCTTTAGTTAAAACTACTTTCCTATCCTTTCTATTTTCAGCTTAGAATTTCCTATCAGACTGTGTTTCAGAATCGCGTTTAATGCAAATGAGTAAGAGTAGTATTTAAGTCGAAGTTTTACTGACTTCGTTAGACAGGCAGAGTTTCTGACTAGCGCGCCTTTGCCTTTTGGGCTACGTCTCTCTCTAAGCTATGACTACGATTGACCGTACTTCAGGCCCTTGACACCTTCAGCTACTTAGTTGAGATTTAGGGGCCAACTACAGAATCTTGATAGCTTCGGCTATATCTTTTTAGTTAAGGTTTAGTTCTTATTACTTTGAGTTCAACCCCAAGTGGAGGCTTTGCTGAACGCTCTGAGATAGGAGCCGACTGTATTAAGTCTTATTTTCAGAAATAAAGGGTAATTAACGCTTCTTGAGTCTTACGTCTTTGTTCACACACTCAAGCGATTATTCGCTTATCTGTGTAACAGGTTCCTCACATTTAATTGTTAAATAATAGGGTGGAACCGCACACGTGAAAACGCATGCAATAAGACAATGTGCTTCGTTTGCTTAGATTGTTGTGCTCTGTTTAACAATAATTTTTCTGTTAGCGTTTAAAAAATTCTTCAAAGTTGTCGGAAACTTGCGTTTTCTGACATAAGTGGCTCGGGGGGAGGGGACTGAAAGTTTTTAGATTTTATATTACGCCGAAAGAGACGTCTTTTAACGTTTTCTCTGTTACCTTTATTTATTAAACATCGTGTTCTTCGCACTTAAACCATAAAATTCAGTTCAAGAGCAATGCGGCAAAATAATTTTAAAATGAGCATGCCTTTAGAATTTCTGATACACAGTCTCGCGCGCTGGAGATAAAAATGTGCTTTCTGTACAACACTACCATTGGTCGCTTTAAAATCCTTGAGTTTGTTAATCAAAAATTCGTTAAAATTTTACAAAATATGAAATCGATAATAAAATAAATTCCAAATTTCAAATTTAGGCTTCCAGATGCCCATATTCGGTTGGAAACGTTCCATATTCAAAATTGGATGGCTCTAGGTACCGTTGTTTTATCACAATGCGAGATACATATATACATTTATGCAGATTCTTCGTTATTTAATTTCTTTAAATATAATGCAGGGCGATAATATTTGGTGGCAACAATTTGAAAAGTGAAACAACGCTTTTAGTGAATCAACGCAAAATGTCAAAACGAAATTAATAGTCCTCCTGGGCAAATCTTCTCTTTGGACTAAAAATATTTCCAAGTCGTTATATGAAATTTGCATCAATCAATATTTGCTTCTAAGAATAAAGAGTTTAAAAGAACAGAGGGAGGGAGGAACATATCTGAAAGCTTTTAATGTTATGTTTGCCATCTGACCGCGAATACACAAGAAAATAGCGATTCGTGTACAGCCTTTCATGTTTCCGAAATTACGTTAAAGGTTAATGCAAATAGAGAAACATGATTAGTTATTCTACAGGGAGATATAAATTTGATCAATTCGTTAGCGGAAGGACATGATGTAAATGAGGACACAAAGCATTAGATTACATTAACTGATATAATTATCAAGTTTAGACTAAAATGATCAGCAGCTAATAATGTATCGAACACTCCGCATCCTCATCATGAGCTTAGGAAATTAAGTCGTACACTTTAAACTGAACAATAACTGCAAGATTAAATAGATTAGCACTGGTGTTTTACACAATTGAAAAAAAAATTATTATGGATTCGTAGAGTGTGCTTAGTTATTAACATTACGTTAACTGCATTTCAAACCATTGTTGTAATGTTTATTTCACGCTAAACTGAATAGCTAGTGTTTGAACTATTTTCGTCAATTTTAAATGACTTTTGGCAATATGAAAAAACAAAAAGTGTTCTGCAATCACTGACTTGCAACCGGCAGAAATTCGTAATTAGTACCAATTTGTTTTAATGATATTCAAAGACTAGGAAACTGTTGACTTTTCTAAAAAAACGATTCTTTAAGAATGCGCAGAACAAAAAAGATAAAAAAGTAATAAAACATAGTGGAACTTCTATTATTCGTCAGTTTTGGGTCCGTCGTAGAGACAGATATGAAAACCTACGGATAATAGTACATCTTCTTATCGCCGCCAGTTATAAACGGGCAGTTGATAATGAAGATATATTTTCAAATACAAAACGAACACTTATTGAGTTTGCTATATTTCTGTACGCATTATATGTATTATTTAACATTTGCACACATTTTCAGATACTATATGCATAAATACTACATATCATTTCATGCATGTGCCATTTATGATTCTCGGTGGCCAAAATGTTAAACATTTAAAACGTTTTAGGTTCGCATTTTGGGGAATTCCAGTTTTCTGCACTACTTTGTTCTCTAGTCTATCAAACAGATGACCGACGCTTGTATACGTACGTAGGCTAATAGATAAAACCAATTATATTCCAGTGTGCATGAATGGTTTTATAGAATGGTTTTTGAATTATGGTTTTATAGAAATGCGAAAATGCCTACTGATATACACTGAAAGTCCATATGCAGTGACAAGGACAAATAGGTCCCACCACAACTAACTTGTACCACAGCATTTTATTTCTGGAACTACAAATAAGTACAAATAGATTTAGACAGGAAGCTAGAATTTTTCTATTGGTCGTACAGGTATAGTCACATAGCATTAATTGTGCCGTTTCACCGCAATTTTGATGTAGAACACACCAAGGGGTGGATTTGAGAGTCTCCCCTTCCTCTTTCCTTAAATCCAAATCACTCGAGAAAAATTTTGATTCGCCAGTATTTCAAGCGTCCTCCTGCCGCCAGAGACTGTACATTTCCAAACGTCCGTACCTTCGGAGATCCAGACTCGGGTTCAACTATGCAGCAGCCAACAGTGCTAACCACTATAGCAATCAGGTCGGCTGGAAATGCAGACGGATACTTAAAAGGAAACTCAAGGGACTTTTCAACTGTGAAGAATATAATACAAACTTTATATCTCCAAATCACCCCGCCACAGTTTTGACCTAAGCGATCTGCCATCGTTCTTGGATCCTTTCTGAGAGACGAATTTGCACGTGAATCCTTCCTCCTCCCAGAAGTATTAAGTCCCCTTCCGCGCCGGTGGGAGGCTCGTGAAATAATGGTCTTTCAGAAGGCAATTAGCATCTCGGCCTGCAAGAAAAGCACTGTGGACTGAAACCTCATTTTGAATTCCGAATTCGCCACTGAACTATGATGGCCAGGATATGAAATTCACCGCCTGATACCGCAAAAGGAAACATTATTCTCAACAAAAGAGCCTGTAACTTTAAAAAAAAGTGAATAGAGACAAAGACGAAGTTAATATTTGTACTGGCTTCAGATTTTGGACTTCCTGAATAAGTCTCCGAAACAAGGTCTGCAGCTGTTGTAATATGGTAATAGGGAGGAACGAAGCAGCACGCAAAGTGTAAATTCGGAATTTTCGCCGCGTGTGCTGTTAGAGTGCGAGCGTTGTTAATAAGGAGCTTACATTGCTGAAGGTGGAGCTTGCTTTCATTATTAATGAAGAGAAGAAGCGAGAAATGCTTCTGTCACGAAAGATATTATTTGTGTCACCACTCTTCTGACTTCCAAAGTTAGGGATTATTTCCTTTGCCGTCTAACTAACTATGCAAGGAAAAATGCCTGATGAGCAGTCCTAAATTAGTAATCACGCGCTGTTATGGAAAACAAATGTGAGAACATAAATAGATACTAAGCACATTCTGAAGGACTAACGTTTCGCGTCCTTCTCCTGGAAGGAATACTTTGATAATACTTTGTCTAATACTTTGATGCAAGCATTATTCGCACGTATTTTCTATACAAACAGAGCAGTGCAGTACTCAGCATTATTTCACTAAACAGATTTTGACGCAATTTTTTTGAAGCCAGTAAGTAAATAAAACCTAAATTAAGGAGATAAGTTTTGCTTTCTTAACATGAATCTTCCCATTTTTATATCACAATGTGTGATATTTGGATTTATTAGCAAGCATTACAGGGCATAAAATAGTATGTCTCATTTCCTGCCACTAAATGAAGTAATGTTTTATTCTGAGTTAAATGAATCCAAAACTTCTTCCATTCCCATTTCTTCAGACTCATACGGTTTGCTGAAATGTCGAAATTAAACAATCTGATGTGTACACCACATGACTTCCTTGTACGGAATATTAAATTATACACACTTTTTTGCTGTATTTCATTTAAACTTATTTCTAGAGATATGTTTCTCATTTAATTAATATTGTTTTCAGTTCACGGCAAGGCAAAAATGCATAAAACCTCGCAAAAATTTTCATTAAAAACTGAAAAAGATAGAAAAAAAAAATAAAACACCAAATACAGTTAAAGCAAAAAAAAAAAAAAAAAATTTACAATTAAAATTAGAGTTTCTATGCAAAAACAAGCAATTTGGCCAACAGGCAACAAAACAGATTTTTCGGTACACAAAAATGAAAGTTTAATTTTGGCCCTACACTGCAAAAAGGCGTTGAAGGTGCAGAAACGGAATTCACTATTCTGTTAAGTTTTAAATGTAAACAAATATGGCTGCTAGGACAAACCAAAATTAGGCTTAGCCGCACTTAAACAAATTTTTAATTGTTGATAATTCTACAACTATTGCATGCAGATTAATTAAATGTATAAAAATTAACCGGAAGATAAGGATAGCATAAATTGATCATTTTTAAAGCAAAAAATGCGCAACTGACTAACATATAAAAATAAAGGAAAACTGAACTCACTGAGCCGAGCAGCACAACGGGTACAGGCGATAGCAACCAAAAAGGGAGGTGCAAAACTACATATCATAGCAGTTCTATATACAAAATTTCAACATTCTGAGCTACTCGTTTTTGAGTTATGCGAGATACATACGCACGTACGTACAGACGCCACGAAAAAAATCTCTTCTGAATCCATTTTAAATCGGTTTTATAATTCGTTTGGGGAAAAAGAGTCCTTTGTTTTGTCCTTACGTACAGATGTCATGCAAAAACATCCTTAAAATGCATTCGATAGCTGTCAAAATAGATATTTTCTTTGAAATATGGTATTCGGAATTTTTGGTGATTACAATACTTCCTTTATTTCGTACAAGGAAGTTAAAATAGAAATCTAAAACAGTAATTAACCTCATTAAAGTAACAAAAACTACATTATTAAGTAAGTAAAGACAAAACAGTAATTAACCTCATTACAATAACAAAAACTACAATGGAATAATAAATGACAGCATTAAACATTAATGATAATAATTAGTATCTGGATGTCAAAAATTCGACATTTTTATAGTAAATACATTTTCGAAAAGATTAAAATTGAATTCAAAAATCAATATCATTTGTTTAATGAAAAAAACTATTCTCACAAAAATAACCGGACACTTTTAGTAACAGCCAAGAATGACAAAACTTATATTGTTTTGCTTCTTAACATCTTGTGGGATTACCTTTACACTTGATCACTTCATTTAATGTTTTGGGCATTGACGCCACATGTTTTTTCATTATTTCTGGACTTATTTTACGCCACTCCTCTTGAATCATGGCTTCCAGTTGCTGCCGCGAAGATATGCTCTGTTTTCGAATTTTCCATTCTAGTTCCTGCCAAATATGTTCAATAGGATTAAGATCTGGCAATTGGGATAGTGCCTTAATTACTTTTGGACACTTATATAGAATTCAGTGCGCAGTATGCTTTGGATCGATGTCCTGGTAGAATTTGAAACTATTTTATATATTAAGTTTTTGTGCCGACAATGCCAAATTTCGCTTCAAGATGTCAAGGTACTTATACTGATCCATAATACTATCTATAAACTCCATATTGTCAATACCAGAATGTGCCATAGATACCCAAACTGTAATTCCTCCTGCGCCACGTTTAACACTTGGTATTAAGTTTTGCTTCCGAAATTCTTCTTTGGTTTTCTTCCCATCAACACTAGTCGATCTGAGCCGAAGATATTAAATTTGCTTTCACCAGCAAACAGCACTTTTTCCAGTAGTCGGGTGTCTTTTTTTCATCGATTTTGCGAAAGCGAGTCGAAGTTTTCGGTTTTCTTTACTGACATAAAATTTTCTTATTCTTCGCCTACAATTTCTGGATTTACACATATTTCACATGATTCACGGAGTTCTGCAACAAGTTTAAGAGCACTCAATCTTAGAATCTTTTAATATTTCTAAGGAAAAGCGTTTCCTTTCATCAGATAACTTAAATAATCTTTCCTTGTTCTGAATACGATTCCTGTCTCATAACAGTTAATAATATAAAAAACAGTAGAATTGCTTAAATTAAGTAAATATGCAATTTTTCTTATAGATTTCCCTTTCTTTTGATGCAAATCAATAACTAATATGCGGGTTTCTAATGACGTTTCCTTTCGTGACAGAGCCACTCAAAGAAACCATTAAAATAATGAATATTTTCTAAAAAGAAAATCTGAACTGTAATAGCAAGCGATGTTTAGATTTTTCTCTAGCTTCTATATCCAAACTAATCCCATAAAATTTCATTTTTGATTTATTGCAGACGATTTTAATTAGAAATTACGAAAATTCCCAGTTAATTTTGTAGCATTTTTTTTAAAAATTTCATCCTAAAACGTTATTTTTTAAATTTACAGTTTAATTTTTTCAATTTTTTCAAAAGAGAGTTAAGAAAATATGTATTCAAATGGACATATTCTTTATTATTTAATTTCAAAGCTTTTCTCCTATTACTTAAAAAAATATAAAAGAGTATAGTGTTCGATGATTTTTGTGAAACACTGTACATGTTGCTTTAAAATGATTCATTCTTTAACAGAAAGTACAATCACATTTTGGTGGATAAATGAAAAACACAACTCACATCGCGTGAAATTGCGCAAAAGCATCTTGTTTGGCCGGAAAACGATCTTGTGGAAGTGGAAATAACACAATACGTTTTTTTCTAACGTATTAAAAACTTTTTTTTAAAGAGAAGAAAGAAAGCAAAGAGAGGAAGAACTGGTTTGGTGGGTTTTCACTTGATCGAGAACCATGCAGATGCCAAAGAATCCTGTAAAGTTTGTTACCCCGTTTCAACAACTTCATGCAAGGAAAACAAATTCCCAATTAGTCTCCCCATATTCCACATCAGTGGCTTTTCCTTTCTTATGAATCAGTACTTAAGTAAAGCAAAAGCTGACGTATTTAAAATACGTTTAGAAATATTTTTCATTCAATTTATCTTGCCCATAATTTAAATAAATGTGACACTTTAAAATTTATAATTATTTTTCTGTTAAAACATTTCCACAAAAAAGTCATATACTTTCTAGATAATACATATATGTGTATGCTTTCTTCAAAATGCCATATACCTGTCGTTAAATTTAATTTTTTTTTTTTTACTTTTACTATTTCAAGCAAAACTATTGCAAAAAAATTCTCTTAGAATAGTTTTCATAAAGGAAAAATTTTCAAACCTCCGTTCTTATCTTACAGCTTTCAGGTTTACCTTTCCTCCCCCCCCCCTTCGAACTTGAAATTCCGTGCTATGCGTAATAAACTACCAATTTTATCTATACACAACAGCGAAACAATCAGCGCCTTAAGTGGTGAAGAACTAGATCAAAAATTCTAATTAAAAAGTCTGATGTGCACACCACATGACTTTGCCAGACACACTGCCAGATTGCCCGCACGGAATATTAAAGTATATGCATATTTTTCTGCATTTCATTTAAATTTATTTCTTCGAATTTCACTAGAGATATATCTCTCATTCAATTAATTCAGTTCTCATTCGCGACAAGACAAAAATACATAGAAATTCGAAACACCAAATACAGTTAAAACAGTTTTTACGATTAAAATTACAGTTTCTAAGATTTTTCGGTGCAAAAACTGTAAGTTTCCTTTTGGTTCCACTCGGCAAAAAGACACTGAAGATGCAAAAGGCTTTATTCGCTATTCTGCTAAGTTTCAAATATAAATAAATATGGCTGCTAGGGTTAAAAAAATTAGGCTTATCTGCACTTAAACAACTTTTAAATTGTTAATAATTCTACCACTACTACATGTAGATTAACGTAAGACATAAAAACCTTAACCGAAACATAAGAATAACATAATAAAATCTTCATACATATTACAAAGTCAAATCTTCTACATGTCGATGAATTTCGTTACTTTAGGTAACCTTATTAGAAATTCCTTGCGTCATTTAAAGTAATAAAGGAGACATTTAAAGTAATATAATAAAGGACGGTGCAAAACCTGGCTCATAATTTTTTAAAAGATATTACAATCATTCTTGGGTTTATAATTCATTCTCGATGTCTTATTCTTGTGTTCTTAAACACAATTAAAAAAATAAATAATTAAATAAAACTACACTTTTATTATTGTCCCATTTTCTTTATTAATTGACAGTTCCTAAATAAAATAAACTGAGATATGAGAAATATGCTAATTAATTATCGAAAATTTTAAATAAAGAAATGAAGTAAATAAAATAAAAATAGCTGCTTTTTTATTATTTTAATAGCCTAGATCTGAATCTTTATAAACGATTACTGAGTTCTCTTAAAAAATAGAAAATGAGTTAAAATATTTTTTTCGCTTAAAAAATAAAATAATTTCAGAGGATAAAACACGTTTTTGATCTCATTTCTGAAAAGTTTAATTACCATTTTTCTGCACCATTTATAATCGCATCGGAGGGAAGAAAAGAAATTATTTCGAAATATCTTATTAAAAACAATTTTCGCTTTAATAATTGTAGCTCAAATTATAGTCGTCTGCGAAGAAGACACGTTGCCAGATTGCATTTGAAGATTAATAAAAAGACCTCGTTAACGATGAAAATGCGAAATGGTCCGGCAATAAAAAAAAGGACCATTAGTCCCTTAGCAGATAGAAGAATTTTTCTCCTTGAATAAATATAATGTTCAAAAGATTTGAATTTATTTTAGTCTCAAGGAAAAATCCGATTTAAAGCTTTTTAATGAAAGCGTCCATTGAAAGAAAGCAAAAGGAATTTAAATTGATGAATCCAATTATTTATGCAGCTAAAAATATACGGCGACGCTACGGAAAAATTTATGGGCCATTAATACATAAGGCTAATTAATAATTTCCAACACTTTTAAGTTTTACTAAAAGCCCATTTCAAATTTGTAGTTTATCACAGCGGCTTTTATATTGTATGTATTTTAGAATCACAATAAATTGTACATAAATGGTAGCAAATAACATATACGTATGAAAAGACAGATTTTAAAACGATAATGCATAGATATGTAAATTTTATATATGTTATTTTTGTTGTGACTTATCCCACTCGATCGACAATAATATCAGATCAGGTCTCTAATATCAGAGCAAGCCCACGAAATTCATCATGGCAAGGGGTCAAGATCCCGCCTGTCGTTGACAAGAGCCTTGAGGTGACAGTATGACTTTGCTCAGTTTATAACTTATTTTTCCTGCATTCTTGACATGCCTTCGGTGCGTATTCGAGAGGTCCTAGGTTCGAGTCCCGACGAGGGCATTCCTCGTTTTTCATGACTTGAAAAAATCGTAATGACTCTACAGTGGCGCCCGAACTAAAAAAAAAGGTGGTGGATGATGATTCGCCACCACCAGGATTTGGCGACTGGGTCCCCTAATCCCCAGTCACCCTTTGAAAGGGAAAGTATATAAGGTTATTTCTCCCGCTTTCTTAGCATTCCTTCGCGGTTGTAATGTTCAGCACAATCGGCAAGTATTCGAGAGGTCAGAGTCCTGCGAGGGCGTTGCTCATTTTTCATTTCTCCTACTTAAAAAAAAAAAAAAAAAAAAAAAAAAAAACAAAAAAAAAAAAAAAAAAAAATGAATCTAGAAACGGCGCCTCAATTGTGATAAAGAGGACTCTCTCTCTCACCCCCTCTTCTCCTACCATCAACCTCTCGAGAGGACTTTCGTCTCGCCTCAAATGTAGAGTGCCCCCATGCCGCCCAGACACTACATTTACAAACATTTATGCCTTCTTTGGGATTCGCACTCAGGCCCTTCGGTCAGAATCACTAAACAATATTCCGATTGAGCAGCTCGTATTAGTTTCATTTATATGGTTAATCTGACAGAATATCATAGAGTACATCTATGTCTTCATCGAATGCTAGCATGTTGAAGAATTAGCATATTCTCTTCAACTTGCTAAATCAATAACACTGAAATATGGTTCAACTTGCTAAATCAATAACACTGAAATATGGTTTAACGCCGTTTTTTAGCCCAAAAGCTCAGAAGGGCTATTAGCCTCGAAACGGCATTTTGAGTCGGTTTACCACAAACAGCGAATCACTTTTTAAATTATTGCCACCCAATATTATCGCCCTATATTATATTTAAAGAAATTAAGTAATGACGAATCTGCATGAATTTACGCAGGTTTCTCGCATTGTGAAAAAACGACGGTACCTCGAGCCATCAAAATTTGAATAAAGTAATCCTTCACCCGAACATGGGCATCTGGAAGCCCGAAATTTTGAATTTGTTTTATTACCTATTTCATATTTTGTAAAACTTTAACGAATTTTCGATTAACAAACTTAACGATTTTATAGCGAGCAATGGCAACACTCTCCGGAAAAAAAAACACCTTTATTTGCAGCGCTCGAGACTGTCTATAGGAAACTCTAAAGATACGCTGTTTTTAAATACTTTGTGATATCGCTGTTGAATTGAATTTCATGTTCTTTAAGTACGAAGAGTATAATGTTTAATAAATAAAGGTAACACACAAAACGTTAAAAAAAGCCCCTTTGGGCATAATATAAAATTTGAAAGCTTTCAGATTTTTTCTTTTTTTTAACTACATACATGAATATTCCTAAAATTTTATAGAATGCACATTCATTTTATTTATAGATCTTGCAAATTTTTCTGTTGAATTCCACCAGCGTTTTAGAATGAGATTCATAGCTGTTTTAACGCATTCAAATTTGTTATCTTTCAAGGCAGTATTAAAATTGCTATTAACTGTTCAATAGCTATATTAGAATATTATAACTTCAGCTACTTACTCTTTAGTAACTGTAGCTGTTTATTTATTTGTCAGTGAATGGATAGACAGGGTACTGATTAAATTGGTTAAAACGTTAGTATACATTTTCACTGAATATTCAACGAAGATAAACTGAGAATGTCAACCAAATCTGCATTTGTCTGCCTACCTATACTGTGACTAGCGAGACAGATGGACATACTAATAAAGTTGATTAAAATATGACTATACTTTTCATTAACTGTATAAGAAAACTTCGGTCAAGAGCTACAGTTAACCATTAAACTAATAAATATCATCAGGCTAATGAAAAATTTTCTTACATGCCCCTTTAAATATATAAAAAGCAAAATTTTGTTGAATTAAAACTTCAGGGTAATCAAAACAAAGAAATATTTCTAGCTCACTCATAAACATGAATTATTAGCAATTTTGCAATTTCCTTGTTTGCACTGGTTAAATCCAGATTTGAAGAAACATACCAAACTCTATATTATAAATGCATATGAGAAATGCTGCATTTAACTTTTAAATAAAATATTCATTTAATTTTTATATGGATGAATATTAGCCACCTAACTTATCGAAAATAAAACCGCTTTGGAAAGTATCTTATTACTTTTAATAACTGAATGTCGATATTATTTAATCAGAATTTTAGAGTCAAATTTTACAACACAAAAATGTAATTTGACTCCAATAAAATATTTTGAAATAAGCTTGGAAAATCGGCTTTAAATTAAGCATAGCAATTTTTTAGTATCGTTTTTCTGAATGAAACTATACAGTTACTAAATATTATTTAAATCTATTCTTTTAAATTTTTTACATTCACGCTTGAATATAATGTATTTAATTTTAATTTGAGTGTATTATTCGGTTACTCATCACGTTAGCATCATCAAATTTTCAAAAAAACCGAATCGATTTAACTTCCTTGAAAGATTTTCTTGTACTATCAATGTATTAATGAATACAACCATAAAGCAGTTAAAAAAACAATTTTTTTCCCAAGAATTACAGTTACAAATCGCAAAGCCTACATGCAAATAAAACAGCTCTTTCTCTAAATTGCCAGCAAAAGAATCTTGCGAGTTAAAGACTTATTCAGAGACAAAAATGCTCCAGAATTAAAATTCAAACGAAGAGACTCACTTTAGAGATTAGTAAGCAGACGTCGTGACAGATGGACTCTATCGATTCTTGAGGAAAGGAAGAAACGTCTCAATCGATGTGCTGCCTAATTTGCATGGAAACGAAGTTGCAGAACATCAACATAAAGCGTTTTCAAAAGCTTTCGTACTTAAAATATCGCCATTTTTTTACTCTAAAGAAATACAGCAGCTGATGCTAGAAAAGCTCTATGTGAATACGCCATATGGTGTCAATGCAAAGATCGCCAAACTTTTTCTCCCCTCCCTCTGACATTTTCTTAGAAAGAAAAAGATTACCAAAAAACGCGTCGGCAGAACTCCTCACTTTCTTCAACATCGTCGTTAAAAAGATATACGGAATTCTCTGTCTTAATCATATTTTGCATAGTAGCGTTAAAACGAAAATTTTGTTTTTAAAACTTGTTATAAGTAAGGCTTGCCTTTCCGAAAATGTAATTTAATTTATTAGAAAGCATTTGGAAAACAAAGAAATATATATAATATTTACGCACAATTAAATAAAGTTATTAGTCCAAAGGGATTTAGTCCCGAAGGACTATTACTTTCGTTTTGCGGTTTTGCGTCGATTCACTCTGAATGCCCGTTTCACTTTACAAATTGTTGCCACTAAATGTTATCGCTCTGCATTAAATTTTAAAAAATGAAAAATCTGCATAAATGTATGCATGTTTCTCGCATTGTGATAAAAACCTAGAGCCATCGAATTTTGAATGACGTAATCCTACTGCGAATATGGGCATCTGGAAGCCCTAATTTTGAATTTGAAATTTGCTTTATTATCGATTTTATGTTTTGTAACATTTCAACGAATTTCTGATTAACAAACTAAATGATTTCAAAGCGAGCAATGGCAACACTGTACGGAAAAAAAAAAACATTTTTATCTCCAGCGCACGAGACTTACGGAAATTCTAAAGATATGTTCATTTTAAAATGATTTTGCGATATTGATTTTGAACTGAATTTTATGGTTTGAGTACGTTGTACATGATATTTAATAAAAAAAGGTAGCACACGAAACGTTAAAAAAACGCGCCTTTGGACGTAATTTAAAATCTGAAATCTTTCAGATTTTTTTTTTTTATTATAAAATAAACTTTTGCAGTCCTCTGTCTATTATGGCTGGAGAAATAATAGCATTGCAAAGAATCTATTGTTTTCGTTTATTTAATGCGTTTCATATAATAATTTTTGGAACTTTCGTTTACTGGAATTCATGATCATTTATTGTGTTTCCAAATGTTTGTTTCGTATAAAACATTGTTAAATAATTGTTAATATAAAAGTTAATTAAATAATTGCTGTATATAACGATGTTAAATTTTAAAATGAATTAGGCCAGAATAATTTTAAAAACCGAAAACGTACTCTGTACATCGTTTTGGTAACTACAATAAACGTTGTATTATTCTCTATCCCAAGGATAGATGTTTTGTTTGTTGTTACCAGGTTTATGAGAATAGCATAAATTAGGTTGGTGAAATTTAAAATTTCATGTAATTGAATACATTTTATGCATTATACTCCTTCTATTTACATTTGCATTATATTGTTTTTATTTTCACATTTTTACATGTTTTGCTCGTCCCGTTGATTCGATACTTACGTTTTGTTCTAAAAGTATTTTTGCATTTAAAAAAAGTTTTTATAACAGAAGGTGTTTATAAAGTCCTGGACCCATTTTGATGTTTAATAACTCATAAAACAATGAAGATATAAACAAACTTATTGCATTTTTTGATGGAATAACTCATATATTTTCCTTTTCAGGTTTGAATATCTTTACTTTTGTAAATATCGTCTGCGCGTGTGGTTAATTTCAGATAATTTCATTTTCCACTCTAAATATCTGTAATTTTGTAAATATCATCTGCTTATTAATTGCATTTTTCTCTCTTTTGTTTTTGGTATCTGAAAGGTATTTCAAAACCCCTATGAATACCGCGAGACACAAAGGTTAATGTGTGGTGTGGACTAATGCACGACCGAGTCATTGGGCCTTTCTTTTTTACAGAAAAGACGATCTCATCAGTCGTATACTTAGGACATGTTGGAAAACTTCGTATTTCCACAACTAGAAGAGCTTCAGCCACATGTCTTTTTGCAACAAGATGGTGCACCACCTCATTGGGGTACCATCGTTCGTAGTTCTTTGAATGACCATTTTACAGGAAGATGGATTGGGCGAGGAGGTCCAATTCCTTGGCCACCCAGATCACCTGATATAACGCCGCTGGACTTTTTCCTTTGGGGATTTGTAAAGGACAACGTTTACAGGAGAAGAGTGTCGAACATTGATGACCTAAAAGCCAGAATTACAACCGCAATAGCCTCAGAGGATGCCGACATGCTTGTCGGTACCTGGCGTGAAATTGGATATCGACTTTATATTCTCTGTGCGACGAAGGGGGCACACGTGGAAGTTCATTGACAAGGGTCATGAAACTTTTTGAGTCTATCTAACCATTTATGTTATTAATTTTAATCTACCTATAAACACCCTGTATATTCATTTTGAATATCGATTTTGGATAATATATCCATTTTGAAAACTCTCGATTCATCTGAATGATGTTCTTGCGTTACATCTGTACGTACGGACAGAATAAAGCACTTTTCCCAAAACGGATTGCGAAATGCTTTTAAAATGGATTCAGAAGAGATTTTTTTCTTGATGTCTGTACGTACGTGCATACGTACGCATGTATGTATTTCGCATAACTCAAATACGAGTAGCCTCAGTACGTTGAAATTTTCTATATGAGACTGCTATAACATGTAGATGTGAAACTCCCCTTTTGGTTGCAATCGGCCGTACCAAAAGTACGTAAATATATATACATACTCACTTTGTTACGCGGCTCGGTGAGCTAAGTTCTTTTATTCTTATATGTTGGTAAATTGTGCATTTTTTGCTTTAAAAATGATTGAATTATATTGTTCTTAAGTTTCGGTTAAGATTTTTATGCCTTTAGTTAATCTGCGTGCAATAGTTGCAGAATTATAAACAATTTAAAAGCTGTTTAAGTTCCACTAAGGCTAATTTCGCCGCCATTCGTTTAAATTTGAAACTTAGTAGCATAGTGAATTAAGTCAGTTTCTACACCAATTTCAGTGTCTTTTTGCAGAGTGGGGCCAAAAGTTCACCGAAAAATCCATCTTTCTGCGCAATTTTAATTAATTTAAATTCTAATTTTAATTGTAAAAGTTGTTTTTTAACGGTTTTTAACCCTAAGTGTTGCTTTATGTTTTTCTGTATTTTACAATTTTTAATGAATATGTTTTGAGTTTTTCCCGTATATTTTCCTTGCCGCGAAGTGAGATTTGAATTGATTGAATGAGAAATATATCTGTAATGGAATTCGAAGAAATAAGTTTAAATGAAATGGAGCCAAAAATATGCATAATTTAATAGGCTGTACAAGGAAAGTCATGTGGTGTCTACATGAGAATTTTTTTTCCTGTTTCAATGATTATTTTATTCTTCACAGAGAAGGATTTGAATTTTCGAGATTTCTTTAGCATTTTCCAATTTTATTTCGTATGTGAATTCCATTAAAATTCTCCATTCACCACAGAGACTGAAAATCTCTCTTTATAGCCCATAAATCAAAGGCAACAGTAATATTAGACACACATCAAGCGAAATTAGTTAATACAAAAACTTATTCAATGAGCAGTAAAGAAGACATTAAATAAACTATAACATAAAAAGAAATACGTATATTTGACATTCATATTAAATGAACGTAAGAGAACTGCCATTTACATTTTCTTCTCCTCCTTACCAGTAATGCTCAGCTTATAGAGCTTAAAGAGTTTCCAAACCCTAAATCCAAAAATTTCACCAATCGCTAAGCATTATGGGAAGATTATCTAAACCGAATACACTACAAGCATATAAAAACGACGCCATGTTACATTTTTGGTACTTCTAATTCCCGTTACATAGCTGTTAATGCCGGGTTAAGACCGATGTAATAATAATTACGCCAAACGAGACCACCCTCAAAATTGGTGCCGTTAAGACGAGATTAATAGTTCGGGAACAACAACGCTTTGGGGACCATTAAAAAGGTAAGCGGAGAGGGAAAATTCTCGCCGTTTCGAAACCTAAATGGTTCTTTAAAGAATTCTTTTACGCTTTTAAAGGAGAATGGGAAGTTTGAAAGCAGATACTTTTTTTAGATGGCGGTAAAATTCCTTTTTGGAATGTTCAAATTATATGTTTAATAAAATTTTCCAGCTTTTCTGAAGCAATTTGTTGCTTTGAGAGTTTTAGAGTTAGCGGATGAGGTTGCAGGATGTTTTGAACTCGATTCGAAGTTGCCAGTCCTTTATATTCAAGTTTCAATTAAATTTTTATGTTTTCTGACATCATGATGCCGTTAACGCAATTAACCGGAATTAAAGCATATGTTTAAATGATAATATATCACGAAGGATAGTAATACAGTTCCATAACTGTTTGTTAGTATTGTTAAAGAACATTTTATTATTTTTTATAAGCTTCTAATTAGATAACTCTTGGTATCTATCGCTATGGTAAAAGTTTGTTATCGATTTTTAAATTGCTTCCTAATAAGCTATCCAGTGCAAATTTTGTATACATACTGTTTGTGGATAACAATACAGTACAGAGAAGCAATTTTTTCCGAAGTTCGAGTTATTTACTTATTCCGATAGCTTCACCTAACTTTTTTAATCCAAAAGAGGAGTTAGCGTCAATGGTTTTAAAACATGTACGTGTGTGTAAATTTAAAAAAAAAAAAAACACGCCTCTTTGGGGGTAATATAAAACCTGAAAGCTTGTAGAATCATTAAATTGTTTTGAAGTAGGCGACATGAAAAATGAGCAATGTCCTCGCCGGGACTCGAACCTGGATCCCTCGAACACGCGCCGAATGTGCTATCGTTACACCACGAAGACATAGCAGAAAGGAGAGAGAAAATACTTTATATACTCCCCGTTTTAAAGGGCGACTGGAGATAAGGGGACGCAATCGCCAAATCCTGGTCGTAAAGAATCACCATCCACCACATTTTCTGTTCGGGCACCACTGTAGACTTTATATTATTTTAATGCTGGAGACATGAAAAATGAGCAATGCCCTCGCCAGAACTCGAACCTGGACTCTCGCATCCACCCAGAGTGTGCTACCTTACACCACGAAGGCATGCAAAAAGGAGGCAGAAAATAACATATAAACTTCCAGAATTTTTTTTTTTTTTTGAGGGGGGTAAAATTGCTAATTTTTATTTTAAACTATCTGGGGCAACAGAATTGTTGGAAGTAAAAGAATGATTTCTCAATTATTAATAGTCACACAAGATGAAAATAAAAAAAGAGTTGCAAAAAATTTTTATAAAATAAATTAATTTTTTATTAAAAAAAATAGTGAATTAAATATAGAAAAATAATTTAAATACAATTTAATGGGAACAAGATGTTCAATAATTCACTTTACAAGACTAATCTACAATTTCAGGTCACAAGCGCAGGCGCTAAATAATTTAATCTAATAATCAAATTGCGTTGTCAAAAGCTGAAAAGTGTAACCCATTATATAAATTTATCAAGGGTACCCCACGCTTTTATTATTCGAGAAGTAAAATTGTAGATGAATTTTGTAAACAGAAATATTAATCTCTATTTTTAAAATATATGATAATTTATTTTTCTAGTTTTAGTTCATTAATTTTTTAAATAAAACCTAAAAAATAATCTACGTCTCTTGTGGCTGTAAGACGACTATATACAATACGTTTCCTGTGCGGCCAAGCCTTGAAAATTCAAATAAATTTCATTTTTATACATTCAATTCTATCTCAATAATTTTAACTTCATTTCATTCATTAAAAAAAAAAAAAAATGTATACTACCTATAATTCAAGTAGAAGAAAAAAATTTAAAAAGGTGTTGCTTCATTCATTAATTAACAAATTATATGCCGGAATTGAAAAAGAGCCTCTTTTATTTTTTGAATTGAATTAGAGATCTCTGTAAATCCCTTTTCACTCCAGCGTCTTTAAAATGGGTTGGGTAGAACGGTTTACAACAACATGCTAACTACCCCGCTAATCGACAGGTACCCCTCCCCCTAAAAAAAAAAAAAAAAAAAAAAAAAGAGAAAGAATTAAGAAAAAAATACTCAGAAAATGAATCTTCTAATGCGTATAATTAATTTACTTAAAACAAAGCAGCGATTGTCTCTTTGGAATCATAGCCTGCCTTTGCTGATTAATGCCCGAGGACGATTCATTTGCATTGGAAAAAAAAAAATTCAGATGTTGAATTTCAATGCAAGAATAAATTTTATGCTATCGGCAACTAGAATAGGGAAATGATTACGTTGTGTTGATATCCATAGAAAACATCTCATCTGCTTGGATATAGACATCTGCATAAGGTATACTCAGCACATACACAAACACACAAAACAAACAAATAATAAAACAAAAAAAATTAAATAGTAAATGCAGTTAAATGTTTCCCGTTTTACACTGCCTACTAACGAAATTTAATTTGCGTATTTCATGTCTCGAAAGCTCGGCTTAGGATATATATTAGATTTATATATAACATTTTTCTAATATAGGTATTTTGACATCAAATAGGACGTTTCCTGGGATGACATACCGATTTTTTTCCATATTTCCATTGAACGACTCAAATTATGCCAAAATATTGAATTTTGTAAAATTTGGTGGGTAATTTACCCAGGAATTTAAAAATTTATCTTGGAGCACCTTTTTTTAGTTTGCGACAAGAATAATTCACTTGGCAAAATTCTTAATTTATGGTAACCTATTTTCCTTTCCCTTTCATTTTGCACGAGCGGAAAAAAAAAGGTATATCTTTCATTCTTTTAAATAATTTTAACAAAGTGCGTAAAGTGTCAAAACGTGTCAGTATATAAATTTACGTATTTCTTGGGAAATTTTAAATAAATGAATTTTTGCAGAAATGCTTAGAAATAAATCTACTTTAAGGCGATAGTAAAATTTTATATTGTTTATAATTCAAAATCTTTTTCGAAAAATTTATAAAATTTACTAAAAAATATAAATTTTAAAAATAAATCATAAAAAATATGCGAATTTTATTTGAATTGAGCCCAAATTTCAAAATATGAAAGAAGGAATCCAGTAAGTTAAATTATAAAAAAAATAGATATAAATAAATATATATCGAATTCATCTAACATTAAAGAGCTAAAATTTTAAGACCTAATTCTTAAAAAATTACCCGGGCGATTTTTACGAAACTTTATTTTATAATTTGAGGCGTAGAAAGGAAATATGAGGGAAAAAAATTCGCAAGTCGTTTCAGACAACGCCCAATTTTGTGTGAAAATACCTGTGTCTGAACAAAACTATGTATAAAACTAATGCATATCTTAAGTCGAGACTTCGACACATAAAAAACTTTTAAGTTAAATTTCGTCAATCGGCCTAGTAGAACGGGAGATATAGAATTGTCCTTCTTCTTCCCCCCTTTTTTTTTTTTTGTTTTTTTTTTTCTGCAAACAAAAGCGGATAAAGAAACAGATGGTACTTAGCTAAAAGATCATTTAAAAGTAGTTATAAAAGTAAAGTGAGTTTGAACCAGATTTTCGTTGCATTGTAACAAAGTGTTTAGCCAGAATTTTCTGTGTTATGATGGGAATACTACCATTCAATGTTAAGGACATATGTATTCATTTAGAAATTAGAAACACCCTCGGCGAAATCTTTCAGAATTTTTGGTCCTTTGGTTATACCACCACTCTTTGGATCCTGTCACAATCGAGGTAAACATGATTTTATGCTTTATGATATTCAATACATCTTCCATGCGGCTTAATGCATACTCAGTTCCCAATGCTGCCATTCAGCAAAATCTATAGTCCTTAATTTAATTTTTGTTAATTCAACTGCTCTGGAATTTTCTTGAAAAACTGCACGATTTAAAAGCTAAAAATGCATTTTTAAATAATTAAAATTTTTCCTTTCAGTTTTAATGACCTGTCTGACTAATATAGATTAAAATATATTTTAATTTATATTACTGTTACGTTTTTTTTTTCTTACGTACGTTAAAGGGTTCATGGATTTGGAATGAATAACGACGATACTCGATGAAGTATCGAAACAGACTTTATTGGACTTTATTGGCCAGTATTTTTCAAGACAGACACATTTTTCACACATTTACAGTCGTCGAAGAACTACTGTAAATACGCTGAGACAATCAGCGATACAACCTTAAGGATATCAGGCTATGACACTCGAGACAGCTTCACGGCAAAGCACCAGAGTTCAGCTCCTGACTCTGCTCGGTCGTTCTTGGAACTTGATTCCGAGACTCCGTACTCTCGAGACTCACCACACTATAACTCGCGATGCGCTCGACGATACACTAGAGTATACACACTCTCGACTCGATTCGGTCGTTCTCGCAACTCAAAACACTGTAAGATAAAACTCGACGATGCATAACTCGCGATACACTAAGAGAATCCCTCGATGCACTCGACGACCAACTCGCTAGACAAGACGCCTAACTGACACTCCGCGCACCAGCAAGGTTTATATAGCTTTTGCCTTGTGTTCGAAAACATTCTGTGGTAAACCAGTAAGAATTCGTTCCGGAAGGTTCTCCATCCGTCTATGGCATATCGCCAATTTTGCCGCCAAATAGACGATTTCTCGACAAATGTGGAAACCCTGCCTTCCATTGCCGTTTTCTGGCAACCCTACAGCTGTTTGCGATGAAGTTATCTTACCTCGCCTTACATTACATTCAACTTATAAATTTAGGAACATTTTCAGCGCCATTGTAGTTTTAGAAGTTGTTTTTAATGCGATACAGTATTATATAACTGTATAGAATGGCTCGAATTTTTATTATTTTCGTGTTTGTTCTATAATTTGCATGTTTATATGTCCAATACATCATACTTTTATTCATATTTTATCTAAGGATATACGAGAAGATTAGTTTTACGCAAGGGAGGGCAGAAAAGAGGGAAAGATGGGGGAGGGATCTTTAATTCCTGAAAGAGTATGAAAAATAAATTTTCATTTGTACGTGAATGTGTACTGATATTGGGATATAAACTGTCATGCCTCAAAAAGGTCAAGCATGTGTGATTTAGAACAGACGTAATAATTAGTAAATCTTTTGGCAAAAGTTAATAATTACTCTCCTTAGTTTCTTATATAAGTGATATTTTCCAATACTGTCTTTGAACAGTGTCGTAAGAGGTTCAGCTCTTAGTAGGAAAGCCTTTCTTTTTACCATCAGCGATGAATCTTTGATGATTCTTTGGTTGCTTACGAAGTTACGTCAGAATATTAACAAAGAACCAGTTATCATAATAACTTTATGCAATTCGATTCTAAATTTTACGATGACGCATTTGGTAGAACTTGGAAAGAATAATAAAAGATTATATATATATATATTAAAAATCAAATCACATCGACAACGAAAAGCAATAATTCGTTGTGCAACACAACATCAACTTCCAAAGGTGAATAAGTGTCGAGAGACAAAACAGTCGACACCCTGTTGTATACGGTTTTCACGGAAACACCTCACCGATATAATTTGCGCTTCTGGTTAAGAATTGCGTAAACGGTAGGGCGGAAGGAAAACGTTCGTTCTTGCTGCAACCTACCCACGAATGAATAAGAAATACTCATCTGACAGGTCTCTCGGAACAGAACTCCCTCTCAGATAGGTTCAAGATTGATAATTACCTTTTAGAAAAGAATAAACAGGATTATAATTTTTTAATGCATATTAAAAATTCAAAAAGGTATAAACACTGCCAGATCTTATGATATAACAAAATCAGTTGGATGATTTCCAAACAAGAAAATTAATTAAATCCTTTGTTTTGCATCTATTGCTAATAAAATAAAAATTAATATATATATATATTTTTTTAAGTCACTACCTGCCTGTAAAATAAAGACACAATTCTGATGTTGTTCTGATGTTCGGAGCAATACGTGAAATGTAAAATTCCACATCCGGTATTATTTGTTGCGTTATAGTTTATAGTAAATTCCATAAAAGAATTCCTATCATTTGAAAAACACGCCGTAGCAATCGATTCTAAAAAATCCTTTCTGCAATTACGTTTATCACAGAAGTTTAATATCAAAATTATTAAGTTTGGATTAATATTATATTAATGTCTTTACGCGCATGCAAAGAAACGCGGAAATGGTTGTACTATTAAAAGATATATTCGGGTGAAAACTCTATAATTAGAACTATCCCTAAAGTATAGTTGTTAAATTTTTGTATTCGCTTTTAGCTGTTGGTGAGTATTATGAAATTTATATATGCAAGTTAAGAGCAAGTTAGTTAGCGTAATATTCCCCACTGTAACATTAAAATCAATGGTTAATGTCAAAAGGAAAGAAAAATCTAAGAAATCTCTTTTCGAAATGAAATTTTAAAAGAAATGAAAAAATGTCAGTCGAAAAAACTTAATAAAAGAACACCCATGTAAAGGCTGATCTTATTTGTTCATTCTGTACAAGTAGGATAAAACTAATAAAATAAAGGACATTTTTTTTTAAAAAAAAGTAAAAGGTTTAAGATTTTAAGGGTCCCCCAAAAGGGTTTGTTAAGTTACGTTTACGCTCTCGCCGAGCTCGCAGTCTACCAATCTGCTGTTACACTCACTCCTACTAACTATTTTTTTTTCTTAGTCTTTTTAGTTTTAATTATTATTAATTAGGTATCATTTTCTTCGCACTTACGCCATATACAATTTGCGATAGACAGTTTGGCGTCTGGACATAAAAGTGTTTTTTTCCGTACAGTGTTGCTTTGAAATCGTTGAATTTGTTAATAAAAAATTCGTTAAAGTTTTAGAAAATACAAAGTAGGTAATAAAACAAATTCAGAATTCAAAATTAGGGCTTCCAAATACCTATGTTCGCGTGGAGAACAATGTTATACAGAATTTGATGGCTGTAGGTACCATTATTTTTTTCAGAATGCAAGAAACATGCATATTCTTCATTATCTAATTTCTTTAAATATAATACAGGGTGATAATATTTGGTGGCAACAATCTGAAAAGTGATACGTCGTTTATAGTGATTCAACGTAAAACGCCATTTCGAGACTAATATCCCATTCGGGACTAACGTCCCTTTTGGTAATTTAATAAAAAATGATATACAGTCTGAATTTGCCTATTTAAATTGATCGGTATAATTTTAAATAGAAAATTCTACGCGAAAAAATTTCTGAGTTTATAACTAATATATGAGTATCTATTATATTTGAACTAAATTCTGTCATATATGTAAGTTTTGAGATCCGAATGTATCTTATTATTTCTCACAAATTAAACTTTGCTCATAAAAAAATGAAAAGACTTTTGTCTGGACTTTCGTTTAAATCCTCATTGTTTTCTTCCGATAAAGACAAACAAAACAAACAAACAAACAAACAAAAAAATGCTTCAGATTTTGAATTATGTCTAAAGGGGCGTTTTTTTAACATTTTGTGTGTTACCTTTATTTATTAAATATCACGTTTTATAAAATTCAGTTCAAGAGCAAAATCGCAAAATAATTTTAAAATGAACATATCTCTAAAATTTCCGGTATACAGACTGTGTACGCGCTGAAGATAAAAATGTTTTTTTCTGTACAACGTTGACATTCCCACTTTGAAATCCTTGAGTTTGTTAATAAAAAATTCGTTAAAGTTTTACAGCATATGAAATCGATAATAGAACAAATTCCAAATTTCAAATTTGGGCTTCCAGATGCCCATATTCGGATGGAAACGTTCCATATTCAAAATTTGATGGCTCTAGGTACCGTTGTTTTATCACAATGCGACAATCATATGTACATTTATGCAGATTCTTCATTATTTAGTTTCTTCAAATATAATACACGGCGATAATATTTGATGGCAACAATTTGAAAAGTGAAACGGAGAATCAGAGTGATGGGACGCAAAAATCTCAAACAGAAAACAACAGTCCGTCAGGGACAAAGCTCCTCTGGACTAAAAGTCTGAAAAATTTCACAATTTAAATTACGTCTTTTCTTTAACATTTTGTGTGTTACCTTTTGTTTATTAAATATCATGTTTTTCGCACCTAAACCATAAAATTCAGTTCATGAGGAATAACGCAAAAAAATTTTAAAATGAGCATATCTTTAGAATTTCCAATACACAGTCTCGCACGTTGGAGATAATTTTTTTTTCTCCTCCCCCCGGTTCCCCCACCAAGTTGCCATTGCTCGCTTTAAAACTGTTGAGTTTATTAGTCAAAAATTCGTTAAAATTTTACACAATATGAAATAGATAACAAAACAAATTCCAAATTTGGTCTTTTAGGTGCCATATTCGGGAGGGGGGGGGAAGCGCACGTTATTCAAAATTTGATAGCTCTAGGTACTATTGTTTTATCACAATGCAAGAAACATTTATGCAGATATTCATTATTAAATTTCTTAAATCTAATACAGGGCTCTAATATTTGGTGGTAGCAATTTAAGAAATGATTCGCCGTTTAAAGTGAATCAACGCAAAATGCGAAATCGAAATTAATAGCCCTTCTGGGCTAACGCTCTTTGGGCTTAATGGAAAAAAAAATTTTTTTTTTAAATTTGAAATCCTTCAGATTTTACATTGCGCCCAAGGGGGCGTTTTTTTAACGTTTTGTGTGGTACCTTTATTTACTAAATGTCATGATCTTTGCACTTAAACCAAAAATTCAATTTAACAGCAATATCACAAAACAATTTTCAATTGAGCATATCTTTAAAGTTTCCAATAGACAGTCTCGCGCACTAGAGATTTTATTTTTCCACCTTTTCCATACAGTGTTGCCATTACTCGCTTTGAAATCGTAGAGTTTGTTTATCAAAAATTCGTTAGAGTGTTACAAAATATACAGAAGTATACATACATTTATGTAGATTCTTCATTATTTAATTTCTTTAAATATAACAGAAGGCGATAATATTTGGTGTTAACAATTTGAAAAGTGATAGGGCAAATTGCCGCTTTGGACTCTTAAAAAAAAAAAAAAAAAAAAAAAACTCTCCATCTGTTTCACCTTTTACTTTTTCTTTCTTTACCCTTTTGGTATTAGATAAGCAAATTTTCTGTCACACGAAACTACTATCCTTATTACTTACATATTTGTACGCTATTACGCATTAATTACTCATTTAAAACCACAGACTAATAACCATCCTATTTAATACAAAATCGCAGATGCAGTAAATTAACTAAAATTCCAAGACTTTTAAAATGCAAAATTCCAAGACTTTTAAAATGCAGGTGACATTGTGTATCGTCCATGTGAAAAGAAGAAAAATTTAATTAAAGAACTCGTCTTCTTCCAGATTTTGAGTTAATCTAATGTGACAATTCTGCACTGAACACATGACGCCTTCAGCTCAATTTCTTTTATTTTAAGCTAAATCTTTTATTTCAATATTCAGAATTCTTCAAGTTGTCTTGATTTATTTGCACGAAATCTCCTTCTACTACTACATACCTGATATTCTTCAACTTGCTGAAGGCACCCGAAAACTGACTTTTCCTTTCTTAAGACCATACGCATTTCAAATTAATCCACAGCTGTAGTAAACAATAAAAAGCATTTGTGGTGTTGTCTTGGTCAGCGACACTTCGTAAACACGTTTCACCGCTACTGCATTCCAAAAGAAAGGATTGGACATTAATCCTTCATTCTGTTCACGCCGTACTAAATTCTACCTCGGGACGCCTCGAAAGAAGACCACACTTCCAACCCCTAAACACACAAACTCGTCCTGCCCGCACATTCATCTCCCGGAGGGTACGTCTTCGGGATCCTCTATCTCAGCCTTGTCTAATAAATCATCTTCTCTCTGCCTTTTCGCTAACTCTACTCTGCGTGAGTCAGCGGGGTGTATTCCCAAGGCGACCTCTCTCCATCCCCTTACCCACGCGGAACGGGTCTTCCGAACGGGCAACAGATGCCAGAGTAGGATTGGATTGGAAAGGACCACCCCAGGAGTTGCGTTGCATGAACGGTAACTGTACGCCAAGCTTCGGGAGAGGTGCACTAACGACTTGTCAAGGTCTGTGCAAGACAGATAACGTGAGGAGTGGACCATGCGGCTAGTTTGAAATCTGCGCCCTCAACCGTTGGTGGAACCTAAACGCGTTGTAGAATAAACCAAATACTAAATGTTAAGTCGGGTAATGAGATGTGCTGTTCCAAGGCGTAAAGTTACACATTTTCAAACTGGCATTCATAGACAGAGATGTGTACATTATAAATTAACAATTACGCCACCAGGCGTGAGCAATACATAGGTTTTTCATTCAGTAGCGCCGAAGTATAAATGATATAAAATATTAAATGAGTTCCAAATCATCAATGTTCAAAACCCATTTTATGCAGCAGTTGTGAATTCATTGCGTTGGGGAGATCACAGAAAAACCATAAAAATCTACAAGACAAAAAAACTAAAACGATGTAAAAAAGAAGCGTCAAAAATCATTAATATAATTACACATAAATAAAGCCGGTGACAAGCAACTTTCAACTAGGCGTCTCTTGTTTTACAAGCAAGTATTTTGGCAATACAGAAAGTTTTTCTGCCGTTAAACTGGAGTAGAATACGCCCTCCAAGTAGTTTTCCTTAATTTTTGTAAATTATTTTCTCTTTATTATCCGTCTTTTTTTCACATTACATAGTAGAATTTTTACTAACATTTTTATTTATCTCCACTTTTCATCGTGAAGAATTTTAATGCAGCACATGCATAATGACATGCACATGCATGTATGACAGCAAAAAGGCTTAGACGAACATTAGCAATTCTTAATTTTCCATATTTCGAACTGAAATTCCCTGAATTTGAAATGTTCGAAAAAAATTCGAACCGAAATTCCCTGAAATTGCAAAATTGGAAAAGAATTCGAACTGAAATGTATTAAAAATGAATGCTTACCTTTTCTCGACAAATCTAAGTTTTTAACTCAAAATACTCAATCGTCGGATTTTAAATGACGCTGAAATTTTCTTTCCATTTCTTTCTTGAAAAACAAAAACCAAATGTTATCAATAAACCACGCAGGTCATGCCTCAAACTCATTCACAGAATAATTACAGGACCCGCCGCTTATTAAAATCACTCCCGTTTCAAAAGTATTTGAGTTCATTTAGCGGCTCAGTTTTTCAAGTAAAGTAATAAGTAACAACTAATTCATCAATAAATCCAAAAATAATAATTAAAAATTAATGCTAAAATTAAACTATTTGCATTTTGAAATTCCTTTAAAAAATTTTTTTATAATTCCGTTTTTGAAGAATTTTATCCTTTTCAAACAAATATTCTATCCGTGTTTCTGTCATATCGTTCAAACCACAGATTTTCAATTGCATTTTTAATTTCGTAAAGCTGCTGACGGCTTTTATCTTTCAGTTCAAGTTTTCTTCTGATTTGCAGTTCGTTTCTAGGTTTGACTGATGATGGCATGTTAATTTTCTTCCGTATCATTTTCTCTCGCAGTTTCTTCAGTTCTTTTAATACTTTCCTAGTCAGTTTTTATACACACTGTCTGAACACACTGCTGTGAAGTGACATATTCTAAAAATTTGATGTAAACACCACATGACTTCTTAATGCGAGCTTAAATTTATACACACTTTTTGCAGCACTTCATTTAAACTTTCCTCGCGTTATTCTAACTTAAAGAACCGATTCCTCAAGGTAAGTTGAAAATGACATCAAAAATTGCAAATTTTGAAATTAAATATCCCGTTCAATTTTTTTCGTACGGGAGTCAAAGTTCTTATAATTTCATTTTTCATAACGAGCATAAAACTTTCTCAAATGTAAGTATAGGAACCGGGAGACCGCATTAAAAGTTAGCTTTCTTTATTTGTCAAAAATGAATTTTTTTAAAATTTGACAATGCCCAAACATGAATATTTTCGTTATTTAAAACACTTCTGTAACTGGAAAAAGTAAATGACTACGACCAACGATTGCAAAAATTAAGGCCGGGTAAGGATTTTAAGCTGGATAAGGGGGTGGGTTTGGCACTGCCGATTGCAATAAAAGAGGGAGGTGCACAAATAGGTGTTATAGTAGCCCATACACAAAATTTCAACTTTTAACGGCTAACTGGTCTTGAGGTATGCGAGATACATACATACATACGTATGCATGTGATCCATTTTACAATCTGCTTTGGAAAAAAGAGTCCTTACGCACAAATGCCAAGCCCCCTACCCCAAAAAAAACTTCCAAATGGATTCGGGAACGGTCAAAATGGACATTTCCGCAGCAGGCTTCCCTAACCACTATACCGTCTGGGAGGCAAATACTCAGTCACAAAAATTCTACTCCGTTTAAGAGAAATTTATCTCCACCTTGCACCCAACAAACGATTTTTAAAGTTAACAGCATAAACCGGAATTGACATTTCAAGTTATTTCCAACATTTAAGAAGTTCATGCACTGAAAACACCTTCCAGCGATATGCATTTTGGAATTTCCACAGTTTTTTAGTTTGATGCGCAACTTTTGGATCACCTTATATATGACTGAAAAACTGAATTTCTTGATTTTAATAACCTTTCAGGGTGCTTACGCATTGAAATAACTTTCGCCATTTATATAATAATTTTTTTACATTGTTTTGTTAAATAAGTAAAATCTTAAGTAATTTTTAAGGGCAATTTAGTAAAAACTTCATTAACTGGAATTTTTGATTATTCAGAATTTTGCCCAAATTCATTCAGCTTCTTCTTATCGAAGTTTGACTATAAAATGTCATCGTTTTGTTACCATTCAGGGCCACAAAATTTAACTACTTATTTAACAACTTATTTGGAACAGAAGCAAACCAATGTAAAAACAAAATTAGGCCGAAAAAGAAAAAAGAAAAGAAAACCTTAGATTGGCGTAGATTTTATATGAGTCAATCGCCTTCGAAAGCGACGGTTAAATAATTTTTAAATATATAAATTCAGTTCAACATTTTTTTTTTCTTTTTAGCCCAAAAGGAACGTTAGTCCCGATATTAGTCTCGAAACGGCATTATGCGTTGAATTACTATAAACGGCTTATCACATTTCAGCTTGTTGCCACCAAATATTATAACCCTGTGTTACATTTAAAGAAATTTAATAATGAAGATACTGCATGAATGTGTATGTTTCTCGCATTGTACAAAAACAGCGATACCTATTGCCATCAAATTTTCAATAACATAGTCCTCCACCCGAACATGGACATCTATGATGCCCGAATTTTGAGTTCCGAATTTGTTTCATTACCTATTTTATATCTGGCAAGACTTTAACTAATTTTTTCATTAACAAACTTAACGGTTTGAAAGGGAGCAATAGAGGGAGGGAATTATCTCCAGCGCGGGAGACTGTATCGGAAATTCTGAAGACATTCTGTTTT
>KK117712.1:268496-281142 GCA_000611955.2 Stegodyphus mimosarum
AAATAATGTAAACACACAAAACGTTAATAATAAAAAGACAAAAAAAAGTTTTGTAAAGTCATCTTAGCGAAAAACCCAGCACTGGTTTGATGAACTGATAAAAAACTGCAAAAAAAAAAAGTATGCCAACACTGAACGCTGCATCGGGGATTGTAAATGTATGGTGTTACGCTGCTTTTAAAATTTCTGCAATTTTGCTGTTGAATTGTATATTGCGTAAGTGCCAAAAAATTATGTTTAACAGTCAAGCTAAAAAGATAAGAGTGGGGTTAGTAGGAGTGAGTGTAATAACAGATTGATACCCTTTTGGACGACTGTTAAAATCTGAAACCTTTCAGACTTTTTTTTTTCAGTGTTTAGGTTTTATTAATTGTATTTTTTAACCTAGCATTATTACACTGAGAACCGGAGACTCTTTTGAGTATAAATATGACGGGGAAAACAAATTCGGGACACCCCAAAACGCAAGAAACGGCATTTGACATTGACAAAATACTGAGTAGCGGGTTTGAGCAATACCTTGTAGATTATAGTTTGGCCGTCTCAAACGCAACCCTGGCTGGCATTCTGCCAAAGCACATAGACTCATCTAAAAGGTGCGTTATTAGTTGCTGCGACGTGAAAAGTCACGTGAAAGTCTTCTCTTCTCCGGAAAGAGATATGCTCATACAGCTGTAATGTGCAGGTCTATATATAAGGTATACAGGTACAGCACAGGTATATAACAGATCTATGGATATGCTGGAGGGAAAGAAAGTCTCCATCCTTCCACCCTATTTTGAGAATAATTCGGTCCGAATGGCGCATGCGTATTTGCGCTCATGGTAGCGGATGAGGCGGCCGGACTATAGTTACACAAGGCCTGAGCAGGATGGCTTGATGTCGCAGCAGAAGACCGGTTGCTCATAGCTATGCTCCTTTTCATACCTACCTTTGCGTGTTTATTTACTTAACTCCTGCTTATTTCCTTTGTATTTTATTCAATATTCACGATTTATAATTCATATTAAAATTCTCAATGAAATTTTAAAATTTAAATCGTATGTTTTATTCCGAGAAGACGGGAAGTTTTCTATGTTTTTTTAATTACACTGAAAAGTACAGAAAATATGATGAATAAATACAAATCTAACTTTCTCTCTTTTCAGATTCTTTTGCTTTCGAGACGGTGTTGGTTTGAGGCTGAAAAGTTTGCGCCTAAAAAAATCGCACTCCATTTCTTAATCACGTGTCGTATTGGTTTCACAATGCGAGACGCACATAGACTTCTTAGTTAAGAGCCTTCTCAAAGAAAAGACGCATAATACAACAAGTAAATATTTAAGGCAAAAATTCCAATATGTTCCAAATGTATACTGTTGCCTATTTTGTACATAGATTTTAGTGCAATTATATGTGAAATTACTGTATTTTTCTGTGCAATGCAACGCGAAAAATCTAAAAAGATAAGCTATGCCTGAAAATCACAGGGGCAAGTCTTATTGAGTAAACAGGTATTTCGGTAATTTGACGAGATATCGCAAAGATGGCAAAGGTTTGGGCGACTAATTTTGTCGTCAAATTTGGCGATAAATCCTCAAAATCCGTCAATATTATTTTAATTATTATTATTAAAAATCCGTCAATATTATTACTCAAAATCCGGCGATATTTTGGTCCGGTTCCTGTGTCACGGTAGCAGGTATTGTAACTGAATGAATGTAATTGATCAGTATATTAGCTGTAACCGAAATTCGATCTTCATATTACCTTCCAGTAACTTCCAGAAGCAGAAAGTATTAGAAATATCTCGGCGGCCGGGTGAAAACTATGTAAGGCCCGAGAAAGCATTTGCTTTCAGTTATTGCTATTGTTGTTAGCTGAGCGTGAGTTTGGAGTTCAAATCTCTGGATAGCTTTCTCTTTAGCTGCGCTTTGCATTGCGTTGAGTTTATAGCATAACGTTCATAGCAGTTTGAAGTGTAACTACTGATTGTACTCTGTGATATTATGAAGAATTATACGTCTATCTTTGTGGAAAATTCCAGATCTCTGAAGTGTTTCATTTTGATAAAATAAAACTTATCAATCTATCGTCGGAGCTATCTGCATTCAGTCTGTTATTCACCCATACGCACGCAATAATACTTTATATTTACCAAATGTATAATACTCAGTTTGATTCCAAAGCATTAACATCACGTTTCTTTGCATACAGATTCAAATAATCACACATGCTAACATATCCAGACTTTATAAGTACCAAATATTAATTAAGATTGATTTTTTTTTTTTTTCTGAAAGAACAGCAACTCAGAGTTACTATTTTAGGATTCTAAAGTATCATAACTTTATTCATCACACTAAAACCAAATAATTCATTCCACATAACTCCCAACATTTCAAAGCCATTTTCCCAAGTATCTTTTGCTACATTAAGAGCTATTTGCAGTTCAAACAATTTTATTTCCTTTCCCTTTATTCTTCTGGAAAATTCCAATGGAAACAGTTTTAACAATTAAATTAAATAGAAGTTACATTTACTTTCATACATTAGAATTCCGAAGAGAGAAAAAAAATGTGTATGGCTACGAATAGAACATAAGTCCCCGAGAACGAAATTGTAATTAGCATCATAAATATTAATGAACGAGTGCATAATACTTCTTTAGATAAGCATGCAAGCGGAAAAAATAACTAATTATATTATCCATTTATGCGGGGTTAACATCAATTAGCGAATGTCATCGAAACTTCGGAGAATCACAAATTATTGCCCAGAAGCGTCATCACAATGGAACATGTATCTTTTTTTATTTATTTAGTTTTTTCAAATATTAAACAGGAGAGAAGAGATCGATTTAAATTTTAAATGTGATGAAGAATTAGTTTTATTTGATTTTCTTTTTCCCCCCAGCTCGCGCAAGATTAAGAATTAATTTAATTAATAACATTTTAAAGGCATTGCAATTAAATTAATTGTCCAAATACAAAGGTTCTTTTTACATCTTTCAGTGCCTCATTTTTTGTGGATTTTTTACGAAAGCTCAAAACTTGGCTTCAGAAATTCTTCAAATTATTCTTCCTAGATATATTTTTCATTCTGGGAATATTACTAATTTATTTGATGTTGTTGTTGTTGAAATGTTTTAAAAGACTAAACGTTGAACAGAAATTAAATCTAGGAACAATAGCATAACAACTCTACCCGTACTTAAATCTCAAGTCTTGCCTCTTGATTGATGGAATTTGTACGAAAGTTAAAATATGGCTTCAGAAACTCCTCAAATTATTATTTCCAGATATTTTTCGTTCTAGAACTCCCATGGTTTAATTTTTAAAAGTTTTTAATGTTTAAAGTAATTTTTAATGTTTTAAAAGATTAAATATTGAAAAGAAATTAGAAACAAAAACATAACAGCTCTACTTAAAACGTTCTGTCTATTGTGGACACTAAATGATTCCTTGTATGCCCTATTAAATTATACGCATTTTTTCCTGCATTTCATTTAAACTTATTTCTTCGAATTTCATTAGAGATATATTTCTCATTCAATTAATTTAGTTCTCACTTCGCGGCAAAGCACAAGTACATAACAACTCAAAATATCTTCATCAAAATTTGTAAAATACAGAAAAAAGTAAAACAAAAAATTCAGATAAAAAAACAGGTTTTTTTTTTTTCCCTTTCCAATTAAAATTGGAGTTACTACGCAAAAACAAGCAACTCAGCCAGCGGACAAGAAGGCAGATTTTTCGGTGCAGAAAACTGAAAATTTACTTTTGATCCCACTCGGCAAAAAGACATTGAAAGTGCAGAAACTGACTTAATTCACTATTCTTCTGAGTTTCAAATGTAAACAAATTAGGCTTAACCCGCCACTTTAACTTTTTAATTGCTGATAATCCTACAATTATTGCTTGCAGATTAACTAAAGGCATAGAAACCTTAATCTAAACATAAAAACCACTTAATTCAATCACTTTTAAAGCAAAAAATGCACAATTTATCAACATAAAAGAATAAAAAAACTACGCTCAACGAGCTTGTTAACAGTAGGAGCATATATATATACATATATACGATGGTGCAGCAAATTGCAAAAAAAAAAGGGAGGTGCACAATTACATGATATAGCAGTCTCATATATAAAATTTCAACGTTCTACCTCTCTAACATTTACAGTCTTCTACGGCAAAAACATTCCTTTATTCTGTCCGCACGTACAGATCACGCAAAAACATCATTCAAATGGTTTCAAGAGTTGTTGAAATATGTTATCGGAAATTTTTCGCGCTTGCAATATTTCCTGTACCGTACAAGGAAGTAAAAATATGCCTGTTATACGCATTTTAATAAAATCTTGTATGAAATTGTCAGGTGCCTTTAAAATAATTTTAAAAAATCGAAAATTTATTTATTTATCCTTTTATATTAAAATTAAATTTTTTGAAAGAATTTTAAAAACAGCCTCTTGTAAATGTTATCTTATTGTCTAGAACTAAACTTATAGTAAAAAATATTTCTAAGCTTTTGCCATTTAAAGTGTCAGATGATTTATCAACATGCACATTGCGGTCCATTCCTTGCATTAAATCCTCTGAACTATAAATAAAATGTTTCTGTATACAACTTTATGCTAATATACAAATACTAATGGTTGAATAATTAGCTTATTTGCAAGTCTATCTATATATTTATTAATTTTTAAAAGATAACTTCGCATGCGATAAAGAATTGATGAAAATGTCATTGTCTTGTTTACGGGCATGATTTACTTGAATTGGCTGATTAGAATTTAAAGAAATTGCAGTAATTCTGTAAACATATATAGACATGTAAAAATTATATCAATACGTAAAAAATGGAATTAAATTAAATCAATTTAGTTTTTCTACCTATATGAAGTAAAGTGTTGTAATCGCGAAAAATTTCGAGTATCATATTTCAACGAAAATATCCATTTTGACCATTCTCGAACTCATTTAGACGATTTTTGTGCGTGACATGTGCACGCACGGAAAGAATAAAGGAATATTTTTCCAAAATGGATTCAGAAGGGATTTTTTACGTGACGAACTTTAGAAATGATTAGTCGTAGAACGTTAAAATTTTGTATATGGAACTGCTGTAACATCTACTTGTGCACTTCCCTTTTCTGAAATACATATATATATATAAATTACAAATATATATATATATAATACACACATCCAACATCATTCCAGGTTCGATAAGTTCTGTCTTTATTCCTTCATATTAGGAAATTGTGCATTTTTTGCTTTAAAAGTGATTGACTTATGTTGTTCATATGTTCCAGTTAAGGTTTTTATGCCTTTAGTTAATTTGCGAGCAATAATTGTAGAATTATCGACAATTTAAAAGTTTAAGTCGCTTTAGGTCTAACAAGGCAGCCATTTGTTTACATTTGAAATTCTAAGTAAAATAGTGAATTAAGTCATTTCTGCACCAACTTCAATGTCGCTTTGCTCAATGGGATCAAAAGTTAGCATTCAGTTTTGTGCACCGAGGATTTTGTCTTCCTGCCCGTTGGCCAATTTTTCGTTTAGCCGTAGAAACTTTAGTTTTAGTTTCATAAATTGTTTTCCTTTATCTGTTATTAAACTGTATTTGGTGTTATAGGTTTTTCTGTATTTTACAATTTTTAATGGTGTTTTCAGTTTTTATGTATTTTTGCCTTACCGTGAAGTGAGAACCGAATTGATCGAATGAGAAATATATCTCTCGTGAAATAAGGTTAAATGAAGAGCAGCAAATAATGTGTATAATTTAATAAGCCGCACAATGTACATGTGGTGTGGACATCAATTTTTTTTAATCATATAATTTCATTAAAAGAACGGTTTGGCATATATAAAATGAAAAAGGAATGAAATCCTGATAGAGGCATTAAGTACGTCACATTTTGATTTCGTATCGAAAATATATTTAATACATAACACATTCAAGTATACAGCAACAAAGAAGAATATACAAGAAATAAAAGTATGCGAAAAACAAAGGATCAGAGGATGATCTTTATGATATTTGGAATACTATTCTAACTGGAAAAGAAATTATTCGAGAGAGTTTCGACTCATCAAATATTTCGAGATTTATTAATAAATAAATAACGAGAAGCTTTTTATCTATTCATTCTGCAGTTCGATTTTTTTAACCGCCTATTTCAATTATCGAAACTATACTGCAATGGCTTGTCGTACCTCCAACATACGTTTATTTCTATTATGCTACCAATTTCGAGGGCGTGACTCTGCATATATGAAATAACAAAGGTCCTTTTCCGTTCCAGCAGTTAATTCTTCCACTAATACGACTGCATGCGATAACCCTTCCTTTCCTGTTTGGTGCGGACACGATTAGGCCACGCCAAATCAGATTACAACAGATGAAGCGTTCCATAGAAAACACGCCCACCCTATCGTCATATGTTTATCGTCCGCGGGCACAATCCAATTTCAGCCCTAACCATCTTGCGGAGTGGGAGAAAGGGGTAGACGAGGGCAATTGGATAAAATAACCTAATGTGTAAACGGTTATCCAACAAAAGGCCGGTCACTCTGTTCCTAATGTGGCCCACGAGAATGGTCCATCATGTACCCCCTCCGGTCGCAAAGTAATTACTATGTCCGAATTGTTAATCCATGAATAACGAATAATGGATATCGGGAAATGGCATGATTGTTACAGTTAGACAGGAAAATGGCAACCTCTACAAATCAAACTTAAACATTGTTTGACTCGGCCACAGATTTAACTGCTGTTGGTGATCAACGATTCATGCTGTGCTCTTTAGAAAGGAAAATACCTGGAGTAACATACCAGTGCAGACTTGTTAGGCAGTAAAGTATAAATAAACTAAGCAGTAATTTGTTTAGAAGTGATATGTTTCATGTAACGAAAAGCAAAGGTGAGTTTTGGCTTAAAGTGTACGCCTCTTATAAAATTCCAAAATCAAAATCTCAGAAAAAAAAAACTAAAGGAAAAAAAAAAGTGTTAAAGGTTTCAGATTTTAAATTACGTCCGAAGGTAGTTTTTTACACATTTTTTGTGTTACTTTTATTTATTAAATATCATGTTCTTCGCACCTAAACCATAAAATTCAGTTCAACAGCAATATCGTAAAGTAATTTTAAATTGAGCATATCTTTAGAATTTCCGATACACAGTCTCACGCGCTGGAGATAAAAATGTTCTTTTTTTGTACAACGTTGCCATTGGTCGCTTTGAAATCCTTCAGTTTGTTAATTAAAAATTCGTTAAAGTTTTGCAAAATATGAAATCGATAATGAAACAAATTCCAAATTTCCAATTTGGACTTCCAGATGCCCATATTCGTAGTAGGATAACGTCATTCAAAATTGGATGGCTCTAGGTACCATTGTTTTATCACAATGCGAGAAACATACATACATTTATGCACATTCTTCATTATTTAATTTCTTCAAATATAATACAAGGCGATTACATTTGGTGGCAACAATTTGGAAAATGAAACGGATATTCAGTGATTCGACGCAAAATCGCAAAACGAAAACAATAGTCCTTCAGAGACGAAGCCCCTTTGGACTAATAACGAGTATTAATCAACAACTCGTGTCAATAAATAATTAACAGCTCGTGATTCGCTAGTTGCTGATAGTAAATTTGTCGTGTTATACTTTAGAATTAAACTTTACATGTTATGGAGAAATGAAAAAGTAGAATTCTTACACAATAATGCTGCTGACAAATGAAAAAAAAACAACATAAAATAAAGCTACGAAATTTTTCTTGTGAGACTGGTAAACAGGATACCATTTTATATGTAGATGAATGATTTAAATCTGAAGCAGCGATTCCTAATGCGCTAATATTGGTATACAGAGCAATTAAAGAAAGTTGGTAAAATATGAGAGTTATCAGGCCTTAGAAGCTAACAATATCAGTGAAATTTTCGAAAGAAATTCTGTGATAGGTTGTACGGTATTTTCTCCCTTTTTACAGAGCACAATCTTATGACGTACCGTATATTTCCGTGTATGAGGCGCGCTTTTAGTACAAAAAATTAGACCGACATTTACGAGTGCGCGTTATACACCGCATATAAAAATGATAACTTAAAAATAAGGAAAAAATTATATATTTACATGCACCAAAATGCTGCTCATTTAAAAGAAATGACATACCTTATGAAATTAAACATTTTCATTACCGGATAGCATGAAGAGTTCGTCACGCTCGTCTTCCGTTATTCCTTCAGGCGTATCATTGAATTTTGTTTCATCTTCACCATCATTGTTATTTTGTTTCATCTTCCCCATCATTGTTATTTTGATCCATAAATAAATAATCGTTATTCGTTCCATCTTTCACCAACAACATCCTTGCTGCACATCCTTGCTGCATTACGATTTTTCCATGAACGTAACCAGGACTGTGTTTCTTTCTTTTCGCGGGTGCCATATTTACTACTAAAAGTACTGTATTACTACTGTATTTTAACTAAAGCAAATGCGATTTACTAAAACCTTGATTTTCATTTCAAAAGGCTACAGAAAGAGAAAACATCTAACTCCTAATTGCACGAACTTATTCAGGTTGGAAGTGCTTTACAATAGCATTCTTTAGGACAATTGCATTGAATACAATCCACCCTCTTTGCCGGAATATTTACTTCCTCAAACATTTAACCCACACACTTATTGTTCCCCTTTATTGCTTGTCAGTGCGCTTTACCTTCGTTTGAAAGGCTAGGACAAATGTTCGAATAAGTGACCTTCAAAGATAAGAGCATTGCGCATGTATCTTTTACGCTTCTTCGCGAAGAATTGGGTCCGCGTTATGCGGCGAATATACCTAAAATTTAAATAAAAAATGTAGCTCGAAATTATAGATGCGCGTTATACGCCGAAAATTACGGTAATTGGAAGCATGTCCAGATAGGAGTCAGGAGGTCCGAAGATCGAATCACGTCGAGGGCGCTGCACGTTTTTAATGCTTCTTCCTTCGATAAACCGAATAATTTACGGTAACACCCGAAATAAAATGCGCTGGAGGGTAATTCCTCACTACCAGGGTTTGGCAGCAGGGTTTCTGCCTTCCTACTCGCCGCTTAAGTGGGGGAGAATGTAAGGTATTTTCTTCTTACTTACTACGTGCTTTCGTGGAGTAACTGGAAGCACGTCAGACTAGCAATCAGGAGGTGGGGATTTCGAATCCCGGAGAAGGCATTGTACGTTTGCCCCGCCAAACCTGCCGACTCTACAACGCAAAAGGAATAGGGGTAAAATTTAGAGTACTTAAGAGAAGAAAATAAAATGAAATAGCAAGGATAGTTGAGTAAAATACGGACATGGAAATATAAAACTACAAACATGTATAAAAAAAAGAGAGAGAGAGAGACTTGGACGATAATGAAAGAGGAAAAAAAACTCATCATTTAGATTTGTGAGCAGCAGCTTTAATGCCAGGCAGGAAATAAAACCAATAGCAAGAGACTGACCTGATAGTCTCGAGAGAAAGAGCATAAAAACTTACCAGCTAATGGAAAGGAAACTGTATTTAGATAGCAGAAAATAAGTAAATCTTATTAAATATTCCTTGTTTTTCTTACCATCTTGAAAAACTGCGCATTAATAAGCTATAGAAATACATATCATAATATAGAGACTTCTCAAATAAGAAGGAAAAAAGAGAGAAAGAAAAGAAAATGAAGCGTACGTTTGGTAGCTAGAGTAATTACATATTACTAATGAGTTCTGTTAAAAAAATTTTATGTGCTTTATGGTGAAAATTCTAAAAATCTGAAAGCTTTCATATTTTACATTACCCCCAAAGAGGCGTTTTTTAACGTTTTACGTGTTACCTTTACTTATTAAATATCATGTTCTTCGCACTTAAGCCATAAAATTTAATTCAACAGCAATATTTAAAAGAGCATACTTTTAGAATTTACACTGTTTCCCGTACTGGAGATAAAAATGTTTTTTTTTCTTCCCCTTCGTACAGTGTTGCCATTGCTCGCTTTGAAATCGTTGAGACTGTTAATTAATTCATTCTCACACACAAGATCGAAAATCCTTCATAAATACTGTTTCACAAATGCAAAATGTAGTAAGAACACGGCGTAGATAATTTTCTACAAAACGTACCGTCAACAGTATGTAAAACACACTCTCGTTATTTGTTGCTTATGAGAAGGAAGACCCCTCTTCTCATCAGCATACGATTGCTTTTTCATCGACAGAATGTAAGTTCTAAATAACAGGACTAAAATAATCGTTAGCGAAAAATACTCATACAGTAATTCCTATTATTTCAAAATATTTCAAATAATAACTTATTTTAAAATTTAAAAGCAATAAAGTCATTATGAGAGTAGAATTTTAAATTCGTATTGACGGCGTAACTAAAAACACTTTTCTCTGAAAAAAAAAAGGCCCCTTTGGAAGTAATATAAAATCTGGAAACTTTTATTTCCACTCACCCACCCCCCGCCATATTGGAACCTTACACTTTATTGCTATCAATTTTTTCAAATCGATCCTAAATTTTTAAAGATTTGTAAAGCATCTTTCCCATACCTAAATTATTTACCGTTACCGGATCCAATCTCCTTATATAAATTAAAACTGCTTAATTTTTTAGCTTTTAGGGTGTTATATAATAAAAGGTTTATAAATAATTTGCCTTATATAAAATAATCTTTATAATTTTTCTAAAATAATCATTATTCTATTTTTCATTTTTTTTTTTTTTTTTTTATAATTCTTGACGCATGCAGAGCGTTTGCCCTCTGAATCTTTTTCATACATCGTTGTAAGGAAATTGCAGAATACTGTCATAAAGGACAGCAGGATGCATGTTAACACAGTTGTAAAACTTTGTCATACATTTGGCAAGAACTTTTTTGTTAGAAACCAGTTTCAAAATATTTCAGTTTTTTTTTTATTTATTTTTTTTTAAAAATTTTTTTAAATCCGTGTGAGAAAACAGGACAGATTGATCTCCTATTCTTTATGAAAAGAGTCTGCGTTTCCTCTTACTTTATTATTTTTTCTTTTTTTGATATTTCACGCCAAATCTGAAATCGATTTTAACACTCGGAGTAAAAAACAGTAGCATTCTGAGCAGTGAGAATATGAAGTCAGAAAAATACTACAGAACAAAAAGTAAATAATAAATAAACCCTCTTTTTATGCTATTTTCCAAAACATTCCATGAACAGATAAATAAATAATAATAAAAAAAAATCCTCTGTTAACTCTCCCAACTTTACGTTAAAACGCTATTACAAAAACAATATGTTTTCCACGCCTCTTTCGGGATAGGGAAGAAAAAATATTAAATTTTTCCGCTTCTCTACCTCCGTCCCCCCCCCCACCGTACCACCTTCTGCTGCGTTAATGGCAGAAAGTGGCGAAGGGGCGGAAAAGAGCGGGGGTTGAACGCACGGACGAGCAAACTCAACTGCGGCACGCGCTCGCAGAATTTTCATCTTCGGCACGCATCACTCGTGAAGGCAACCCTGTTACCGCCCTACTCGCTACTGTGTTTCCATTTTTGGCTTTTTATGCCACATTACGAGAGATTTATAATCACATTTTAAAAGGTAAACAAGTCAGTTAAAACGTGTTGTCCGGCCCTTTGGCACGATGTCAAAATCGGGACAGAGCGCTTAGCAACCTTGTTACAAACTTACAACAACCACTATAAGGTCGGTTAAGAGTTAGAAATTTTAACTGGACAGACGACAGTCTACGGGGATAGAAAAATACTGTTAACGAAAATTAAATTTTGAAGTTGATTTCTCATGTCCCCAAGCTAGATACAATGCACGTTATATTAAATTTAAAAAAATAAAATTTTCCCTTAAGAAAATTCAGCGTATTTTAAAAACTCCAAAGTGAATAATAAACAATTGTATGTCAATACTTTATTCAGATTATTTTAAAATCAAAATGAAAAGATTTCAGTTGTAACGAAGTCACCATTTATAAATGATTAAAAATCTGATGTGTACACCACATGACTTCCTTGTACGGAATATTAAATTATACGCATTTTTTTCTTGCATTTCATTTAAATTTATTGGATTGAATTAAATCAACTTCGTCGATAGCGCATAAACCACAATAGACTAAATGCACTCTTTAAAATTCCCTGTATTTTTTTTACCATTCCGACACTCTGGCCCAAGGTTCACTTAACAGCGTTACATCTCATTCACTTTATAACTCAGAATGCACAAAAGTAATATCCTCTGAAGAATTATCTAATCGTTGCCACATGTTCTATTCAAATACTATAATAAATCTAAAACGATGTATAAAAGAAATTAAAAAAAAAAATCTGAAAGGTTTTAGATTTTAATTACGTCCAAAGGGGCTTTTATTTAACATTTTGTGTGTTACCTTTATTTATTAAATACCATGTTCTTCGCACTTAAACCATAAAATTCAGTTCAACAGCAATATCGCAAAATAATTTTAAATTGAGCATATCTTTAGAAATTTCGGTACACACGCGCTGGAGATAAAAATGTTTTTCTGTACAACGTTGGTATTGCTGGCTTTGAAATCTTTGAGTTTGTTAATGAAAAATTCGTTAAAGTTTTAGAGAATATTGTTACGAATTTCACATTTATTTGGCTATTTATTTAGAA
>KK117712.1:286627-298940 GCA_000611955.2 Stegodyphus mimosarum
CAGATTTTATATTACCCCCAAAGAAGAGCTTTTTAATGTTTTTAGTCTTACCTTTATTTATTAAATACTATATTCTTCATACTTAAACCATAAAATTCAGTTCAACAGAAATATCACAAAATATTTAAAATAAATATCTTTAGAATTTCCGAAGCACAAGCTCGCGCGCTGGGGATAAAAATGCCCCGCCGCACAGTGTTGCCATTGCTCGCTTTGAGTTTGTTGATCAAAAATTCGTTAAAGTTTTACAAAATAGGATATCAGTAATAAAACAAATCTGAAATTCCGAATTAGGGCTTCCAGATGCCAATATTTGAGTGGAGGATTAGGTTATTCAAAATTTGATGTCTCTAGTACCGCTGTTTTTTTACAGTGCGAGAAACATACATGAATTATTTAATTTCTTTAAATATTAATAAAATCACCAAATTTTTCTCTAAGCGAAACTTCGCTTTATAGCGGAAGACGCAAAACGGCAGAACGAAATTAATAGCCTTTCTGGACGAATTTCCTCTTGGGCTAAATATAGAATTGTAAAAAAAAAAAAAAAAAAAAAAAAAAAAAAAAAAAAAAAAAAAAAAAAAAAAATCATCAACACTCCAAACAACTGATTCCAATAAAAAAAATTATAGAAAAAAAATTTAGAAAGTATAAAAATATGCAAATATTTCGCCTTTTTTTTTCGAATTTAAAGTAACATTTACTATTTTTAAGTCATAAATTAAATTTGTACTGTCATATAAGAATAAAGAATTCAGCTCAAAACCAATTCAGTATTAAAAAGTTCTGGAATTTGCTTTAACTAATTTCCTTTAAGGGGGAGGAGGAAAAATGGAATTAAAAGGAAAATATCTGAATATTTACAAAGTACATTATTATTTGAATAAAACTAAGAAAACAAACATTTAGAGATGACTTCAGTTTATACATTACCATAAAATTTCATTAACACCGTTCGGTATTATTTTCGAAAGTCAATAGCGGACAGGGAAAAGAAATAAACTAAATTTTGTATTCGATATATAATAGGGTATTAGAACACATTACTCTTGGAATATAAAACAACATCTGTTTTGAACTGTTATTAACAAGTATAGAAAAAATAACCTTTCACTGTGTTATGCTGAAGGGCAACGTACTTTTAAAATATTGAAAATTTAAGTAAAAGATTTTATACAGCGTCGATTGGCAGCAATCTGTCGTCTTGCTTTTAATGTACCGCTCAATGTTGAAACTGCAATATAACGAAGGAAATGTCATATAGCTACGCAAATTAGTGGAATTGTAGGTATGACTACGACGTGCAAAGAATCGAATTATTAAGCGCCTTAGCAGCAGTTATTAGTACGTGGAAATGAATTTAATGCCTCATCGACTACAGTGTTGTTTTTTTTCCCTGCTCATAAGACTTTAAAAATCAGATTAAATCCTAAGATTGCTTCAGTTCGTTGACGTGTCGCTTACCATCTCTTACCAGGCGAAAGGGATAGAATCCTTCAATTCTTCAGCCGGAATAATAACACGCTACCTTAGTACTCTGGCAGATCCTTACGCGTTTAAGCTGAAAGCATGTATCTCAGTGGTTGCGAGAATAACGGGAATTAAAATGCTAGCAAGCAGTGACCAGAAGTAAATTTCCGCTGAATCCGATCATGGCCAACTAACTGTCCGATCCACAAATTCGAAGAACCCTAGTGATATTTACTCCCTGGCCAGATAAATTGGATATCACATTCTAAGCTTAAGCGGTGCAGCAATCTAATTCGTGCCTACACAAACTATTCGAAGGCGTCTGCACGATGTAACGAAACGGGCAACCAGAGATAGATGCTCAACTGAGCTCTAATGCCATCGTTCTAAAAGGCTACCACGGTCTACTTCTAGGCGGGAATGGAGGCTAGTAATTTTCCTTTTGTCACGGAAACAATGAGGGTCTTAAATTGGTTTGGAGAAGACGCAGTTAACAAGTTTTCATGAAAGAAAATTAAACCGAGGTTGCATCTGGAATATAGGTGTAAACCTACGCTCATCATATATGCTAATACGTCAACTTTTCCTTCATTTGGAACCACATATTTGTGTAAAATTGTACACAGAAACATCTGCCAATATGGCGAAAGTGCCATGTGCAATCAAGGTGATGATATACTTCATCATGATAGCTTATTAAGAATTTGTAAATAGGGTGATCTACGGAGATGAAAACCTTTGTGTATTCCCTCGTAGGAAGTCCTCTTATCGGGAATGATCCTCTTATTGATTCCAGATTGTTAAATTTTCCCAGGCAAGTCTTTTCTTCCCGGAAATTCGGGGTTCATACTGAGTTCCTAACCTCCTCAGGTCTCTTCATAGCCAAAAAATGGATTAGTGGGGCACATTATACAATATTTGCTCTCAGTGTCGTAATGAAAAAATGCCGAAACGGGTGAAATTGCTAAGGGGAATTGGGTCAAATTCCTAAGGGAGATACTGAATGCTCTGCCAAAATATATTAACCAGAAAATTCGAATTTGATAATGAATGCATCCAAAAACGTGTTTTAAATTCAAAAGTTTGAAACCTGATGGCTAAATGTAAATATAAAATTATGCAGAGTAAAATATTCATAATTAGGCACATAGGTCAAGTTTTTTTAATAGAACAAAACATGAAAGGGCTATCTGCTAAGGGGGGAGAGAGACGTCTTCGTGGAAGACTTTTGAAGAAAACTTATTTTGGGGTGCATATTAAAAATGTATATAAATTTCATTTAATTCATATTTATGCATATTTCTTATGTAAAAACAAAAAGCATGCACTTTAACCAAATACGTAAGTATTTATTATGTTATTTATAAATGTACTTGGAAATGAAGGATTTATTCGTTCATTAAACTCCTAGTAATGTTGTAGACACATTAGGTATTAAGAAGCAGGAGGCACGAAGGCATGCTAAAAAGGTGGGAGAAATACCTTATAGACTTCCCCTTTTAAAGGGCGACTGGGAATTAAGGGACTCAGTCGCCAAATCTTGGTGGTGGAGAATCATCATCCACCACCCTTTTTAGTTCGGGCGCCACTGTAGAGACATTAGATATTTAGAAGCAGGAGTCATGAAAAATGAGCAACGCCTTCGCCGGGACTCGAACCACGGACCTCTGGAATACACGCCCAGCGTGCTGACTAATACACCACGAAGGCATGCGAAGAAGGTGGGAGAAATACCTTATAATGTTACTGTGAAAAAATTCTAGTAATTAAATATACATAACTTTATAACTAGTATATTTATAGTAGTTATAAAGTTATATATCTAATAATATTATGACCTTAACATTTAATTGTAAACATAAATTGAAATTCTGTAGACAAATATATTTACAAAAGTATTTAAGCAAGAATTGTTCGTGCTGGGAAACAATTTGTTAGGAGGTGTTGTAAAGCACATTCTATGAGATGCTTAATTAAGAAAGTAGGAAAGTAGAATTTTTAGAATGTGTATAGTTGAAATCAGGGGTAAAAATTTTTTTGATTAATTATTAAAAGAATTATTTCTTTACATTTCATAATAATTTTGTTAGAAATATTAAATAATATTAACAGCCTCTCACCTTTTTTATTTTATCCCTTTCAGAAGTATTTATAATAGAGAATTAAGTAGAGAAATCAGAAGCAATAGTTAACGTATTTCACTACTAAAAGAAAAAGTATTCTAGTTTGAAATGAATCGAACAGAGCATTAATTATATAGTGACTACAATTTTTGATTTAAACGATGAAGAAGCTGAAAAACATCTCATATTTGAGAAAGTATTTCAGAAAGAAGCTCCGTAAATACAAAAGAAATAAGCGTGGTTTTAATATTAATAATACAATAAACTTTGATTATAATTTTTTAATCGTTAATCGAATAAAATCGCATTGCATTACCTTAAAACTTCTTTCCAATGTAATTAGCAAAAACTTGTGAAAAAATTTCATTCAAATTAAAACTGTTGTGAGCAAACTGTTCTGCAAAAAGTACAGCATTTAATTCCTTTCAGAACGAAATGGTGTTTAAAAATGTAGCCTTTCACATTATTTCTCCCGCCTTCTTCGCATGCCTTTGTGGTGTAGTGGTCAGCCAGCGCGTTTCGAGAGGTCCGTGGTTCGAATCCCGGCGACGGCATTGCTCATTTTTCACCTCTTCCTACTCCTAAATAACCTAATGTCTCTATAACATATTTAGGGCTCTGAAATAGTGTAGAAAGAGAAAATATGTACATTTGTCCTTATATCTGTAACATAATTGCAAAATGTTTACCTCCGGTTTTGTCAAAATCTATTGACCTTAACGGCAAGTCACTGAATGTTTTGGTCACCAAGAGGGGTGCGTCACTGCTTCAAAGTAGGGTATGGGAAAAACCATTTCGGGCCTTACCTCTGCTTCCTATCTCCGTGCTCCAAAATGCAGTTGCAAATGCTGTAAATGTTACATGTTATGGGAAGAATTTCTAAATAAAAATCGATTAAAAATCATTTAAGAAAAAAAAAAAGTTAATATCTTGCATTTAAAAGGAATCTAACTGTAATTGTCTCCAGAACTTATAACAGGAACTGGAGTATTGCAACAAACTTCTAAAAATATCATCGACAATTTTTGCTAACAGAAAGGTAAGCAAAAGAGCCCTTTAAAATGTTACAATTAAATTTTATTTAAAAAATAAACGCATAACTTTTATTTATTTCTTTACATATCCTTTTCGTTTTGATATTTTGTAAACCTTTAGGCGTGCATTCAGAAAATAGCCGCCCCGGGCGACAAAAGGTTTGGTTACACAACTGCTGCCGATTAGGTATTTCCCCCAGGAAGTCTGAATTAACTAGGTAGGAGGTAAGAATATTTCTTACCTCCATGAATAACAGTCTTCTATTCCTTCTCATTACTGAGAATCTGGCTGGCTATAAAACTACTATTATGCACCAGCAGAAAAAGACAGAGTTCATAAAAGTTAATATGTTTATAAAAGCATGAAAATAAACCTTTTCAAGTATTTTCTATTTCACTTATAATAAACATCTTGACCGACATGATCAATCATTCTAATTTCTCACCTTTGAACGTAATATTTCTGTGAATTCTAAAAATTACTTAAACAATAACACTAATTAAAATTAGTGATTTCATACAATTATAATTTTTTGGCTTGTTTGTTTCGTTACAGCAAAGCATGACAGAGTCTGTCTAAGGAGAAGTCTGTCTTCGTGGAGGAACTTCTAAGAACAATTGCTTTGTATCCAAGTTACTCATGCGGAAAGTCACAAAACACCCATGGAGTCAATCCATTGGCAGAGATTTGGATCAACCTACTAATGCTCGATGACTTTAACACTCGACTGCTGGTGTTAGTCTATAAAGTAGTCTTATAAAGTTACAAAATTACATTCTATGATTCTCACTCGTTTGTGGGCATATTAGGAATACCTAATGTGGGGAACGCAACGTCTCTCCCCACATTTCACACCAGGGCGCGTGTCCCCAGAGATCCCGAGCTCCCACGCCAAGCAGACAGGAATGGCCCCTACCCATCGCCCCAGGAGACGTCCTGATAGAGAAAGTGTCACAATGTACCCCCCTTCTCTACACACCTTTGTATGAAACCTTTGCAGAGGGCAAAAGAAATAATGACACATGCCTATCCCCCCTCAACAAATTCCGGGCAGGAAGAGCAGATAAGGAAGGGACAGACGGAGAGACTGCATGCTTTCTGGCGGAGGAATAAATAACTCAGAGGGGTTATTCTTTGACTGACAGGGCTCTCTGCGTCACGCGCGCTACAGAAGAGACTGTGAAGAAAGTGACAATGAGTTCCTGTTATTGTTAGTGGGCAGCCTGTTTTGATCGAATTTTCAGGGCCATATCCTCCGGCAGTACTAACACCAGAGTGCTGATTATGGGACAATTGTCCAGAAACGAAAGTCAGTAGGTGAGAAATTTTGTCACTTCCTTCTTACTTTATGCTAGTTTAAGTATTATGCAAGTCGCCTCTCGTTTAAATCAATGGACTTATGGTCGAATAAAGCATATATATTTTTCCTATAATCAATAATACCTCTTCATCTCTATTTTTATATTACATCTTTAAATCCAAAGGGAATTATATTTCCTTTTCATAAAAACGCGTATTAGCTACCCATTTTCCTTAAATATTTCTAAATACGTAAAAAAATGCATTTCTGAAATGTAAATTATATGAAACAATAATATTTCTGAATTATAAATTGTATGAAACATTATTCGTTGTAAAACTTAGAAATTTTTTATTAACAAACTCTACGATTTGAAAGCGAGCAGTAGCAACATTTCGAAATAAAGCAAATTTTTATCTCCAGCGTGCGAGGCTATTGCAACTCGGAAAAAATGACAGCGAAAATTAGCGTTTTCAGAGTTTGATGTCGACCCTTCCTAGGACCCAGAAAAGAATTGTAGAACATTTGGTGACGATAGTTATAGCAGTGACCGAGTTAGTTAATCGCGAACAAACACACAGACATTCTTCTTTATACATATAGATATGCGTACATACATACATATTTTACGTTTTAATTATGTATTTATACTGAAAATCGGTCAGTAAGCTTATTTGTAAGCCAATATTTTTTTTATTATTATTATTTGTTGTTGTGGCAGAAAATTCGCGACGATCGCTTTACGAAGGCAATTCCTACCTTTAAGAGAGCTGGTGGTCAAACACTCTATTTCTACAGAAATTTTGGAGCAGTTTCTTCTACTGCAGGTTAATCCCATAAACATATATTTTAGAAAAAAAAAAAAATTAAAAAAAAAAAAAGTCACAATTTTTCTATAAAAGCCGTTCGAACACAACAAAATGAATTAGAAGAAGAAAGAAAGAAAATTGTAAGAAAATAGCTAGCCGTTGCTTAAAACTAAAGAACTGTTAAGAGCATGGTTCCAGGGTTTGGAGCATTTTGAAAATTTGGCCTGGAGGCAAACAGTAAGAGTTGATAAAAGCGTAGTTATTTAAATAAAACATTTTTAGAAGGAAAAAATTGCAAGGAACTTCCTCTTGTTATTCCGCTCAGCTCATAAAACATTAGATTAAAAAGTTGAGAAAAAATAATACTAAAGAGAAAAGTTTCGGGCGAAGTGGTAACAAATTCTACATCTTGATTATTTTTTCCACGTTTATCCTTGACAGAAGATAGTTCTTAACTGAAAACTAACCACGTAAATGAAATTTAAATTCATCACTATTAAAATATACGTTCTTTATGACATTAAAATATCACAATGAGCTAAAATGATGAAGAATATTCAAGTGTCAAAATTTTCTACTTCTGAGATATGCGTTTATAGTAAACTCGTAATATTCGATTAACAAATAAAACTGCGTTAAAAACATTTATATACCCAGTTTTAATTAATGATATTTTAATTTCTTTAATAATCTCTAGGATTAAAATTTTAGAGCAAAAATTATATGGATGAGTGATTCTAAATTTTAAGATTTTTCTACAAACATATAAATTAAATTAATTTTTTTCATTCAATAAAAAAATGAAATTTAAAATATTATGCTACTCCGAAGAATAAATGCTTAGAAAAGCTTCACTTTGAGAAGCACCACTTCACATTATTTTCTCCTCATACTGTCACATCAAGATTTTCCAATCTCCGATGCCATGGAACAGGGATTCCCAACCCTCTTCTTGCACCGACTATTTTCAAAAGAATTACTGTCTTCATTGACCCCTTTACATTTTTATCTATAATATACAGATTACGACATAATCTGTAATGCAAAACCATTATCCTAAAAATTTTCAAATGTATGGTTTATTAAACTTAATATTTATTATTTTTGCATTATCATGATTTTTAATTTTAGAAAGAGAAATAACATTGTAAGATATAGCTTCATATCAATAAGCAATTAATTAACAGTTTTACTCTTTTTTTTTTTTTTTGGCAACCAGTGAGATCTTGATTATGCGGATCAACTGCCTAGTTGCCTATGCATATGCGACTATCCAGATAGTCACTGATCCCCTGTAAAATTTCATCGACCCCCAAGTGGTCAATACCGATCCTCGTTGGGAATCTCTGGCCAATACAAGGACAGAAATCGAGATAAATTTATTTAATATTATTCACCTTGGTATTATTTGTGCTTAATTCTTTCTAAGTTGTTTTGTATTGTTTTGAAACACTTTACGGATAAGGTAATGACTCACCTTCTTGCGGCATGTCATCATCGACGGGCGGCAGAGGTGCCGGCAATCTCCTCCGCAACGTTGATGTTCCATTCACGTCCAGTTTCATCACAAACAAAAACCATAAAGCAACTAAGATCCGGCACTTCCCTAACATCTTCCGAACCGCTGTGAAAGCTGGCCAGAAAAAAATTCGACCACAACACCAATGTCGAAAGATTAAACGTGCAAGTATAATCCGAATGAGTTTGTTGTCAACTTCTCCAAAGCACCACCAGAGAGCCGGTGCTAACTGTTCCACGAGCGCACGGTTGCGGTTTTGTCGAGCTCACTACCCTCCGCGCGCGAACTGGAGAACGGGATACTTAACACTAAACGGATAGCCGAGGCAGACGATATTCTAGATCCGAGAAGGAGGAACAGGGGTTGCTACTCTATGACGTTTATCGCCGTTAACTTCGGCGTGAAGGTTTAAGTTCGGGAGAAATTAGTTTTCACCTCCGAAAATTTTGTGTTGCCAGGAAAGTTATTAAAATCATCCGACACGTTCGATTTTAATTTACGTTTTTAAAATAGCTGTCTAAGAGTTGCTGTTCACAAAGCAGTAAGTGCATTATCTGCCCGTATATATGAAATACTTATCTCGTCTCTGCCTTTGGAATGATAAAGCATTGATGAAGATAAAATTTGGGCTCGTGGAAGGAACCACCCCTTATACGTATATTCATTATGTTAATATTTTCTAGAATAGCTTTATTTTTATTTATTTATCATGCAATACAAGTAAGAAAAATGAGTCTAAATTTATACAAAACCGGAATGTCCGTTAATTTTTGCTTCGTTTTAAACTGTATTTTGAAATTAGAAGCCATCCGTCGAAATTTTGCTCTGAAAACTGCAATGGTTTCCAAAATAGTTTCTTCAATAACTACAGCTTAAAGCTTATAAATGTATAACTCCACCTAGCCTTTTTTTTAGTCCAAAGAGCGTTAGCCTAGCCCAGAAGAGCTATTAATTTCGTTTTGCATTTTGCGTTGATTCACTTTTCAAACTGTTGCCATCAAATATTGTAGCCCTGTATTATATTAAAAGAAATTAAATAATGAAGAATTTGCATAAATGTATGTATGTTTCTCGCATTGTGATAAAACAACAATACCTAGAGCCATCAAATTTTGAATAACAAAATCCGCCACCGAATATGGGCATCCGGAAGCCCTAATTTGGAATTTGTTTTATTATCTATTTCATATTTTGAATAACATTAAAGAATTTTTGATTAACAAACTCAACGATTTCAAAGCGAGGAATGGCAACACTGTAATAAAAAAAATTATATCCAGCGCGCGAGACTGTGCATCGGAAATTTTAATGATATGCTCATTTTAAAATTATTTGCGATATTGCTGTTGAACTGAATTTTACGGTTCTAAGTACGAAAAACATGATATATAATATACAAAGGTAAAACAAAAAATGTTAAAAAACTTGTAAAATCTAAGAGCTTTCAGATTTTACTGTGGACACTAGGATTTTTAAGCTTTCTCCTAAAGCGGTGGCCATTTGATTATGGCGGCACCTAATATGTGGTCACAGCTACCGCCTATGAAGGGAAGACAATTTACATCCAGGTCTTCCCCGGATCCGAAACCGAGCCCTCTGATATGGCATCAGGGTTCCCTATCCATTATACCGTCCAGGCAGCACTTCGTCTCGCTTGCATCCGTATTACCCCATTCCCATTTCTGCACGTTACAGGCTGTTTGCTATTACAGATCTTAACACGTTGCGAAAGAATAGAATAATCTTCAGAATGAGGGAAATGCTATTATAATAACCCTTCCGTTGGGAGAGAGAGCTGGAACAGATTTAGGCCAGGGTTTATCAGAGGGGAAGAGAGAAACATCAAAAATAGATTTAATTGTTATCCGCCGATAAAGGAAGGAAATTCTAGCGAAACATCAATTTAGGCGAAACAACATGGACATGTTTTTGCATCTGTGTTAACTCTTCCCACACTTTTTTCTCCTTCTGCAGCAAAGAACTGTCTCAGATTCTGGAGATTTTAATACAATATGGCGATTGTATAGATTGTAAATGTGTAATGTAATAATCCATTTATCAGTATTTGTTTATTTTTTCATATTGAGTTTCACTGCATAAAATCTGTAAAATTTTTACTTCTAAAGTAAATTAATTGGAAGAGTAACACGAGCGTAAATTCCAAAGAAAGCAAAATTAATTCGTTTATATTATATATATATAACATTTATAACATATATATATAACATTATATATATATAACATATATACACTGCTCAACATTGAAAATGCAACACCAAGAAGGAGTGGTCAGAAATTTATGCAAATTTTAGAGTAGACACACGTTACTGAGATATGCGAATGATATGAAATGAGCAGTTCTCCGACGCACGTGAAGTAAGATATAAGGGAAGGAACGTGCAGAATGGGCAATATTCGTGTCGTTATTTCTGCCAGACGAATTAACGAAGCTTGTTTTTGTCCCGGAGGATTTATGTAATAGGAGAGAATGCCGGGTCGCCGTCAACGAAGGCACTTCCAACAGATAGACGATTTCACGGGGGTATGGTGATTGGACTGAAAAGGGCAGGTTGGTCCTTACGTCAAATCGCAGCTGATATTTACATGGATGCGAGCACGGTGTATCGGCTATGGCGGACATGGTTGGAACAAGGAAATGTGGGAAGAAGGAGGGATGCAGGTGCAGCCAGAAGGACGTCAGCACGCGTGGATCGACGCATCCGCTGACAAGCTGTGGCGGTCCCGCAAGTCACTTGTACCGCGATTCTGCAGCATGTGCAAGATACCCTGGATGTTCCCGTGTCAACGAGAACCATTTCCCGTTCGATTGGTTGAACGTGGCCTGCACTCACGGCGTCCGTTAAGAAGACTGCCATTGGCCCCACAGCATAGACGCCAAGTTTAGAATGGTGCCGGACTGTAGCGATGTGGATGACAGAATGGCGAAACGTCGCGTTCTCAGATGAGTCACGCTTCTGTTTATTCAGTGACAGTCGCCGCATACGTGTGTGGCGTCGACGTGGAGACAGATCTAATCTGGCAGTAACTGTGGAACGCCTCACCGCGCGACAACGTGGCATAATGTTTTGGAGCGCTATTACTTACGATTCCAGGTCACCTCTAGTTCGTATTTAGGGCACTATGACGGCCCAACGATACTTGGATAATATATTGCGGCCGGTGGCCCTTACCTTCAGGGGCTGCCTAATGCAATTTTTTAGCAGGATAACGCTAGACCACAGAGTTCCTCGCTTCTGCCAACATGCTCTGCAAGGTATACAGATGCTTCCCTGGCCACCGTACTCACCTGACCTGTCTCCAATCGAACATGTGTGGGATGTGATTGGACGCCATTTGCAGACTCTGCCCCTGCCTCGTCCAGAAAAGGAACTGTGGTAAATGGTTGAAAGGGAATGGAGAGCCATCCCTCATGACACCATCCGCACTCTTATTGACTCTATGCATAAACGTGTTTCTTCGTGCATCGCTGTCCGATGTGGTCCTACATCCTACATCCTACTGAGCAGAAAGTTAAGTGTAAAGGCATCATTATGTTAATGGTTTTAGTGTACTGCATCTGAACAGGTATAGTAACTGTTATTATTAGCATAAAGGTATTAGGGTAAAAGTACTAGAGTTTTGTAACTGTAAAATGTAGTATTTGTAATCGTCAGCTGTATTGTAAAATAGCCATAATTTAACTTTTATCTTAACTTTTATCATATGTCCATCTGTTTACAACAATTACAGCATTTAATTAATGTTAGTTTGCACCCATTAGTAAGCAATGATATTAGTATGCAATTACTACAAGCATATTACTTTGCAACAGAAATAAGATGGAAACAATGTCAATAGCAAATACAAGTTCCACGGTATATGTAAGAACTGTGTGTATCCAGGAATCTAAATGTGTAATGCTCCTCATATGTACACCGCACATTGCAAATTGTAAATACATGTAAATTATTCTTAATATGCACCCATTCTGTAACTGTAAAGGCTCCAGTGTATTAACGGTATTAATGTAATCGTCTGCTGTACTGTAAAAAAAAAA
>KK117712.1:300271-321851 GCA_000611955.2 Stegodyphus mimosarum
TTTTTTTTTTTTTTAACAATTACAGCATGTAATTAATGTCAGCTTGCATCAAATAGTACACAATGACGTCTGTATACTGTACACTGCAAATTGTAAATACTTGTAAATAATTCTTAATATGCACCAATCTTGTAACTGTAGGGTTCCAGTGCAAAGGTATCAATATATTAATGGTACCAGTGTATAGTAACTGTACAGGTGTAATAACTGTTAATGTCAACTTAACGGTATTAGTGTCAAGGCATCAATGTATTGTAACCGTATAGCATTATAAGTGTAATCATCTACTGTATTTTGAAATAGTCACAAAGTAACTTGCATATTACACACTATTGTCAATGCATGTAATCAGTATGTATCAATATGTATCTGAACTCGCAAATCTTCACGTAAAGTCTGTATGTAACATCAGTCTGTTTATACCAGCCCTTGTAAGGCCATGTGTTTGCTCTGGATAAAGGGGGACGTGGTGCTATACCAAATAACCTAATGGTAGAGTGCCGGTGCCCACGTCCTCCGTCGCATATCGCATCCTACTGAGCAGACGCCGTTCTCACTCTGTATTCTGACTATCATTTTGAAATAAAAATCACTTATTGCTGCTTGCCGTCTTTGTCTTTTTTCCAAATTTCATCACTTTCTGACCACTCCTTCTTGGTGTTGCATTTTCAATGTCGAGCAGTGTATATATATATAACATTATATATATAACATATTGTATATTACGAGCGTAAATTCCAAAGAAAACAAAATTAATTCGTTTTTGTTATATATATATATATATATATGTATCATTAAAGAGTGCAGTTTGCATCTAAAGATTTACTGCTGAGGTGTTTGGGGGGGAGAGAATATAAAAATTTTGGTTTAAGATTTCGCAGGTAATTCATTACGTTACTATAACCAAACTTAACCATAAATCGAGTGATAAAAAATTTTAAACCTTTTATTTTTGAAGTTTGAAGCATATAAAATACTACTAACAATACCAATAATAAACAATAAACTAATACAATTCGCCTCTTTACTAATCCGATAGTGGTGAACTGCATATTGATATGCCAGTCTGCAGTAGAAATTTAAGTTAATTTAATAACCCAGTTAAAAGCTAATTTACTCATCCCAATAATATATAATTAATCCTAAACGTAGCATTAATTAAATGGTAGTAATTGTTACAAGCGCAACTTATGAAAATTTTCTCCTTGCAATAAGCACTCATAAAAGCATAAATCAGTGAATAAGAAATTAATACGAAAAAATATGATAAAATATAGAAAACAAAACCTAAATACAATTTTAAATCAATTTACAAAGTAAATTTAAGTACTAAAATGGTAAGATGGAATAAACAATATACGAAACTATCAACGAATAAGTTTAATCATGAAACGGAATGTTTTTTACTTCTTTGTACGACGTAAAAAGGAAGTATTGTAATGGCGAAAAACTTTGGGTACCATATTTCAGCAAAAACATTCATTTCGTCCGCTATCGAATGTATTTCAACGATGTTTTTGCGTGATATCTGCACGTAAGGACAGAGTAAAGGACTCTTCCCCCCCAAAAAAAAATTACAAAGCTGATTTAAAATGGATTCTAAAGAGATTTTTTCTTGGCGTCTGTGTTTACGTACGTATGAATGTATGTATCTCACATAACTCAAAAACGAATAGCCTCAGAGAGTTGAAATTTTGCATATAGGACTGCTATAATATGTAGATGTTCACCTCCTATTTTGGTTGCAATCGGGCGCACCAAAAGTATATAAATATATGTACATATATATTCACTCTGTTACTCGGCTAAGTGAGCTCAGTTTCTCAGTTTTTTATACGTTAGTAAATTGTGCATTTTTTGCTTTAAATATTATTGTATTCTGTTGTTCTTATCTTCCGGTTAAGGTTGTAATGCCTTTAGTAAATCTGCGTGTAAGACTTGTAGAATTATCAAAAATTTAATTGTTTAAGTGCGGTTAAGTCTAATCATTTTTCATATGGTAGCCATGTTTGTTTACATTTGAAACTTAGCAGAATAGTGGATTTGTTGCCAACCTAGAGAAACTAAGCTTGGCAACAACAAAGATAACGCCTTCTTTTATTATTGCGAATTAAATCATGCTTAATCCATTCTGGAATTCATTCGAGGAAATAAGTGTTTAAAATTTACTTTGTAATTTTCAATGTAGATATTTTGAGTGTTTTTGCCTTGTCGCGGCGAGGAGAGAACTGAATTAATTGAATTGGAAATACTGAATCGTCTGTGAAAAACTTTTTTTTGCTTTGTTTTGTTTGTTTAATTTATTTTAGACATCGTTTTAGATTTATCATAGTATTTGAATAGAATGTGTGGCAACGATTAGATAATTCTTCAGATGATATAACTTTTTGTGCATTCTGAGCTATAAAATAAATGAAACGTAACGCTGTTAAGTGAACCTAGCGCCTGAGTGTCGCTATGGTAAATAAATATAGTGAATTTTTAAAGACCTTTTTGTTCTATTGTGGTTTATGCACTATCGACCAAGTAGATTTAATTCAATCCAATAATATTAAATGAAATGCAAAATGTCTATAATTTAATATTCCGTACAAGGAAGTCATGTGGTGTAGACATCAGATTTTTTCATCTTCTTTCCGTTCGATTTCTAGGAGATGGCCACAAACAAGGAAAACTGATTCCACTCCAATATAACCTTCCTTCTTTATTCACTTAATATTCATTGATTTGTGCTTTTATTAGTGCTTACTGTTTTGGAAAGTTTGAAATTTTAAAAGCATTTTAATAATGATAACAATGATAATAATATATATAATAGTATAATCCAAAAATGGAAAGTAAGATAATTTTTAGAATCCTGTGCCATGGCTGCATAGATTTAATTTATAAACAATATAATGGAATTAAAAATAAATACAACTCCTATTAAATTGTGAAGTTCAGTCAATTATATATTAATGCGACGAAATTTATAAGTCTCTAATATAAATAAATATATATATATAATTTTTTTCGTGACGCTGGTGGACTTTCGAATGAAAAATTTAACATTTTATTCAGAAATGTTTAAAAAAACAAGTCTTTAATTCAAAAAAAGAACCAAAATTTTAAATGTTTGGTTTGCTTTGGTTTGTTTTACTTGACCATAGCAAAGCACTGAAGGGTTATCTGCCTACGGGAAAGAATGCCTTCGTGGAGGACTTTCTAAGGGAATCTTTTCGTATACAAGTTACGTACGTGGAAAACCACCTTAAACGCCTTTATAATAAATGCGCTCGGTAACATATTGGAAATTTCTAGCCCAAAGGAACAATTTGCCCAGAAAGGCTACTAATTTCGTTTTGACATTTTTCGTTGGTTCGCTATAAAGGACGCTTCACTTTTCAAATTATACGAATGCCACGAAATATTAGAGCCTTGCATTATATTTAAAGAAATTAAATAGTCGAAATTCTGCATGAATGTTTGCATGTTTCTGGCACTGTGAAAAAACAGCGGTACCTAGAGACATCAAATTTTGAATAACGTAGTGATCCACTAGACTAAAGGCATCTGGAAGCCCAAATTTGGAATCTGGAATTTGTTTCGTTATCTGTTTCATATTTTGTAAATGAGTTTTTGATTAACAAATTCAACGATTTCAAAGCGAGTAATGACAACATTGTACGAGGAGGAAAAAAAAAATCTGTCTCCAGTGCGCGAGACTGTGTATTGGAAATTCTGAAGATATGCTCTTTTTAAATTATTTTGTGATATTGCTGTTGAATTGAATTTCATGGTTTAAGTACGAAGAAGATGATATTTAATAAATAAAAGTAACTCACAAAACGTTAAAAAACGACCCTTTGGGCGTAATATAAAATCTGAAGGCGTTTAGATTTTTTTTTAAAACCTATTAAATTTCTCTAGCATATTTCATATGCTTTGAAAGAAGTACTGCATTTGGATTAAAACAGTAACAGTATGTCTTAGTTTTAGTTCCTTAAACAAGATAAATAAATTTTTAATTAATCAGTAACTAAGCTGGTCAGTCATCAAGAAGTGAACGAAGGAAATATATAAAAGAATTAAATACTACAATGTTTTGGAAGAAAATATTCTGGAAGAAACCCGGAATCTACTGAAATCAAAAATAATTTAAGGCAAAAGATTGCTTTCTTGCTTGAGATTCAATAAGAGAGACTATGTTTACCTCGTTATCGTCACAGGACCATAGATATAGTAATACTATAGATCGCGCATCTCACAGGGAATCTTGATTCCAAACGAGAGAGTTGGCAACAGCCATGAGAGTGGCAAGAAGAAACGTAAACACAAGGGTGAGATGTTGGAGATTTTAAATTGAAATATGTGTCACAGAATAATAAACACTATAATTATTGAAATACCGTCTTAAATCAATGATGTCAGTACTTATACCATATGAAAATAACGTTTACTGATATCAGAATTATGTGAAATACGGCAGTTGTAATATCTGCAGTAATGCTGCTCTATGAATAAAATTCAGAAGAGATGCATTAATGTTATTAGAAAACAATAGATAGGATAAATTGCTGACACTTCTTAAATATCTTGTGTATTATAAGGAATGTATTTGGAAGAGTTTAAAATGATTTTTCAAGTATGGTGTATTACAACAAGCACATTTTTCAGATTTAATGTTTGCGTGGTGTACTGTGATACGGAAAGAAAAAATGAAATCTGGAGATAAATATAATATGAACTCATTAATATCACCTAATAATTGATGCAGAATAATAAAAATGGCTGATTTTAATCATACCTTAAAATGGTCCTAAGTAAACTACAACAATGTATTGTAAATAAATGTGATATTTATCCTATAGTTACGGATATGGTTTTTTTAATGCTATTATTTCTTTGATATGTTATTTTATGTCTATTACTGTGAAATTTTTTCTGAATGATATATAAAGATCTTTTTAGTGAAAAATAGGTAAGTTATGAATTGCAATTTCACAATGGATCATTAATATAAATAAGCTTCTAGCTAGTTGAAAAAACAACATGTCAACAACAGAATATTTTTGAATATTTGCGAATGCAAAAAGAAAAAAAAAATCTGAAATGTTCAGATTTTATATTACGGCCAAAGGGGCTTTTTTTAAACATTTTATGTGTTACCTTTTTTTATTATATATCATGTTATTTGCACTTAATCGCATATTTGTTGAACATAAAAGCATAGACATGCAATTGCACATTTAGTTCTTTACCTTAAGTGAAAAAATACCTAGGCATAGCTCTGCTTACACGTACAGAAAAATCAATTTTAGAGGCTACAAAATAAGGATACACAAAGCCATTTCGGATACAGCTGAAGAATTCGTATCGATAATGGAATTGCAGCAAAAGCTAAATTCCTTGAAAACTCTACTTGAAGATTTGAATGAACTGCGTAATGGATTATAAAAAAGTTAAAGACTTTGAATTAGAAAAAACTGATGTTTGGTTAAAAGAATTTGAAGTACATGAGACAAATGAGATAAGTTTTTTAAACCTCATTACTCAGTATTCAAACAGAATTTGAAAAATGAAGTAAAAGTTGATGATTCTTCTGCCGCTTATTTGAAAGCTCTTAACATTCCTCCTCCCCAAATTCCCTTACCAGAATTGTCTGCTTTGTACAATGAGTGAAGTAACTTCAAAACTACGTTTAATGATCTAATATCTAAAAATCCTCATTTAACAGATTTTCCAAAAATGTTTTTATTTACACTCTGCTCTCCGAGGCCAAGCAAAGGTAATTTAAACTTCGGCTGACACGTATAAAGTATCAGAACTTTATGAGGAAAAAAAAATCGTAGATACATATGTCCAGAATATTATTATCTAACCCAAACTTAGTCAAGGGTCAGCTAAAGGACTTCCAGAAATCCTGGATCATGTAAAAAAGAATATATGGGCATTGAAGTTATTTGATTTTGATAGAGGTGAGCTTTTAGATACATTATTAATAAAAGTTATCATTCAGAAACTTGATCGACAGCCTAGAAGACAATCTGAAATAACTTTTATGCCAAATAACTCGCAGAATTTCCAAAACGTTTTTGCAGTTTATTGAAAAACGAAGTCAGAAGTTAGAAAGCTTATCGTGAAATATGCCATTTAAGGGAATAAACAAATTTGCTACCTCGGCAGAGTCATCTCATATGTCAAAAAGCCTTTTAGTTACTTCGAATAACTTCTTAAAATTATCTTGTTTGTGTCCAAGAAAGCGCACTCTACATACAAATCTTCGATATTCAAGAATATGAATCATGATGAGAGTTTTAATGTCGTCAAGAACTAGACTCTGCTTAAATTGCTTATTCCCATCTCATAAAGTATTTGAACGTAGCTCAAAAATCACTTGTTCCATTTGTAAACTTATATATCATAATTCATACATAAGTTCACTTAACAGAGTTACATGGCATAAACTTTATAGCTCAGAATGCACAAAAATTATGTATGTCATCTGAAGAATTATCTAATCGTTGCCACATGCTCTATTTAAATACTATGATGAATCTAAAACGATGTATAAAAGAAATTAAGAACTTAAACAAACAAACAAACAACAACAACAAAAAAGGGGGGAAGAAAGAAAGAAACAGTCTTTCACAAACGATTCAGTATTTCTCATTCAATTAATTCAGATTTTACTTCGTGACAAGGCAAAAATACATAAAAACTCAAAATATCTGTATTAAAAATTACGAAGTAAATCTTAAACACTTATTTCCTCGAATAAATTCCAGAATGAATTAAGCATGATATAATTCGCAATAATAGCAGAAAGCGTTATCTTTGTTGTTGCGAAGCTTAGTTTCTCTAGATTGGAAACAAATCCACTATTATGATAAGTTTCAAATGTAAACAAATATGGCCGCTATGGCCAAAATAATTAAGCTTAGCCTCATTTAAACAATTTTAAATTGTTGATAATACTGCAATTATAATATGCAGGTTAACTAAAGGCATAAAAACTTTAACGGGAAGATAAGAACAGCTTAATTCAATCATTTTTAAAGCAAAAAACGCACAATTTACCAACATGTAAGATAAAGAAACTGAGCTCACGGAGCCGAGTAATAGACTGGATATATATATATATACATATATTTGTATACGTTTGATGCATCCAATTGCAACCAAAATAGAAGGTGCACATCCATATGCTAGAGCAGTCCTATATACAAAATTTCAACATTCTGAATCTACTCGCTTTTGAGTTATGCGAGATACGTATGTACTTATGTCTCTTCAGAACCCATTTTATATCAGTTTTACAATTTTTTGGAGGAAAAAGAGTCCTTTACTCTGTTCTAACGTTCAGATATCACTCAAAACATCGTTAAATTGCATTCGATAACGGTCAAAATGGATATTTTCGTTGAAATATTGTACCCGAAATTTTTCGCGATTACAATACTTCCTTTTTACTTCCACAAGAAAGTAAAAAGACGAATTATTAGATTTAAAGGGCATTTACAAACGGAGTTCAAATTTTTTGGTCATACCAAAAATAACTGATATTAGTCCATCTAAATTAATTAACATTTTGGAAATAAAAATTCCTAACATTGTTTCAGCAGACCCTGAATTTTACAAAACCCAAGAAAACTGATTTACTGCCGGAATTGTTTTTTGAGTTTATTAATAGTGGAAAGATTCACAAGGAAGTCATCAAATTCTTATTTCAAGAAATTATGTCTGGTTTTGTAGCGTAAGGCTCAATTGAAGTTTCTAGTTCAGTGGAATAATTCACTTATGGATCATTGTTACTTATCTGTCAATACGTACACTTAAACCAAACACTTTGGGTAGAGAGAAAATGTACAAAGTTACAGTCGATCTACAAGAGAAGAGCTGAGATATTTATGAGGAACACTTTGCTCGGACTCACAATCGAACACCCAATCGTCGCTTTGTCGCATAAATGCCAATTAAACCTGATGCTGCAAAAAATGTTACTTTGGACGGTTCCATAAATTTCGCTTCAAAATGCTTTTATGAGCTTTGGAGAGTCTGGAAACCAATCCAATGATCAAAGCGTTATATACTGAGTTCATGTGATAATATGAATCTTTGCATCATGCGGTTAGACTGAAAGGGAATCTAGCTCGGATTTAGTTTAGTAACTACCTTATTGCGGGGTTTACAGACCTTACAGGAATACTACTCGACTACGTGTGGTCTTTAACACTTAATGCAAATACTATTAGCAGTCAGATTCGCAACAGGGTTTCAAGCATTCAACAGCTCACCAAGAAATTCAATGGGATCGTGGCACCCTCCAGAGCAATCCAGCAACCATAATCTCACGTGGACTGGATGCTAGAGACATATGATTGAACTGGATGTGGTGGCATAGTCCACAGTTTTCTCATCAAGAGTCATTTGAGCCCAAGTTAGACATGACAAATTCTGCAGACGATCTTCAGCTAAAGGACTTGCGACCTTCTATGAACAATGCACTGACTTTTATTGTAGATAATGATGCTTAAGACAATCTCATGAACTTAACTAATAATTATTTGAAATTAATCAAAGTTTTAAGCATTGTGTTCAATGCATAATACAGTAAACCCAGCTAACTAGCAGAGATAACCACTAACGTCGAAATAAATAAATAATGCTTGAGATGTTCTAATTATCAGAGCTCAGGTAAATGTTTTCTTTTCGGAATTTGTCTCTCTTCAAACAGGAACGCTTGTCGTGCCAAAAGGTAAAGATTTCTTGATCATTTCTTAGACAAAAATATTGCATCCTATGTTGAAGGATGTTTGAGTCTGTCAAATCTGAGCTATATCAGAAATATTCTATAGTTTTGCCAGCTGGCCACAAACTAACCAGACTTATCATGGAATATTATCATAGGAAGCACTCACATGCAGGACATCCGATAAACGCAGTTCCAGAACCAGAACTCTTAAACAGTCCAGATAATAAGTTAGCACGTTAGCAGAGACAAACAAAAACTATCCAACAAGTATGGAAAAGATGGCACCGCGATTGTATTAATCACCTGCAACAAAAGACTAAATGGCAGTTTTCTAGCGATATCGTTTCTCCTGGTGTTCTTGCATTGTTGAAAGAAGATAATTTATCTCCCTGCAAATGGTCTCTCTGTCGAATAGAAGACGTAATAGCTGATCCTGATATTGGTAAAATTCGTGTGGAGATTGTGAGAACGCCAACTGGTACCTTTAAAAGATATACTTCAAAAATTTGTATGTTGCCTGTCCAACGAAAAACTATTGCTTTATCTTATCCTTATTTTATTAATTACTGCTTATTAACTCTAATGATATTATTGCACATGTTTGTAATACTGTTTAGAAATTTTTAGTCCAAACGGGCAATCTGCCAAGAAAGACTATTAATTTCGTTTTGACGTTTTGCATTGGTTCCCGATAAATGTCGGTTCACTTTTCAAATTGTTGCCACCAAAATATTAGACCCCTGCATTATATTTAAAGAAATTAATAATGAAGAATCTGCATAAATGTATATATGTTTCTCGCATTGTGCTAAAACAACGGTACCTAAAGTCATCAAATTTTGAATAACGTACGTTTCCATCCGAATATGGGCATCTGGAAGCCCAAATTTGGAATCTGGAATTTGTTTTATTATCTCTTTCATATTTTGTAAAAATTTTAATTAATTTTTGATGAGCAAACTCAACGATTTCAAAGCAGGCCATGGCAACAGAAAAAACATTTTTATTTCCAGCGCGGGAGACTGTGTATCAAAAATTCTGAAGATATTCTCATTTTAAAATTATTTTGCGATATTGCTCTTGAACTGAATTTTATGACTTAAATGCGAAGAACATGATATTTAATAAATAAATTTAACACACAAAATGTTAAAGAAAACGGCTCTTTGGACGTAATTTAATGTCTGAAAACTTTCAGTTTTTTCCCCCCCTTACGTGTTTATTTTGAAATGCTGTGACACCTCAACGTAGGACGGGATACTGGATATCATTAAACTGTTAATTTAAAAAAATGGCAAAAGATTGTCTCTTCCAAATCGGCAACGACATTATAAATTCTAAAGACGTTTTACGGTCGTTTAGTTTTATTATTATTATAGCCGCTTTAACTATCGTCTGCTTTTGTAGCTTGAATTCTTATAAAATAAGTTTGTTCTTATTTTTCTTGCTATTATAGTAGCATTATATTTCTCTTAATTTGTAACAAAAGAAGCTATACATTGCTGCTAAATTTTCAAAAATATGATTCATTGCGTCAAAGTTACAGATTATCAGCTAAAATATAAAACGAATGCTAACAAAACCGAACTGTCTTAGAGAAAAGCTTTTAAATAATATATAATCTCAACAAATGGAAAATGTAAGTCTAATTAACAAATGTATTTCTTTAAAGATAAATATACTTTTGTTCTGATGAAATAAATGAAACTAGTCACTATAAACTACTCTGAGCGTAACTTTAGCATTAACTAATTAGAATGCTTTACTTAAATGAACTAGCTGTCTCTCCCAGTAAGGCTTATAAACAGACGGCTTACTGTAAACATGAAGTTTCGAAAGAATTGTGGTACATGTAAATCTTTTATTCTTTCGAACTTATGAGAACATATATTCGTTAAACAAATGTATTCTCTTAAAACCTATGCATACACACATGTTCAGGGAAAAATTATCTTCTATTAACGATGATTAAAGCATGAGGATTTATAAACATTACTTTAGTAGTGGATTTAGAGAATACTTGGGAATTTTAAAATACAGTTGTTTAAAAATCGATAATTCCTGAAGAAACTGAAACATAAAGTTGAAACCAAATAATCTCTAACCAACGTTTTTACAGACAAGTACAAAAAATGAAAAAAAAATTTGCAATATACAAAATCTAAAAATCATACTTCGGATACTACAACAAATATTCTTTCATTTGCAATTAAAATCTCCCATAGGAAAATTTTTATCAGTACTTATTTATCAGATATCAGTTGAACGCAAATGGAAGCCACTGCTGAAGATAACGATCACTATCTGGATAATTAGTCCTGTAAAACTGTTGATGGCCTTTGATTCTATTTCACAACTACAGAAGCTTAATTAGTCAAACGTGTGTTATCTATGAAATTGAAGTGTTATTAATTAATAAAGCATTCCTTTCGAATTTGACAATTTCGCTTGAAGATAAGAAGTATGGACTCTTTCGTTATCTCCTCGATTTGCTTGCACTTGAGAAAATTTGTACAAAGAGAAAGTTTCACGGGAAATTAAACTAAATTTTTTAGGTAACATGCTATTGCATTTTCCTTTCTCTGCCCACCTATTCCGTGTAAGTAATTTATAATTCCTACTTTTTTTTACCATTCAGTTAAAAATGATCAAATAAACTTTTCTCGTTTCAAATAAGATATAGAGATCGAAACAGAAAAGAGAGGTTCTTTGTTGCAAAGAAAATATTAGTCCATTAACATACTAGAGTAATACCGTCCTTCGAATCTTGAACAATAATTAATTGGATATAGAAGTTTCACTCATGGCAGCCATTCAGTGCAGATATGAATTACTGTGTTATTAAAATTATTCGTGTTATATATTTATCATTAAAGAACAACTAAGTAACATAAATTGTGATTTACTTGAATTTAGTTTTATTTTTATCTTTCTTGTTCAAATGCTTCGTATTAAGGAACCATGTGAATTATTTCACTTGTCTGACAGTAACATCAGAACAAGCTAAAGTAGCTAAAATCGGAGATATTAATTAAAAAAGAAAAAAAATCTGAAAGATTTCAGATTTTAAATTACGTCCAAAGGCGCGTTTGTTTAACGTTTCGTGTGCTACCTTTTTTTTATTAAATATCATGTACTACGTACTCAAACATAAAATTCAGTTCAAAATCAATATCGCAAAATCATTTTAAAATGAACATATCTTTAGAATTTCCGTAAGTCTCGTGCGCTGGAGATAAAAATGTTTTTCTTTTTCCTTACAGTGTTGCCATTGCTCGCTTTGAAATCATTTAGTTTGTTAATCAGAAATTCGTTGAAATGTTACAAAACATAAAATCGATAATAAAGCAAATTTCAAATTCAAAATTAGGGCTTCCAGATGCCCATATTCGCAGTAGGATTACGTCATTCAAAATTCGATGGCTCTAGGTTTTATCACAATGCGAGAAACATGCATACATTTATGCAGATTTTTCATTTTTTAAAATTTAATGCAAAGCGATAACATTTAGTGGCAACAATTTGAAAAGTGAAACGGGCATTCAGAGTGATTCAACGCAAAATCGCGAAACGAAAGTAATAGTCCTTCGGGACTAAATCCCTTTGGACTAAAAACTCTGAAAACTCTAATTTTCGCCCTCATTTTTCCGAGTGGCAACAGTCTCGCACGCTGGAGATAAATATCTACTTTATTTCGAGAAGTGTTGCCACTGGTGGCTTTAATTGTAGAGTTTGTTAATAAAAAATTTCTTAAGTTTTACAATGAAATAAAAATAGCATTACCAAACATTAAATACGTTATTCCTGATCCCAACAATTCGTGGGAAGCCATTTCGACTGATCCCACCTTCGTGCGACTTTAATCAGCCGAGATATTAATTAAAAACTCTGAAAACACTAATTTTCAGACTCGTTTTGCCGAGTGGCAACAGCCTTGTGCGATGGAGATAAAAATGCTTTATTTCGAAAAGTGTTGCTACTGCTCGCTTTTCAAATCGTAGAGTTTTGTTAATGAAAAATTTGTAACTTTTACAAAATCTGTATATATAAAGAAGAATGTTTGTGTGTTTGTTTGTTCGCTTTATTGCTTTCTGATTGCCTATTTAATTGGCTAAAATTGAATATAGTTGAAATATTGGATGGAACTTAAGCTTTTACGACCATTTGATTGGAAAGACGAAAATCATTAAAACTGCATTGTTGTTGATATAATGAGATTGAATTAGTTTTATGGGTTCCATATCGCATCAGACTGAAAAATGTATGACTATGAATCGTATTTTCTGCATCGTTATTAGAGAAGGATTACAGCGGTATCGTTCTCTCTGTTGTTAGATACATTACTTTCAATCTAACTTAACTGGCATCGGGTACTTCCGATAGTGATAAAATAAAGAAAAGGAAAGGTAAATTTTAAAAAAAGAAATTATGTTTTGTTTTGTTATGCAGTCATTCTTCACATTCATTTTTTTTTTCTGAAAAATATTATACAATCTTCATTTATACATTTCTGTTCGTGTATTTGAGGAATTCAATAAGAATGTTAGGTAAAGCGTCACCATCAATACTTTTCCCACTATAAATTACTATTTGTTAGTTTAAAAGAGGCACTTCAAGGACTTTTCAACCCTTTCCTACTTACAATAGTAACACTCGTCATTACTGCACAGGGTTAATTTTCCCGCCACATGATAGACGGTATATTAAGTCAGACTCCATTCATGCTCTCTTCCCGACATGAAATACTCTAAACGGATGTGAAGTGGAAACAAGCAATTAGGGTACTCAACCATCTACTGTAGCTGTTGTTATCATAGTTACGAGGTAACCTGGACAGAACCTAAATTCTACTTCCTAAAGTAACAGAGGCTAACTATAGGCTAGGGCAGAGCGATTTGAATACAGGCATCTTTTGCAATGGGTATAGGATAAAACAAAAATATAACCAAAAATATATGATACATTCTGAAAGTTCTATTAAGGGCCGTTCACACTTGATACTCAAAGACGCTATCGGAGCTAAGCGAACGCATAGAACGCCGTTCTATCTAACCCAGCTCGTTCACACTTACTGAGAGCGTTTACTAGAGACAGCTGATAAGCAAGTAGAAGATCGCGCACGCTTTCATTTGTTTACATTTCGTAGGAGACAGTCTTCCGCCATGAATCTTTCATCGATACAGCGAAAACTGAGCGATTTTTTTTTTAATGGTTCGACCGAAACGTATGGTGAGCAGAAAACAACGAAAATGTATTTTGTTGCTGAGTTTTCTTCTTGGCCATTTAGTACACAGGTTTGAAATCATCAAAAATTATTTAGAAAAATAAAAACATGTTTCATTATTATGTTTTAATGTTGTTATTTAATTATTATTATCAGTATTTTCATTCCAAATGATCGGCGAGTTTATAAAGTTGATGCGATTCATTTTATTATTTGAGGTAATAAACAGTACCTTTTTTTTTAATGATGAGAAAAATTTAGAAGAAAGAAAAATATTACATTAACGCTTTTGTCTAGGCTTTGTTTTCACTAATTTTAATTTCATTGCTAATTTTATAACAGAATTAGATATTTATCTGAGATCATTGATAGCAGTAATTTAATTCTCCGGATTCAAAATCTAAACACAAAAATAGTATTAAATGGAAAAGAAAATTACTTACTATTTTGATGAAGACGATCTGAAATCATCATCCAAGCGTATTCTATCTGTATTTGTCTTTAAATCGACTATCCCATATAACGGGATGTCGCTGGATTTCGGCAAATTAGACTACAATTTTCGCTCATTATCTGACGAAGCAACAAGATACAAAAAATAAAGAAGCATTTTATCCATTTATCCATAATACAGCGATAAATTAAAATTAAAAGTATCCTCCTCAGAAGATTTTGCCGATATTCAACGATCCTAAAATTTTTAATTTACTTCAAAATATATCTACATTAGCACAAGAAATTAAAGAAACGCAGAATACCCATAATGGCCTGGCCAAAAATGGCGCTCAGTGAAGAAAAACAAAGTGCAAGCGGGGATCGAATTCCCGATCTGCAAGGTCTATAACTTGATGGCCTTGTCCACTTAGCTGATACTTGTTAGCCGGTTGTTGCGAATTGCAGTATAAGTTCTGGTGCTCTGAATGCAAGAATTAATTTTTGATGGGTATTCTGCCCTTCTTTAATTTCCTGGGGCAATGCAGATATATTTTGAAGTAAATTAAAAATTTTAGGATCTTTGAATATCGTGAAAATATCGGCGAAATCTTCTGAGGAGGATACTTTTAATTTTAATTTATCGATATAGTGGATAAGATGCTTCTTTATTTTTTGTATCTTGTTTCTTCGTAAGATATGAGCGAAAATTGTAGTCTAATTGCCGAAATCCGGCGACTACCAAGATTTAGACTTCTCATGATCAAGCACCATTTTTTAAGATTTTTAAAATGAATTTCTGTATAGAGATAATAACTGTGGAGTAAAGGCCGTGAAGCCGTATACTCGTCCTCACTTTAAATCAAATCGTCAGCCATTCAATCAACCTCTCATATCGTCAGTCATGTTGTTTATTTTACTTAGCGAGCTTCTGTTGATGATGATGATTTGAAATACTCTCCTGATGGTCGGTTCCATGTGTCGACTAGCCTCGTTTTGAGTGAAGTTCAGATTTTTCATCTGTGTTCGTAGTGACAAAAAACTTGTTTTTTCTAGCTAATCCGCTGTGTTTGTTGTGTACATTGTGTTCTCTAGCTCCAATATGTCCCAGTGTGAACGCCGCTTTATAATTGCACAAACTCTTAGTACTTTTTCAAACACTCATTGAAAAAATGCAGTTTACTTTAAGAGTATTTTGCATCTTATTTTAGGAAAATCTAACCTTTGCATGAACCAAGCTTATGTTGTAGAGTTATTAATTTACTAACAACAGAATTAAAGTCTTTTCTTTTCTTAATGGGGATTCCAGATAATTAAAGCAGATAAAAATTAATAAAAACGAATGAGCTAATTAAGTTATCTGAACTATTGAAAAGAAAAAGAAAATTATGGAAAATTACGGGTAAAAAAAACTACTTGTGCGCAAAAAGTTCAGGAAACACACACACAAAAAAAGGTGTAAATATTTTTTGCAACTAATATTTTATCTTATGAGCTAAACTTAACAAAAAAAAATAACTGAGCTTTTCTATAATGATGGTTTAATTAGTTAAAAGTGAAAAATAATTCAAAGGAATTCTTTAATCTTTCTCGCAAACTATCTACTGCAATGGCTTCTAAAAGTGATAAAAAATTATTAGCTGAATATCTATTAAAATGCAGTTCTATGGCAATTCTTTCAAGAGGAAGGTATTATAACTAGCTACATATAAGTATTTTAATCTCAAGATATTCAAAATTTATTCCCCAGTATTTAATATGCATTCTTAACATTTTATTTATTTTAATTAGTTTATAGCGGTTGAGAAATTCTTTATTTAAACGTTTACGTTCCACTAATTTAAAACTGAGTAATAACGAAGACAAAATAAGAGAATTTTTTAGGCCTTTATCAAATTTTTATTTTTGAAGAAAAAATTATGTCATTAGCTTTTTGCACGAACATAGAAAGAAAGGGCACCTAGAAAAAAAATTACCAAAAAGAAAAGAAAAACGACACTGGAGAAAAAAAGTGCGCCTGAAAATAATGTAAACGAAAATTGAATTTTCTGTCAGTTTCGGAGCAAACAAAAAAGTGAGTGGCACCTTGAAAAATCGCAAACAGCCTCTTCTGAATTATTTTGTGAGAGGCTCTACAGTTATTAAGAATTATTTAACAACTAATAAATGTTAGTCATTACATACTCAGCTAATATACTTTTTAGCCCAAAGGGGCAATTTGCCAAGGAGGGCTGAATTTCGTTTTGGCACTTTGCCTTGGTTCACTATAAACGACGTTTCACTTTTCAAATCGCTGCCACCAAATATTATCGTCCTGCGTTATATTTGAAGATATTTAATAATGAAGAATCTGCATAAATGCATGTATGTTTCTCGCATTGTAATAAAACAACGGTACCTAGAGCCATCAGATTTTGAATAACGTAATCTTCCACCGAATATGGGCATCTGGAAGCCCTAATTTGGAATTTGAAATTTGTTTTATTATCGATTTCTTACTTTGTAACACTTTGACAAATTTTTTATTGAGAAACTCAACGATTTCAAGACGAACAGTGGCAACACTGTACGGGAAAAAAAAAAAAATTCTCTAGCACCGGAGACTCTGTATCAGAAATTCTAAAGATATGCTCATTTTAAAATTATTTTTTGATTTTGCTGTGAATTGAATTTTATGCTTTAAGTGCGAAGAACACAATATTTAATAAATAAACACACAAAACGTTAAAAAAACGCCCCTTTGGGAGTAATGTAAAATCTGAAAGCTTTTTTTTTTTTTTTTTTTTTTTTTTTTTTATTTTTTAAGCCTAAAGAAGCATTAGCCCAGAAGGGCTATTAGTCTCAAAACGGGATTTTGCGCTGAATAGTTATAAAAGTCTGAGTCACTTTTCAAACTGTTGCCACCAGTCGCCCTGGATTATATTTAACGAAATTAAATAATGAAGAATTTTCATGAATGTACGAATACATGTTTTCCGCATTGTGGAAAAACAACAGTATGTGGACATCAAATTTTAAATAGCGTAGTCGTCCACCCGAATAAGGACACCCGGAAGCCCGAATTTTGAATTTCGAATTTGTTTTATTGTATATTTCCCCTTTTGTAAAACTTTAAACGAATTTTTGATCAACAAATTCAACGCGAGCAATGGCAACACTGTACGGAAAAAAACATTTTTATCTTAAGCGCACGAGACTGTCTATCGGAAATTCTAAAGATATGCTGTTTTTAAATATTTTACTGTGTATTTCAAATTTTGCAAATCTTTACCGAATTTTTGATTAACAAATTCAACGATTTCAAAGCGAGTTATGGGAACACTCCGCGGGAAGCGCACGAGACTGTCTATCGGTCATTCTAAAGATAGGCTGTTTTAAAATATTTTTAGCCCAAAGGATGTATATATAAATAAATAAAAAAAAAAGCCTCTTTGGTGGTAATAGAAAATCTGAAAGCATTCAGAATATTTTTTTAAAAATTAATCTGAGGGGAGGGCATACTACCACTGATGGGAAAAATTAGAGGCACTTGAATTATTCACTTCCAGTCTAAAATATTACTTAATGTAATAAATCAGTATTAATTGTGCAATATGCGTTAATTAGTATATGAGCGAAGTGAAAATTTTAAATATGCAACGCGAAAGTAAATAAACTTTAAGTAACTAACAAATGAATCTTTAAAGCAAAAGAAAATATTGTTGCGTTTTACGGGTTCGTAGATTTGAGAGTATCCGATGAAAACACGATGCAGAACAATAAAAAGCACAATTTATTTACAGGAATCACTATTTACAGCACAGTTCCAAAATTACCTTTAAAAGCGTCGAAAATCTACAATAAATACGCTGAAACAATCAGCAACACAGCTTTAGGCTGTAACTGTAAAGGTAGCTTCACGGCAAGACTAAACTTATAATAATCACCAATACACTGTCAAGCTATACTGTAAAGTTAGCTTCACGGCAAAGCACTATCTCGATCGCTTTCCGTTCACCAAAACTCTCGCGTAGCAGCTATTCTTACAACTTATCACACTGCTCGCAACACTTCATAATACTTAACAATTTGCGACAACTCAGAAACGCAAAGGTTTATATAGCTTTTCTTTAAGTTCGACACGTTTCGAGAAATATCTCGACAGGAGGTTATTCTAGAAGCTTCCCGATTGGACCATGGGATATCGCCAATTTAGTCGCCAAATGGGCGATAAAGTCACCAATCCGGCAACCCTACCATACATTATTTTATGGCAACCCTAGTGCTATGCCGGAAAGCTTACATACAGGCGCAACCGCCGAATTTTTCGTAACAATATGAAAATATTAAATAACGTAACATGTAAATGAAAGACAAACCGAATGAAAGGTAATAAGTAATAATAATAATAAATCTAAAATAAGGGATGAAATGTGTAAAGATTTTATAAATCTAAGCATAACTGAAGAACGTCTGTCACTACTTTTTATACATTTCTCTGTAATTTTTCTGCCACGTATTTCTTTCCAGAAACTTGAGCCCACCAGCGGCCGAGCGGTAAAGACGCTGAACACTGGTAGTTCGGTCCGAGGTTTGAATCCCGCGAACGGGCTGGCTGCATGGGTGTTTTCGTGGTTTTCCCCATGTGTAACTTGTATACGAGCCAGTGTCCCTTAGAAAGTCCTCCACGAAGGCATCCCTCCCTTTAGGCAGATAGCCCTCGTGTATTTTGCCATAACTGAATAACCTAACCTTTCCAGAAACTTGACAGTTACAAAAGCAATAATAAGACCACTCGCCCTGAAGAAGAATTGGTACACTTGTAATTAATTGCCTATGCTTCTATCATTTCCCTTCTCAAATATTGTCAAAAATTCAAAAACAAAGATTCCACTTTCTGCAAGTTCGGTTGATTACATTTTATTTAAAAATATCCCAGACAAATTTAACGCAATGGTGAATGAAAAAATCAGAACTATTCAAATAAATATTATCAAGATTTCCTAAATTAATTCGGAGTTCCTGCGAGCGGGTTGAGACTATTCCATTGAAAGGAAGCAGTACAGAAATATGACCTCAAGTAATTAAAGACAGGAAAGACATCTTCCCAGCACCGTCAACCTCTTGGACGTAATTTATCTTCAGATCTTGATAGCCACATGAGAAACGGGCAAGTTCTTGCCTATGTTTAGAAAGATCTCGTTTCTCGAAAGAATTTTTTTTTCCATTTTTGAAAAACGACTACTAGTAGCATATTTTGCAACGGTAGGAAGCTCAAAACTCAGTTTCTAGCATTTTTTGCTCATCAGTGTAATAAAGCGGAACGTTTAAAAACAACATACTTCTTAATTTATTTTGATACTTTAGTAAGCAATTATTTACCGAGCATTGTAATTTGAAAGTTGACAACTTCCGTGTTCAGTAATTTCAGCATCATTGTAAACAGAACTTTTAAAAAGATTAGCAGTTTTATAAACGATTGCATTATTAGTGTGATTTAAGAAAGACGTTTTTAACGCCATGTATTATGTATTTTAATTACAGAATTTTTCTTTAGCTTTCCTAAAATTACTTCATCCTCTGTACTGTAAATTACTTTTTTTTTTTTAATTCTATTGGTTGGTAACAGGAGGTATTATATGGTAATGGATGGACAGATGATATTTCTTTCAAAACGTGGAGCGAAGCATGTTGATTTCTTGTTGCTGAGTGCTTCCGAAGAGTATGATTCCTGAAATTAGAGAACCTTTAGAATCACTGTTTAGTCGGTGTGTTGTGCATATATTTTGTGCATATACGCATCTAGGAAAATTATGAATTTAAATTATTTTTGTTGAAGCAAATCATATATTTTAATAGAAATTCTTTAACTTTTGGGAAGGAAGTTGTCTGCTTGATGTGACACTTGCTCCCATGGCAGTTGCGCAAAAGTGACATTTCCGCTCATCATCTAATCAGGAACATGAAATTTTTTAAAGATAATATTACACATTCAAAACATTCAAAAGAACAATTCTTTAGAACAATTTTGCTGCTCTGTCACACGATATAAAACAACCAGTCACCTCGGATCGTTTGGAGGTTACCATGTAAAGGGGAAACTACTTCTCCATTTCAGATGATGATCAGGGATTCGATGCTGGTAGCTGAATGGTTGTTGAAAACGACTTACAAATTTTTGGAAAGATAGAAAAAAATCATGGGTCTTTCTTCGGATGGTAAAACAGGTAGAAAAATTATTTGAAACAGTTGCTGATCTGAAATAAAGGGATGTGTTATACCAGCCACCTAACAGGTGTAACCAGTTAGGACAACAAGTGATATTTCCACACAACCTGTCAGAAACAATCAATCAGCATTATGATTTACAGATATGATTTTTCTTAATTAGCGTCAATTCCTGCTCTTGCCTCAGATTTCTGATAACAGTAATTTTCTTGCTTACGTGCACGATTTTCTCCTAAACCATTGGTTTAAAAAAAGGGGGGGAAACAACTTTATAAACACGAAGAGAGCTTAACACTAAAATAAAATAAATAAATAAATAAATAAATAAAATATTTGTTAAGAAAATACAATTTTGTTATTTTTAATGTAGGTCATTGTACATTACTTTTCTACTTTGGGAAAAAAAGGACTCAAAATACTGTTTCCTTTATATAATGCTGCGTGCAATACATATTGCAATATTATGTGGATGGCAAAAAGAAGTATTTTATTTAAAATAGTTTAATATCTGACATATGAAATAAAAGCAGAAAATACCTTATTAATAAAATAAAATAAGTATGCAAAATAAGTACACGAAATAAGAGCAAAAAATTTCCCTCTTATAAAGCAGTTATAAAGCTATTAAGCTTTAAGACGTATTTTGGGGATATTTTCATGGTAGCTTATAAAGTATTTCTCCCCCTTCTTAGCATGCCTTCGTGATGTAGTGGTCAGCATGCTCGTCGCGTATTCCAGAGGTCCGTGTTTTGAGTCCCTGCACGGGCATTGCTCATTTTTCACTCTTCCGGCTTCAAAAAAAAAAAAAAAAAGCTAATTGCTCTACAGTAGCGCCCGAACAAAGAGGTTGTGGATGATGATTCTCCACCACTAGGATTTGGCGATTGGGTCCCCTAATCCCCAGTCGCCCTTTAAAGGGTGGAGTACATAAGGTATTTCTCCCGCCTTCTTAGCATGCCTTCGTGGTGTAATGGCCAGCACAC
>KK117713.1:0-99704 GCA_000611955.2 Stegodyphus mimosarum
TGTTGAGTTTTAAATAAATTTAAAAAGACAATCCTGTCTTGCTATTTTTCCATAAAAGCTCGGGAACGTTACACTGTGCAGTTAATATACCCTCTTGAACTATCAGACTGAAAATGAACTGAACTATCAACTTTTATTCAATATTTATAGTCTGTGTTTATCTAAATAATTTTAGTTAATTACTTGAGTTAATTCTAATAATTTACTGTTTATAATTCAAGTTAATATTTACCTTTTGAGTAACTTTTGAATTTTTATGCTATTAATTGTTTGTTGATTTTATAGCTTTCTTTTTTTTTGCTGCTTATGTTTGCATCAGGTAATGTATCTGATATTGATATGTAAGTAGTTTTCTTACATTTGTTATATTTTTTTGTATGCTGATATAGTGATAATTTTGTAAAAATTATCAGGTGGGGAGTGTTGATAAATTCCCCATAACATTAACTGTAATGCCGATAGCGGGCGCTTCTTCTGTTTTGTTTATGAGTAAGTGAGAGGAGTTTGAGATGTGAACCGAGATATACTGAACCTTCGATGCAAGTTATGCTGTTTTTAATAAATAATTTTATAGTGTGGCAATCTCTGTTTGTGATGAAAGAGAAGTTTATTCTTGAATTTTTATTAGTTGGGAAGTGTGTAATTAATAGTGATTTAATAAAAGAGGATTTCAAATCCCTTCACGTGCAGTCATTATCCAGTCCAGCAGTTACATCAGAACAAAGCTTACATTTCATCAGCTCACTGTTCCAGTTCAGGACCTGAGAAGAACCCGACTTTACCATGTTTCACAGAACACTGAGTCCTGATAACACAATATCTAAAATACAATAAAATGCTAAGAATATTTATGAGAAAATGTTAAAAGCAATCATAAGCATCTGACTGAATGACAATATTTTGTCTTCAGTTACAAGTCGAATCTTAAAATGATATGCAATTCAAAAAAGGGCTTAATATTTTATAAAATATTCAAAAAAAGGTTAAAAAAAGGCACTGTTCTGTTATCAGGACCAAGTTCAGAAAGGTATATATGTATATGTTTATGTATGCATGTATATTTGTAAATACAAATGTATATGTGTATACATATGCACATATATATGCAAACACACGTTCATGCATTTCCGAAACCGGTTCAGATAACATAACAATAAAAATAATTAAAAAAAAACTTCTATTCCTCCATGTTTTAAAATTGAATTATAAACTAGATTAAGATATTATTTTAAGCATGCATATTTTTGACAAAATTACGCACACAATCTTATTTTTATGTAATTAATCAAACTATTCAATATAAATTGATTGCTTGAATAAAATAATGGGCATCAAATCATACATAATATTTTGAAATTGAATGTATAGACTAGATTAAAAAATTTCAGCCACACAATTCACTGACACCGATAATACTAGTGCTTCAAATTTGGTTTTGCAGTGTTTTTAAAATTTATTTGAAAAAAAAATGCATTAAAGATATGACTTCAGTTTTTTCATATTTCGTGCAATACGTACTAAACTGTAACCATGAAATAAAAATGTCCAAAACATTCTTTTTTGTTTGTTTAATTAATTTCAGAATGAAAAAAATTGAGAAAGTTGTTCCATAATATACTTTATACGAAAGAGAACTTCCATCCATGTTATTTACGGTGTTAAAGCAGCTAGAGGGAAGGTAGGACACTTCAGTAGTACACTAACAGGTTTTACCCTAAGCCTTCAAGAATTTTTAATCTTGTTCTGCGTGACCTATTAGAAATTTAATTCTACACCCTTTGAAACGTGGTAACAACATTAATAAAAAGTATCTCAAAAGCTGTTAAAATAAAGGGCTGTCATAAGAAATAAAACAAAACCTAAGCTTATTGCTATATGACTTGTATCTGAATTAGAAGAACATTTTGTAATTCAAGTTTTAACTCCGAAACTGCCAGATTTATCAGCACATGGATACAACGGCCAAAACGCAAGAAGAAAATTCTTCGTAAATAAGAAAATAAGGATTCTGCATCTGGCGTAGGCAAAATACATGATAAGCAAGCATTTATCATATTTGGAATAGTGTAACACTTGCAGAAGATGATGAATTTAGTATATTTAGATGAGATGAATTATCATATGATGTAAGTTCCTATACAAAGAATTAAAAAAAAACAACTTTTATTTGCTATTAAAAACAAAGATTAAGGAATGTTTTATTGCAATTGGTGTGAAAGGTTAATTTTTACACGAAGCAGTACTCCAAAGCAGCAAAAAAATATAGAGATTCAGAATGGAATTTTGAAAATATGTACCAAAAAACTACATTTAAGTTCTAACCATGAAAATAATTCAAAATGTAGAGTTCTAAATGTTGATGGCCGTAAAGGTATCAACATTTCTCAGCATTCTTCAAGCTGCAACCTTATCAAACATGTAAAGAATTAATTAGAAAACAGAAAAAGTAAATATAATAGTATTTCTTAAAAAAATAACTGAAAATAATTATGATGAAAAGAGGTAATAAAATAGCCTGGTACTACATGAAAACATTTGTTGAATTTATGGCAAAAATGTATGTGAAATATAATTTAATTATAGACCACTGAATTAAATATTAAATGTTCTGTTGTTTGTAAATTTCGGTAAAGTGCAGAATCGCCCACTTCTACTTGGCGCATTTTACAAGAACAAGAAAAATTGGATTTTTGTCAATTTCTTTTGACATTTTAAGTGAAAATAGATCGATGTGTACATGGGCAAAGTCAAGCGAGTGCGCAATGCCGAGTTTGGGCAGTTCTGGGATTTTTTTTTTCAGTGAAAATAGGTCGATGTTTACGTGGATACCGATCTTTAAAACGCGCCAAGCAGTGGGTGATTCTGCACTTTTCCCGAAAATTTTGTTAAATATCAATTGTGTGTTTTATTTATCCAAACACTCGATCCTTTATTATTCATATGTTATCCTTGAAACTTCCATTTATAAATCTTCTGGTATTTCAAAATAAACTCATCCTCATTCTTATCAGTTTACCTAGACCAAACAAACGAATTCTTTCTTGCCCTCCTAATTGCAATGCATATGCATTGTAAGCATTTGAAAGAGAAACAATTTTTAGTTCAACCAAATCGTTAGACAATGGATGTTTATATTACAAATTCTACAAAGCATCTGCATAGCAAGGTTATGGTACGTTTTAATGTAGTCAAAATGGACATAAGAGATTCAGATAGTATTTCAGAGGATGAACGCTTTGAATCTGAACAAAGTAGTGAACCAACCTTATCAGAAAATACTGATAGCAGATAAAGTGAAAATATTAAAAATAAAGGAGTTTTAGATAAAAGTAAACATATTTATGAAAAAAGCACTATGCAGGAGTTTTAAAAGGAAGAGTTTGAGAGCTAGAAGGAAAAAAACAGAATTATTTTACGTGTGGCATCTATACTACATCCTACATTACAGCCAAAAGGAAAATGTAAGGAAAGGAAAAATCTATATTTAAGAAATCATTAAAACCCAAACCCATAAAAGATATAGAATGGCAGCTACCGAATCTTTCATAATCTCATGATTTGCATTTCACAGTAACTTCTAATTTCAATAAACCGGAGAATTAATATAAATTTATGATGATTTAGTTCTTCAAAAATATAAAATGGGTTGAAGCCAACATGCCTATAGTGTTTAAACTTAAATGTAACAACTGCGTGTGAAACAGAGATTTAGAACGGGCAGTTAAAATTTTCAAGCATTTTTATGTTTCTACTTTGGAAATTATTTATTGATTCATCTACTAAAATAAGTTTAAATAATAACAACCGTTTCAAAAACTAATGTTCATGCTTTATGTTTAGTATACTTACGTTGCTTTTGCTGAAGTGCTTGAAAATTTGCATCTCTTTAGTGTATCAGTGGAAAAAAAATACATGCTTAAGCATTATATTTCACTTGCTAGTAAACACTTGGATAGTAGGGCAAATCAGGTATTTGAAAACACATAATTGAGATATAAAAATGATTCATTTCCCATTCAGAATGCTTACGATATAAAGCAAGATGAAAAAAGTAAAGTTTCAGTGGACAGCTTTCAAAGAATTCTATAGTGTTTACGACAGAACGGTACCAACTCACTAGACGACACCGACTCGGGCGAATAAAGTTCGCGAAGGTGGCACCCACGCGCTGAAGATCGCTAACACGTAACTGTCAAAATGAGATAAATAACATGAATTCCAAACATAAATTGAGGAGGGCCCTATGATCACTAACGATAGAGGCATCAGCCTGGTCAGCTCCGAAATTTTTATGTGTGTTTTTCGGAAAAAAGCCTTATTTCCTTATAAAAGTTATTAAAATTTTTCTTCGAAGTGTCTCGCCCTCAAATGTGACAGTTTTTCTGTGCAAAAGGGGTCTCATCTTCCTCGCTGTTCATTCTTCTGCAATCCGAAGGAAAACAGGAGCTTTCAGATAAGTAGCCTTATTTTCTCTAAACTAAATCAAGTATATATCACTGAAGGGCCTTTAAATTCATTCATTTATTATGTTTGTAGGCTTCTTACATTAAATAATAGTTAGAAATTGCTTTAAATCATATGCTTATTTTTCCTGTAACTTTCCGTTGTGACGCTGTCCTTACCAGTAGGCATTAGCACTCCCCATCTGAGCCCCTTTGAGGAGTTTCTCGAGAGGGTGAAAGGGGATCTTGGGCATCGATGAATGTAACAGGTTGCAGTTTTACTGTTTTCGATCGCAACTTTTTCTTTCAGTTCGCAAATAAAGGAAACAATAAGATTAATATATATTTCCTGGAATACATCTCTTAGAATTAGGAGCATATACTAATAAAGTGTGCCTCAATTTGTTAAACTAGTACAAATATATAGTAAACTATGATTGTTAAAATAATAAATAAATATAATGTTTAAAAAAATTAATTAACATAAAAAAATTCTGATATCTATTTATTTTTGCTGATACGCTCTCGCACTGCGTATGGTTTTATGATCTTGTCTGATGTTGTTTGCAAAAAAAAAAAAAAAAAAAAATATGTATGAATATGTTTGGAAACCGCAATACTAAATGTTACCTTACTTAATATATACTTTCGTCTGGACGCAATAGTATTTAGGACATTTTCTTACTTCCTTTCCTTTTCTTTCTATAAGCAGTTTTTTATATTTTTTTCCTCTCCATTACTTTTCGGCCATTCATTTTTAATTTTATTTTGCCCCATATTTTTTTCCTGGCCTTTAGATTTCGTATAAAACATACGAAGTTCCTTTTTACTCTCCACTGAAATACGAAATTGCCCTCTTTCTATATACCTTTCCTTCGCAGCCTAACTTGATTTTTCGCCCATCGGTGCAGAAAGACTTAGCGGGTGCAAAACAAGACATCTGTCTTCTTTGCCTGTCTGTCTGTCTGTCTGTCTGAAACGTAAATAATGGCATAAATTCGAAAAGAAAAAATATTAAACATACAAATATACAACTGAACTTACTTTACATACGACAAAATATCCAAAAATAACTAAATCCGCATATAATTGCCATTTTATTTTTCGTTTCAAATCAGACCCATCAGCGATTTGACGAGGAAGAATACGTAGCAGTTTGCTCGGATAGATTGTGCAATGCCGCGAAAGAATATAGTTCTACAGAACTTTCTGCATTATTCCGTAATAAACGGTACTTATTTCATAATTTTTTCTTTATCTCATTAATTAATTGATGGGGGCTAAAGTTAAATAATGGAGAAGTCATTTTCATTGAAATGTAAAACTTTGCAGGTATCTGATGACCAACTTCTGTGCAGTATTTCTGAGAATAAGAGAATATAAACAAATTTTAGAATCTGATAGTATTAGTTAATAAATCTACAGAACATCACCTCTCAAACGACAACTTCTGAAAGTGACCAATATTTCTAAGAATATAAATAGATATTTATATTAAGCATTATTTTTCTAAGACAACCATCTCTATAGAAAACCAAAACTTCTGGAATCGTGAATAGTCATCAGAGGAAATTCTCTTTACTGCAAAATTATGACACGATTGTTCTTCGATAGCAATAACAGTGCACGCTTGAAAAGCATTTTCCGTCCTGTAATTTTTTTCTTTTTAAAGTCCATTTTTCTAATTTTGTCTATATTTATAGCAACGTTTGCAATCTGCAAGTGATTATATAAGTAATTTAAATAATTTTTCTCAAAAATACATGTTATTTAGAATTTAATAAATATCCTAGAAATAAATAAGTTTTTAAAAATGCTAGAAAAAATAACAGTTAAAATTAATAACGAAATAACAAGAATAACCTGGATATTGATGTTTTAATGAACAGCATTTAGAAACAACGCTTAGCAAAATACGTATGGAAATTAAATAATATGCATGCTATCAGATGGGCAATGTGAAGAAACTAAAGTTCGTAAATTTGATAACAAATAATATTCTCAGAATGCTTTACAACAGAATTCCTCCGAAAAATGCAGTACTAATATTCTCAGAATGTTAAATTGGCGAAGTCCTCAGGACGTCTGAGAATCTACATCTTAAGGATATCCTTCCATATCGCGGGACATAGTGACTTAAACAGAACATCCTCAGGATGTTAAATTACGATGTCCGCAAGACATCTGAGAATCAACATAATCAGGATATCCTAAGTATGGCCCGGGATATTGCGATTTAAATAGGACATCCTGAGGATGTTCTGAGTTATGGGGGGTCCTAAATCCAAATTTGTGAGGAATGATGATGTTGTTAGCATCCATATGGTCATTGATTCTTCTTAGGAGTACTGCTTCGAAGATCTTGATCACAGAGAAGAGGAGGCTGATGGGTCTGTAGGATTAAAGTTTGCTGCTGCCTTTCCAGGCTTTAGAATGGGAACAATTTTTTCAGTTTTCCAGGACTGAGGGAAGTACTGCCATGTTAGAATGATGTTGCTGATCTTAGTCAGAGCAAAGACTGTTTTGAGAGCAAACCTCTTGATCATGCAATTGGTGATTGTATCTAGTCCTAGGCTTTTCTTTTTCTTTAACTTCTTGATAATGGTATAGACTTCTATAGGTAAGGCTGGAATAATGTTGTCTGTGCTTGGGTTTGTTGAGAAGGTGGAATGAAATTGGTGAACAACGTTTTCAGTGGGAGTGTCGTGAAAGTTGTTAGTGCTAATCTGAGATTCCAGATGCTGAGCTAAGAGCTTTCTCAGTTTCAGTGTAATGGATCTGTTGAGGGCCTTTAAGGGGCGGAATGTTATTGTGGCATTACGTATACCTCTTTATAGCTTGTGAGTTATCATCTGTGGAGTTACCTGGTCCAGCTTTGTTGTACTTATGTATTTAATACAAACTTGACGGCAATGCATAGGTGGGTGAACCTGTGTTTATCCTCACGGTTACAGGATCTTTGAAATTGCCTCCTGGCTGCATTACGTTGTTTAATGAGGTGTTTTAATTCATGACTTCTGTGCAATCGCCCGTGTGGAACTTCTTTTCGTGCATCCAAATGAGCTCTGATGACATCAGTGGTGAAAGTCTGAACTAAACTGTCAATATCATCCCTCGTTCGTACTGTGGGTAATGTACTGCATGCTGTTTATAATTTTGGCGAACTTGCGCCAGTCAGTAAAAAAGACTCTGGTGTCTGGTGGGGTATGACTGCTGATATTCAGAATCATGCTGATCGGGTTGTGATCAGAAGTGAGTTCATCCAGCGCAGAAACATCCAGCGGTACGCTGGTGTTTCTGAGCAGGAAGAAATAAATGATTTCCGTAGAACGGGCAGTATACCGTGTTGGGGTTTTTGGAGCTGCTATGCGTAAGTTCGCCGAGTTGGCAAAGTTGAATATTACGCGTCCTATGCCGTTTGAATTGTCGCAGTTCCATGTCTAGCGCTAAGGTCTTCACCAATAATAACATGTGCGCCAAGTGTGAGTAGAACCTGTAAGTCCATGCGGACTACCTGTGGGTTACGTGCTAGTGGATTGTATGTGGAGAGAAAAATGTATGTTGTGGAAGTGCTTGTTGAGAGTGATATAGCTGAAGCCTCAATGACTGAAAGCTGTGGGATTGGAACAGATTAGTGAGGGATGCAGCGTTTAATCAGTAATGCAGTACCCCCTCCTCCGGGGTTCATGACAGTCATAGTTTTGTTATAACGATGCACAGCATAGTTTTGGACATAAATAAGAGTACAGTGGCCAAGTCTGTGTTCCTGTAGGAAGAAAATGTCAGGGTCGTATTTATTTACAAAGTCCCGGAGTTATGAATCTTCCGAGACAGCCCATTCGCATTCCATGTAAAAAATGTGTAAACAAGTATTTGCACTATTAACCATTATTCACATAATCAATAGAACCAAAAACATCTTCACATATATTAAATACTATAAATAATTTATCAATAGCGTTATCAGCAACCTGTAATTCAGGCAATCTGTCAGTGATCTTTCTGATAATATTACCAAATGACTGTCCTTTAAACATGTTACTTATTTCCTTTAAAAGTTTCACGATGTCCGTGAAACCACTAAGTCCGGATTCATTTTCAGAATTGTTACAAATAGTACTACTTTAACATTTCTACTTTTCTGAATTTTAGCTCTATCAGATTTTAGATTTTTAGTAACCGAAGCATATGTTATACCATTTACTACATTGGAACTGCCTTTGACATTAGTACTGACAGCAGCCTCTTGGTTTAGGGCCTGTTTAGGCTCAGGTATGTTATTTTTTATTATTGATAGGTCTCGAATTATTTTTCGCAACATTGTTATTTACAGGAAACTTAGGGCAACCTCTGTAATTGGCGGTATGGCCAACCTGAAGACAGTTGCAACACTTGACAGTGTCCAAACGCTTAGCAGAACAGTCTTCTGTCTTGTGGGGCCCGGCCCACTTGACGCACCTGGGCTTCAGTTTACATATGTCAGAAGAATGATGGAAGTGTTGGCAGTTGTGACACTGCACAACACTTCTGTTAGACTGATAGACAACAATTTTTACGTAAAAGCCCATAAATTTAACAATATCATATATCTGATCAACCCCCGGGTCATTACTTAGCTGAACCTAGAACAGGGACATGGGCGCTCTGGTTCTAACTCTATGCATCTGCGATACTCTCCTGACTTTATACCCTAGGATCTGTAATTTTTCACTTATCTCCTCGATGGGTCAGTCAATAGGTAAGCCTCTTATTACCACTTTAATTGGTTTATCCTGCTTAGTTAGTATTACATAATGGTCAATTTTCTTTTTATCCAAATATTGAGTAATGATTCTATGGTCGTCTTCCGTGGATGGGAAAAGCTTCAAAAATTCTCCACTAACTTTGCCAACAAAATCTCGCTTGGTGTCATTTCTTAAAATTTTCAAAATGTCACTAAATTTAATTTTAGGTTTAACCATTATAGGTCGAATTTTTGGGGGTTGAACAGATGCATTTTCATTTTCGAGTTCAGTTTGGGTGTCCATTTTATCATCAATAATTTGTACATCATCATTATTGTTTACACTTACACTATCATTTTCGCCAACATTATGACATGATAACTTTTGAAATTTATTTGCCAAGGGAAGATCAACATTATTTTAAACTAATTTAGCTGGGCGTGAGACGTTTCTAGGAAAGATAAAACCATCCTCATCCCTTGTATCATTTATGGACCGTTTTTGTACCTTTTTAACAGAATTTCTTTTCACCTTGGGAGTAGATTTATCATTAGATTCACTGATATTAACAACCTTAGAATCATTAAGAACATTCATATTAGCATTAACAGTAACATTTTCAATTTTTTGTAAAATAGCATCCTTCCTAGTAAAATTAGCATAATTTGGATTCAGACTACCAAAATATTCGCACTTACCTCGGAATATGTCGAGCAGTCCTTCGGCCACAGATCTAGATTTTTGGAAATTTTCCTCCAGTTGATTTCTGCTCATTTCATCAGTTAACACTTGTAACGATTTTGCACATATGTGTCCTTGTGAGTTAATGTCATTCTTAATTCGTTCAAAAAATTAAATAGCATTTAGGTAGTCGTCCAGTCCGTATTCCGCTTATTAATCAGGGCATCCCAGTTGTCTCCTAAAATCGAATTTCCATACGCGTTTAGTTCGTCAGTTATATCCACAGCCAGATTCATAACAGCCGTATTTATAAGAGATTCCGAAATATTTGTAGGTAAATCACTTTCAATCATGTTGAAAACACTGTAGAAGTCGTGCACACTCCAGTAGAATCACAAAAACACATAAGTTCACATATTAATGTAATCCAAGAGTCCAGCGATGCACGTGGAAAATAGGCATGGAGTAACAACTTAATGTTACTTCTTTCCATTCTTAAACCTCATTTTCCTATTACATTTTCCTATTGAGAGGTAAAAAATAACTTATTTCTTACTTCAATCGTTTTGAGAGACTAAGTCTCATTACTAAAGAACTGCCAGAAAATGAACGAAGAAACTGCAATGAATTTTTTAGCCCAATAAAATTATTTTTCTGTTTATAAATTCAAATTAAAGGAAGTTAAAGCTCGTACAGACTAGTTTTTAACTACGTCTGTAAACTAAAATTTCGTGGGTTAAAAAAATTCTTGTTACTTGTTACTGCGCAGCACTAAACATCATTCATTACTAATATAATAGTGTAAGAGATCAAAAAGTAATTTTTTCTTTTGCAGTTTCAAAGTATAGTTACTTCTATGTCAAGAACTAGTTAATGGAACGATTTTTGGATCTAAATCCTTTCAATAATAAGTTTTGCTTTAAAATGTTCGATGAATTTAATTGAATACTTTTATAACTTGATGTAAGTAAGTGCATCGTTCAGCCATGCCTTAATGTCCCGCATGCATATTCCAAAGCAATCATTATTTCTGATTAGTGCCGCAGAGACGGAAAAGTGGTTAGTGGCTGATTGCCTTGCGAAGGGCCCAAGTTCGAATACCGGAGATCGCATGAATGTAAATTGTCTGTACCTTCATAGGAGGCAACGGTGTCCCATCTATTATCCTCATAATAAAGTGACCACCGCTTCCGGCCTTAATAGTTGCCATTGCCTCTAACGGCTAGTGCCGGCCACTGGAAATTAAAAAAAATTGATTAGCCTGAATTAAGGGTCTGTGGCAAAGCACTCGAGGGCAGTCTAACAAAGGAAAGGAATGTCTTTACTAACCACTTTCCATTTTAAAGAGAAATTGACTTGTTTATACGCTATACATAAGAAAAAAATATGAAAATCTCATGCAGCTAGTTCGTTCCCCAGGATCTGAATTTTGTCGAACAGCCAGAGTTTAGCGGTTTAATTCTCTGCAGCCTGAAGGATTATTTACTTACAGCATAGTATATCATGGCCACCTGTTCATAGGATAAATTTTAAGGTTTTAGTTAAACTAACAAAGTTTTATTTTAATTTGCCTTTTTCTATCTGTTCTTATTTCAACTTCCCGTTAGAATAAGCGCGCGTTTCAGCTTTATGCTAATTTGAAGTGGAGCCAAGTTCTATTTAAACGAGAGGTAGGAACCTCTAAGTGTGAGAGAGCTTTTAGTCTCAGACCACTGTTACTCTGTTCAACGTTCGCCTGACCAGCTAGTATTTAAATTCTAGGCCGTAGCGCTGTTACGCTATTACTTATTGAATTATTGAAGTAATTCTAAGTTCGTTAGTATTTGTTAAATCTTGCTACGCACCATTTAATTTAGAGGCCAGCCTGGCGCTTATAGCTCTGTGAGCAACGACTACTTAATTTCTAATTAGCTTTAGTTTAAATGAAATTTGATTGTTCAGTTTAGACCCAAGCGCGGTCAGTATTTTCTGTATCCCTCCCGAGTTGGGAAGTGGCTGTATATAATTGTGGTTTAATAAAAGGATTTTAAATCCTTCTTACGTATAGTTAGTCTACCACTTAATCACAATATTCTACCATAGAACATAGCTGCATTCAGCTCCCTGTTCAAGATCAGGACTCAGTTTAATTCATGAAGATGTTCGCCAAGAATATGCACCGAACACTCAGTCCTGACAAAATGTATTCGTGAAAGATTTTTTGAGCGAACCTGTAACATAAATAATGTTTGAGTTCAAAGATATTAACAAAATATCTAAAATAATATTTACAAAATATATTATGTAGCAATTAGAATTTATTCTTAAACACACTTTCAATATGAAACTCAAAACACGTGCATATAATTTGTAAGGAAGTGCTCTGATTATTAGGTACTGTGAAACAACAACAAAAATTTGAAAATATTTCAAGTTTTACTTACAGTCAACATATACAAGACAAAAATAAGTGTACGCAAGACAATTAAATTTTTATGTGAGGAATATCCATAGAGTAAGATTATGTGAGGAATTATGTGAGGGATTATGTGAGGAATATCCATAGATCCATAGATTCTTATAATTTGATTTGCGTGTGATGCAAGGTTACTTTATTTTAATATTTTCAGATATCAGCTTCCATAAAAAGTACTGTATTTTCAATGAACTTAATGAATAATCCCTCCAGCTTTCTTTCAACTTGTTCTAGTCGCTAGGGAGGATACTATTACAATGCTTGACTAACCTCTTGAGAAGCAATTGAAGAAACATATGACTTTAAAATGCATTTGGAATTTAAAAAATTGAGCAATTTAATGCTTTTAAGGGAAAAAAGTACAAAAATTAAACACACGAATTAGTTGCAAAATAATAATTTTTTTCTAGATACTTAAGAAAATTTTCTGTCTGCGCTGTTAGTCAACTTTTAACTCATATCTGGACACATAATCAATTAAAGTTTGATTAGCAATTAGCTCTATGATTTTAATAATTTATAGTAGATGAAAGCAATTATATAAATAATTGATCTTATATAAATACAAACGTTTACGTCTATTTTATTTATAAATGTGGGAAATATTTTAGGAATAGCTAATTCATTGAAAGCCCCTTCCAAATTACCTACAGCCATAAATTAACAAAAGTGTCAGGAAAAGACTGGTTGAAATTAATAGAAAAGTAACAAGTCTAACCCCGATACTATATAAATATATGTTCTAAATGTAGTCCAATAAGCAATTCTTAAAAAAAGAAAAATAAAGAGCCTTGCGTATGCTTTCGTATTAGCAAATTCGAGCTTTGAATTCTCAGTTCATCTTAAGATGGGCTGAGAATAAATATCCTCAGTTTGCTTGATGACATAAGCCTTCAGAAGTACAGAAATCTTCAGGAGTATTCAGTATGATCCTCAGGATGATAAAGTCCTGAAGATACCTGAGAAAAAACATCCTCAAGAGATCTTTATATATCCCGGGATATTACGACTTGAACAGAGCATCCTTAAGATGTTGACTTAATAAGTTCTCAGGATAGCTGAGAATCAACATCCTCAGGATATCCAAACTGTTTTCCGGGACACTGCGACTTAAATAGTGTGTCCTGAGGATGTCTTGTGCTATTGGGGTGATGTTTTCCTAACTAGTCTATATCTTATACACTGGTTATCATAAATTAAGGAAAAAAGTCACAAAAAGCACAATTACTGGAAAAGTTACATGTAGAATTTAATGAAACTTAGCCACAATATACAACACATGGTAAAGTATCAAATAACATAAAAAGGAATTACCAGACAATTATGGTAGTATAGAAATTAGCACATGTATAAAATGAACAAATCGAAGGTGTCAGTTTGCTATAGGAAAAGTACCTTCGATATGGAATATATTCGCCTCTACAAGCAATACAGCACAAACAGCGATGTGTGATGCTTTCAATTATGCAGTCTATCTGTTCCATAGGAAGCGAGAGCCATTGCGCTTGCAAAGCAGTTACGAGCGCGGCAAGGCTCTGACAGAGGCGGACTGAGAGCACCTAGGCGTCTCCCTGAAGCATCCCAAATGTGCTCGATAGGATTCAAATCCGGGGATCGAGCTGGCCACTCCATGCGCATAATTGTTTCCTGTTGAAGATAATCATCTACGATGCGAGCCCTGTGTGGTCTTGCGTTGTCGTCCTGTAACAGGAAGGCATCACCTATTGCCCCAGCATATGGGCGCACATAAACATCAAGGATGTCATCTCTATAAACCTGAGCATTCACGGTTCCCCTTGGAAAGACATGGAGGTCTGTGCGTCCACCCAAAGACATACCACCCCAAACACAGACACTACCTCTTCCGTATGCATCTCTGTCACGGATGTTTGACGGATGATAACGGGTTCCAGGTACTTTCCATATCAAATAACGCCGACTGTGGCTCTCTAGACTAAACCTGGGCTCATCTATAAAGAGAACAGCCCTCCATTTGTAAGGATCTTAAGTTTAACTAACGTTTATTTTATTTTAAAACTTTACTATCATCTCTTATTTTCCACTTCCGGCAGAATTAACGCGTGAATATGTTTATGCAAATTGTACTTGCTAACGCTTAAGTATTTAAGTTGTGGCTTTTTGTCAAGAGAGTAGAAGGAAGGAGAGAGAGTTTGCATGCATTTTCAACATGCCAGTTGGACAGAATTTGCAACGATATCCCTCAGGAAGACATCCGCACAGCAACCTCTATCAATCGATGCCAAGCCGAATAACTGCTTGCATAAGGGCCAGAGGTGGACAAATGCATTACTGACTTTTTCACTTTGTAAAGCTCTATCACTTCAATAAATCATCCAATTTTTCTCAAACTGTAATAATTTTTTTTCTGTACATGTACATCACTTCTACTGATTTTCGACCCATTCGGATAACTCCTTCTTGGTGCGTCGTTTTTTTTTGTCTAAGAGTGTATAACAATGCACAGCTACTTTGATTTGTTTCTCTTTCTTCGTGTAACTAACGTTCTGAAACTACATTCTTAAAATTTCTAAAAACTAAAATGTAGAAAAATAAGGTTTTTTTTTACAAAATATAGTGCTTTATATGATTTGCCCTAGAATCAACGGAAGGTGATTTTAAAAATGTTCCTTTACATCAATTAAGAACCGACGAAATTAAACTAAGCTTTCTAAACGCTTTATTTTATTTTAGTTAGTTATTATAACATCTTATATATATCTTAGAATTAGCAGAGATATTTACCTTAATTCTTTGCAAAATACTTCAAACTTTGCTTATTTTGCTGTTTCACTTAAATAATAATGCATTTCAAAAAAAGGAAATGACAGGTTTTATTTTGTCTCTTTACATTCCAGTAATTAAATTCATTCCGTGCTGATGCGTATCTTCCTGCTACTTGTAGTAATTATTCAAATAAAATTTTTAATGAATCTTCAAATGAAATCGTAATTTTTGAAAGTCTTTACACAATTTTATTTTAAATTTTAACGAGTACAAAATATTAACAATTTGGAAAATTTCATCTTAAAAATTTAACTAACTGCGTTCAATAAAATGTCTATAGAACATCCTCTCTGTTGCATTCTGACGACGCATAATTGATTTTTTCTTTTTTCTTAATTAGTAATTTATCATCTGCAATTTAAAATCCGTAGACTTATACACAAAATTATTACACAATAGTGTAATTTCTTAACATCCTGCAATGATTTTGAGTTAAAAAAACTCATAAATGTAACCAACCATACCGTTTGGAGGCAAATGAGATATGGATGCAACAGAAAATCGAATCGCTAATAGTGTTCTATGGCAAAAGTTATTCGAAAAATGGAGCAAAAAAACTGATAACGTTCATTTTGCTTTCAAACGTTTTTGGCTACATTTGTATAAGGTATTTATAAGGGAAGGAAATAATGTAAATCTGTTAATTGATGCTTAAATGATTTTATTGTTTATTATTTTGACATTTCGGTGAGTCAACTGTAAGCTAAGAGACAGTAATCCTGCTGCTTAGATAGATGACTAGCAAACAGAGCTGGATTAACCCCAAAGTAACGTAAGCGTATGCCTAGGGCATCAAAGAAAGGGACACCACAAAAATTTCTCATTACCGGTTTCAACATGGAATGTATGGTGTAGCTCTACCAAGACTGAGAGAAAAGAAATATTGAAAAACTAAAGTAAGTAGTTGCATGAATATCCTTTAAGTGCTTAAGGCCTCCTAAAGCCTTTATCCGACCCTGCTTATAAACCGGATTAATAGGAAGCAGACGGTTGGCCCTATAGCATTGAGAATGTCACTGTCAAGAATGTAGCAACCTTCTTATTACTTTAAATACATTTGTTTTCAAAAATTAAGGGAAAATCACAAATATAGCGATAACTCACTCAAAAACAAGCCGATCCGTATGAAATTTTAATATGTTATCAAATAAGAATTGCTGAATAAAACTGCAGTATTCAAATTAGTGGCTCTGCAATCAAAATACGTCATCTAAAAGCATAAAATTGCATTTTTCAGAGCAAGGCTGCAAATTTTGCTATGATACTGACATAAGAAATCCTGGGATACCCAATTTTTAACAATGACCTTTGAGCATCTTTTGCTCAAAGAACTGCGGTGGAGAGCTATAGGTAGACTAGAAGCAGGACAAAGTCAGGCAGAAGTGTCCAGATGGCTAAGTGTGAGTCCTGTCGTTCATGGACTTTGGCAACAATTTCTGACTACAGACTCGGCATCCAGGAGGTTCAGCCAAGGACGGCCAGCCGCTACGATGAGCGCTGATGACCTATATTTGTTGTTATGCGCACGAAGGAGTAGAACCTCAACTCCGACTCAACTCAGATCCTCCCTTGCTGCAGCCACTGGAAGGTTGGTGTCAATGTCAACCGTGCCTAGTTGGATTCCCGATGGAGGTCTGTACGCGAGGCGATCAGCCATTTGTTAGCGCTCACGTAATGTCATGGAAGGGAATGTTTGAGGTGAACATGTCAGCATGTCCACTAGAAGGCTGATCAGTGGAGAATGTTCTTTTTTACTGATAAGTCCAGATTTAGCCTCCAAAGCGATAGTGGGCGTTATTTGATTTGGAGAGAACCTGGAACATGTAATCATCCATCAAACATCCGTAAAGAAAATGTTACGGAGGGGTAGTGTCTGTGTTTAAGGTGGTATCTCTTTGGGTGGACGTACAGACTTCCATGTCTTTCTACGTGGAACCAGGAATGCTCAGGCCTGTAGAGAGGACATCCTTAATGCTCATGTGCACTATTATGCCAGGGCAATCAGTGATAATTTCCTGCTACAGGACGGCAACGCTAGACCACACAAGGTTCGCATAGTGGATGATTATATTCAGCAGCAAACAATTCAACGCATGGAGTGGGCAACTCGATTACCGGACCTGAATCCTATCGAGCATGTTTGCGATACTTTAGGAAGACGTATAGCTGTTCTCAGTCCTTGTCTTCAGACCCTTGGCACGCTTGCAATTGCTTTTCAAGAACAATGGCTCTGACTGATTACGGAACTGATAGACTGCATAATTGGCAGCATCGCACATTTCTGTATGTGTTGCATTGCTTTCAGAGAAGATCATACTCCTTATTGAAGATAATTTTCCTATATCAAAATGATACTTCCGATTTGTTCTTTTATACATATGCTAATTTGTATAACACCATAATTGCCTACTAAATTCTTTTCATGTTATTTTATAGCTTACTAAGTGTTGCATACTGTGGGTCAGTTTCATTCAGTTCTACTTGTAACTAATCATCATATTTATGATATTTCCTTAGTCAATGATAACCAGTGTATAGTACTGTAAAACAAACTGTGTTTCCCGATTCATTTCCGTTGAAAGTTCGATCATAATTTCCTCTTCTGAAAAGTGTTTCTACGTTTCCATAGCTAATTTGGCGTCACTAATGGACACTTGAGGCTAGTACGTTACTTGTCCTACCCTTGTACCGGATCCGCCTCCATCTACGGAGGAGAATACCACATTGTAATCAGTTCATAATGCCGATTTCGGGCATGAACGGTTTATAATGACTTTCTTGGCATGACTGTTCTTAATGCTAACTTCATGGGCTCGAGTTGAATTTGGACACCATAGCGCGCTAATGCAATATCTAAACTATCGAACTATCCGAATGAGCTTTGGTTCAATGCTCTCTAAACGTAGAGCATTGGCGAAGTTTTCGAGAATATATGAAGACATATTTTGAGAAATTTATTAGTCAGCAGTAACTACGTTGGAAATGTGCAAATAGACTGTTCAGAATCTACGTTTCTAGCCATTCTTCATATGACTTATATTTCCGAACAGCATGTGTCTATAAGACTGTTAAGTGTGCCAGAGAAAGTCTTATACGCTAACCATGAATCGGCATCTGTTACTTCATAAAGCTCTGTGCTCAAAAGAATCTGAAGACTGGAAAAGCTTTTTACATACCTGCAGGGCTAATAATCTTGTCAAACATTTAGAGGAAACTTGTTCACTGGTGCACTATGCAAGAACCGGAACACTATATTTAACTCAGTCACGTTCGGGTCCTGTTGCATCCGAAATGAAATCATTAACGTCCTAAGCAGCTACTATCAGAGACGCTCATGAAGTTGCAAAACGGTTGGGCATACCGGCATCCACGGTGCACCATAATTTTCATAGAAGCCGGAATCTGTATTCACACAAATTGCAGTCGTGCAGCTCACTGGTAGATAACGCACAAAGAAAAATCTTTACTCAATGAGCTTTATCTAAAATCGCACAAGAATCAAATTTGTTCTTTAACGTCTTATGAACAGAGGAAGCTCCCTTTTTCTCTACATGGAGATGTTAACACCTAAAATTGCCTTATCTGGGTGACGTCTCACCTTCGTAAACTTCCCCCAAATCACTTTATTCCCGAAAGGTTATAGTATGGAGTGAGTGCATGGGTTCTTTCAGATTAATACCTTTTCCCTTCAAACTCAGAGCCAAGTAAATGATTAGACTATCTCCTCTGCAGACATGTGGTGTCATATTTTCAGAAAAGATAGGCGCTATCTAAGGTGACATTTTTTCGTGATGGAGCAATTAGTCTCACTGCATATCCAATCAAGGCATTTCCTTTTCGAGGAAGACAAAGACATAAGCTATCACATCAGGTTCTTACGTCTTGCTTGGTCTCCATATCCGGCTGTGGTTGTGGCAATGCTTAAAATCTAATGTGTATCACTCAAATCCTTTCACTCTGTTGGAACTGAAAGATGCGAGATGTGATTCGCACATATGGACATGATGTGCTCTGCCGCTCCTGGCGTTGTGACTCACCTACAATATATTATATCCTGTGGTCGATGTTATGTCGAACACTTGCTGATTAATAAAAAATTTTTAATGCATTTTTCTTTTACTATGCGCATCTATTCGTTGCATTTTGCATGTCAGCGCCTCATTAGCGGTTACTAAAAATGTTTCTCCTGTCCAAAAGAAAAGTTATCCACGCTTACCGGAGCCACATGACGCTTTTAAATTCCAGCACTTTTTATTTTTTTGCAGGCATTTCGCTCACCTTACACACACACACGCGCGCACACACACACACACACACATATATATATATATATGTATAAGGCCTAAATGTGATAGAGAGAAAAAATTCAAATTACCCATCGTTTACAAATATGATGTCTTCTAAAAGAGGAAAAGTGTAATGTTTCGAAATTATTAATGTGATCTTGATACTTTAGTACCATATCTATTAACATTTCATTATAGATATGTTACTCACTATAAGTGATTACGAAAACTGTATTTCGAAATAACGAAAGCAATGTACTTCGAAATTTAGAAGAGGAAATTTATATGAAATAAGAAATGATAATAAAATGAGTGCAGCTAATACATTCATAAAAAAATCCAACCATACGCATGGATGACCAACAGTTTTTATTTATATTGAGGAGCATTGTAAATTCTCTTTCAGTGAATTACAGAGGAATCTAACATCAAACTCTTTTATTAAGTACTGCAATATATCAATGGAGAAAGACTGTTTAAAGTATTTTCATGCAGTAAATTCTTAAAAATTCGATTCTTTTCAGAGCTTTTACTTTGTCTGGTGTCTTAGTAACAGAGGAGCTTCTAAATGCTGAGGAATGACAAAAGTTCTAAGCATAAAAATATCGCACTCACATAGCATTTCTCTTACGAATGAAACTTACAAGGCGAGTTGTCGAACTGGTCAGCATGTGTCTCGTTTTGCCTTCGAACATCAGAAGAATTAGTAATGGAAATGAGTGTAAACAGTTATTCAATGAAAAATCTCTTTACACACAAACAATTTATTTACAAATCTAATAAGTGACAGTTGTAGTTTCATCATCTCAAAGCAACACTTAAAAATATAAATGCCGTAAGATAATACTCATTAATTATCAAATACACATGAAATGCAACTCGAAGCCATTTACCTCATTTTCTCATAAAAAGAACGAGTTCAAAACGAAAATGTAAACAACCTCAACTGTTGCCATACGTAATTTTCTAAATTAGTTAAACAAAGATAATATTAGATACAGGTTCAACTTGACAGCATGTAAACAAAAATAAAGTTAAACATGTAAACGCGGTGCGGATCTTAAGGGCACCATAACAAATTTTAAAGTAATACAAAATCATGAACGGATTAAAAAAGTCTAGGTAAAAATACACACCACATGCTAAATTACCAGACACGATACAAAAACAATCAACTACGGGCAACTTCAGCACACGTCAAGTAACCATATTAAGGAAAGAAACATCCCGAAGTTACCCCATTGAAGATTTCTTCAAGTGTGCTAAATAATATACTCACTTCCAAAAGTTAAGCACGGAGAGAAAAATGCTAATTTTCGGAAGCTAATCAGAATTGTAGAGGATTGCAATTCGCTGCAGAGGTAGATGGAAGTATGCAAATGTGTTAGGTAACAGCCAATCGTGCTTTCATGGCAAGAAATATACAAAAAATGCAGTCTTATAAGAAGCCAGCTTAATGAAGGGTTACAAAAGTTGATTGTAAGTGCTGATAGAAGGTGTTTAAAACTTTCGTACAATTTGTTTTCAAGACATACCTGTTTTTATGACTTCCAGAAGACGAATGAAAGACTCTGAGCGCTGGCGTGCTGTGGGGCACATTGAAGCAGGACAGTCGATCACAGATGTTGCTCTTTTCTTCGGCGTCCATCATTCTGTAATTTCACGTTTATGGAAACAATTCCAGACCACACAGACAGATGTCCGAAGGCCCGTAGACGGGCGCCCAAGGGTTACAACCCCCGCGGAAGATCGATATATTGCTATTGTAACCAAGCGGAATTGCAGATCGATCTCCACAGGTGAGACATCTATGGTTACAGCGCCCATTGGTAAGGCGATATCTGCAGCTACTGTACGCCGAAGATTACATATGAGTTGACTCTACGCCCGGGTACCTCCAGTTTGTTTTCCTCTATCCGTCCAGTTAAGAGGGGCACGATTACAGTGGTGCCGGGAACATGTCAATTTGAATGTGTCTGACTGGGGCAATGTTATGTTTACTGATGAGTCAAGATTTGCTCTGGAGCCAGATGACAAGCGTATAAGGATATGGCCTGAACAACGAACACGCAATCAGTCCCAAAACATCCCCGAACATCACGCATTCCGAGGCGGGTGTGGGCATTTCGAGGCGGGTGTGCATTATGGTGTGGGTAGGGATTTCATAAGGATACCGCACCGACCTGCACATCTTTAAGCGGGGTTCTTTGACGGCTGTCCGGTATCGAGATGACCATTGTGAGACTGTACGCTGCAGCACTTGGCCCTAATTTTTTTCAATGGACGATAACGTACGTCCCCATAGAGCTGACGTCGTCGATGACTACCTGGAGAGTGAAGGGATTGCGCGTTTGGCGTGGCCAGCATATTCGCCCGACCTTAATCCGATTGAAAATCTTTAGGATACTCGTGGCCGTGCTGTATCTTCACCTCCAGCCACTCTTATTGAGCTGGAAACTGCTCTACAAGAAGAATGGCGATTGCTTAATTCTGCGGTGGTTGACCACCTACTTGAAAGCATGTTCAAAAGGTGTAAACTTTGTATACAGATGAGGGGGGATCACCTACCCTATTAATGTCCTTTTTTTTCATTTTATGCTGTTTATTTTCACTTTATACATAATTCTGTTTAAGTCTCCAGTATGTCATTATCTGATAACTTAAAAAAATTTAATATTGTTTTCATTTCTGTATAAAATTATTGATTTTGTTTTATGCATAAATATATATGCTACTTTCCTGCCGAATTTTGTGTCAATCAAAGTAGTGTTTGTGGACTTTTTGCGTTTTACATCTTCTTGCTTAACTTTTATAAGTGAGTGTACAAACATTTTGTCAATAGAAGTAGGAGGCTTCGTTTGTTGCATGAAATCTACTAGTGATAATTTTGATTACATGAAGAATTAAAAATTCGGAAAACAATTGCCCAAATTTCATTGTAAACTTTAAGCGTATCCGCGAAACAGTGGCAATTTGTCATATATTGGAAAAAAATTTCATTTTCTTTCACTTATACAAAACCCTGAATAATACATGTGGATTCTACCCATATCAGAAAATAGACAGAAAGAATACACATGTATCTGAACAAAATACTTACTTTTTTAAGTGATGCTGTTAGATGGTATACACTGGTGCGCAAAAATTAAGGACGAGACGGTTTTTTCAATGTAACTTTGTACAAAAGCTTTCCAAATGAACACATTTAATACGGTAAGATCCACAATACGTAAGGACATGAGTAATGTAAGCAACACTTACTAAAAGAGAAATCAGAGGGATAAAAAGAAGCTTTATTGAAAAAGTAGCATGGAGCGCGATGCGACTGAAGGCCGAAACATCCCTGTGATGGGTGTCCAGCAAGAAACATCCGGTCTTTAATAGGGGTATGATCTCCCCTGACTGCTAGGCAGGTTTCACATCATTTGTGCATGCTGGATATGTGGTTGTTAATGAGCTGTTGAGACACTGCTGCTCGTTCCTCTTGTAGCACCAATCGCAGTTTCGGAATCGTTACTGGCGATAAGTTTCGTGCTGCCACGGGTCTCCCTAGTAAGTTCCCTACATGCTTGACGGGATTTAGATCCAGAGACCTTGCCGACCAATCCATGTGTTCAATATCTTCACTCTCCAACAGCTCTTCGACAGTAACTGTGCGATGAGGTGGAGCGTTGTCGTCCATGAAGAGGAACTGAGGACCCATAGCCCTTGTGAAAAGACGCATGTAAGGAAGAAGAACCTCGTTACAATAGCAGTCCCAGGTGACGAACCTCCTTGGGAGATATGAAGGTCGGTCCGGCTACCAAGCATTATGTCTGCTCGAACGAGAACTCCGCGACCTCCAAAACAGTCCCTTTTGATGATGTTGAAGGGGTTATTGCGTGTTCCCCGCTCTGTCCAGATGTGTATGTGTCTAGAATCGCAACTCAGACTAAATCTGCTCTCATCTGTAAAGAGTACTCGTCCCCATTCATTGTCTCTCCAATTCCGGTGTTCCCGGCACCACAGAGAACGCCTTCTCCGATGGGCAGGCGTTAGAGGTACACACCGTACAGGGCGTCGTGCAAACAGACCACCACCGTGCAGTCTTCTGGCCACGGTAAAACGCGATATCGGTCGTCCAGTCGCCTGTGTCGTGTGTCTAGCGATTTCTCCCGCTGTCTGCCGCCTGTTTCTTCTGGCCTGTAAGGCAATATACCGGTCATCTGCGGGTGTGGTTCCTCGTGGACGACCACTACTAAACCCCCGGATAGCTGTTCCTGTAGTTTGAAATTGTCTCCAAAGTCGTGAAACGATGCTGTGAGCAATTCCGAACTCTGCAGCCACACTTGTCACACTGCGGCCTTCCTCCAACTTCCCAATGATTCGACCTCGGGTAAAAGCATCCAGATGTCGTCTAACAGATTGATTATTCGCCATTTCTCGCTGAGGCAGCAACTCGGTGTGATTTTAACTGCTATACGGCGTGCAATCTCTTTGCCAGAAATACTGATCTTACACCGACAACATGCTTTATACTACTCAGACACTCCCCCATTACGTCTACCCGCAAATCTGCGCATGTGCTACCGTACATCACCTTACTTAATCTCCTGATTGGTCTTTCTGTCCGCTCTGCCTCTTCGTTCAGCTGATATGCTAATTTTTCGACTTCGTCCTTAATTTTTGCACACCAGTGTAGGATGATTTAAAATTTTCCAGACTGTGAACTTGAATGATATTACTTTTAAGCAAAATTACTGGTGGGAATTCAAGAACTTGACAAGATCACGCCACGTGCTTTACTGTGTGTAAAATTTTTCAGTTGAGCACCACAAAAGAGCTCTAATATAGCTTGAAAATTAATCTACGTAATTCAGGAAATTTTTCTGCTTTAGGCATGGATTTGAATCAATTTTTGCTGTTGAATTGATTCCTTTGTTTACTTAAATCCCGAAAAAGTTTTAGGGTACGGAGTAATTTTCTTAAATATTGGAAAACCTCTTTTCTTAAAGATTTTTTATTTCAAAGAAACGTGAAATTTCTTTTAAAACGGCGTTTGCTTTCGCGGAATCTCAAAAATTGAATTCCGCGTTCCTTCATCTGGCAATCATTGCTTCGTTTACACAGATGGCGCTGGTGGATAGATGCAAAACAAAACAGAAATGGGCGTTTAAATAACATCAGCCGTTAGAGAGCAGACTGTGTATTAGCGGCACATGTGAGTCGGTGAGAAGACCTGTGCGGGAAATAAGACGAGTTTTAGGATTTTGTTTTGTCGTTTAATATTATTTGTATTTTGAAATGCTGCTTTAAGCAGTATTTTCATGGAACTAGTACGTTGTACATTATATTTCTGTAATCGCCCGAAAACTAGCGCTAAAATTTTGCACTCATAGCTTATGTGTGGTATGTTTAAAGATGTAATTCTGCAGTGTGAACAATATGAGTCAAATTGCCACTCGGCATGGCTGTGGCTTACGAAGTTTAAATTTACCTCCAAGAGTATTTTATGATGGTATTCATGCACTTGACTTAAAAATCAACTATACAATGTCATCTGTAATAGAAGATTCAGCACAGAAACTGCCTGTGGAGCAAAAGACATATCAACTGAATGAAAAACAGATTTCTTGTGTAGAGCAGAATACTAACAGAGCGCATACAAACCATGTGACTTTTCAAAGAACATTTAAAGTAGTTTACTTAGGTTATGCAGTTCTGGATAGGAGATATACACTACCTATGCTTCCATGGGTAATTGCAGAAATTAAAAGACATGGTTCTCAAAATGAAGAAGAGATATACATTGAAGTTACAGAGCAGTCTCTGAAAGCTGCCAGTTGTGAAAGTAATGCGTTAGTGTTTGAACACAAGTTGCAGACTATATCAAAATTTGCACAGTCTTCTCATGATCCATCATGTTTTACTTATATGACAAGAGAAGTACAGAATGGACCATGTGCATATCATGTTTTCCAAGCAAATGATGAAAATACGGTAAGTAAATTCTTGTTTATGAAACTTCATGTTATAAAATGCATAATACTGTTTATGTGTCTCATCTTATATATGTGATGCAGAAAGTATGTGTATTTTAGTCGTAAATTATACAGTATAATTATGTGTATTGTGATACAATTATAGTGTGTTTTCATTTAATTCAAATGTAAAGAATATATCTAGGTTTAAAATTTCTTTTACTGTAGTAAGTAAAATATTTCTTTTCCAAAAATTTAGACTTTTTTTTAAATGGTAGGACAATCATTAAACAATTCTGATTGTTTGAATGAGGAGGTGAAGTCTTGGTTCTTGAAAATTTCGTACTATATTTTGCAGGAAATTCTTGGAGTGAAAGAAGTTCATAGCCGGAAAATGGGAGTAAAATTAAGAATTATCTTACAGCTTATGTTTTCTCTAAATTTTAATACTTTTGACTGCAGTAAATAAGTCCATTTTTGACATAAATTTATAATGTTTTATAGTTTTCGAGAAGCCATTCTTTCTAAGGTAGATAATATACATGTGCTATTCCTTAGTGAATTAACAAAACAGCTATAAGTTCATATAGTCTTATGAGCTATAAGTTCGTATAGTCTTATAAGCTATAAGTTCTAGCTTCTGCATTGCTACTGCATAAAGCATTCATTAAAAGTATTGAAGATGACATTTTTTTTAAAACCTTTTAGTTTTATATTACTTTTTATTTTTTGCTTAGTGCACTGCAAACAGTTATTTTTTGTAGGTGGATTTCTGAGAAACGGTTGAAGGCTGTCTTGAGTTTTTGAGTAAATAATTTCAGTATCACTGAATTATCATTTTTGGAGAACCACAAATTATGCAGGTTAATGTATTTGTATTAATTTTCAGTGTGATGTTGAGTATTTTGTAACTGATATTAAATTTAATGAAAGGGTGCTGCAGTAAATATATTAGTAAAATAATGAAGTCATAGGAATTTTCATTTTGTGATAGTGAGTGTACACAAGTTTTTTATGGTTAATTGTACAAATCATCACGCTGTAAAAAGGGTGTTTTGTGTTAATAAGTGTAAGTTCATGCGTAACACACATTTCTTATTTATGAAATACTGTAGTTTAATCAGCTTATAAGGCCCCAATTGAGAAGTTAAATGAAAATTTATTAATGCAATTACTTGCCTCCATTTCTTCATCTGAAATTTTCTGCCGATGCCCATGTTCAGAACACTTTATGAAAAATTAATTTTAGTGACTGAAAACCTATTAGATGTGCACTGTGCCAAAAAAAAAAAAAAAAAAAAAAAAGACAGTTGTATATCTCCCATTCTACTAGGCCAATTAATGAAATTCAAATTGCATTTTTCATGTCTCGGAAACACAACTTAGGATATATATTAGATTTATATATATCAGATTAACATCGGTATTTCAACGCAAAATTGGACTTTTTCTGAAATGACATGCCCATTTTTTTCCAAATTTCGATTCTAAAACTCGAATTATGCCAAAATATTAAATTTTGTAAAATTTGGTATGAAATTTACAGAGAAATTCAAACATTTGTCTTGGCATATTTTTTCAGTTTTCATCAAGAATAATTTACTTACCGAACTTCTTAATTTATAGCAACCTATTTTCCTCTTCTTTTTTCATTGCAGATGAGCGAAAAAAAATTTTATCGTTCGTACTTTCAAATAATTTTAACAAACTACTTAAACCACATTTGTGTTATTATCGTATTTAAGAAATATGCCAAATTTCAAAGAGCGCAAATACATAACTTCACGTATATCTTAGGAAATGTTGAATAAAAAAACTAATTTTTTACAGGTATGCTTAGAAATACATCTACTTTAAGATGATGGTAAAAATTTTATAGATTACAATTCAAAAAATTTTTCGAACAATTTATAAAAACTATTTAAAAATATAAATTTAAAAAATAAATCATAAAAAATGAGCAAATTGTATTTGGAATGAATCTAAGTTTTGAAATGTGAAAGAAGGAATCAAGTAAGTTTAATAAAAAAGAGATATTACTAAATATGTATCAAATTTAATTAACACTGATGAGCTAAAATTTTTAGAGCTTATTTTTTAAAAACTGCTTGTGTGATTTTTATAAAATTTGGTAGTTTGGTATAATTTGAGTTGTAGAATCGAAATATGGAAAAAAATTGGCATGTTATTTCAAAAAGTCTGATTTTGCATCAAAATACCTGTATTAGAACAAAGCTATATATAAATCTAATACGTATCCTAAGTCGCACTTTCAAGAAATGAAAAACTCGATTTGAATTTTGTCAATGGGCCCAGTAGAACAGGAGATATAGAACCGTCCCCCCCTTTTTTTTTCACAGTGTTCTTTATATTAGCCTGTATGACAGAAGAAAGTGTGCATGAAAGAATAAATGGGAATTTTATAGCTCTGACAACAAAATATTCAAGATATTGAAAAGTAGATTGTATACTTTTTACTGCATCTCTGCTCTGTAGAAGACATGCATCGGTAGAAGTCTTGTTTTTGTTCATTACCTAATATTTTGCTTAGAAAGGTCTTTGCTGGAATTTATATGTTTATAAAAATTACTAAATGAATATTTGAAATTCACTTTTAAGTTTAAATATTCTTTTAGAACTGAAAGTTGTAATTGGCCTTTCTTCTAAAGGCGGATCTTATTCATAGCTGAAAAAATCCTTTCCATTAGAACAGATTTAGTGGTGAAACTGATTAACTAGATATACAGTGGGTGTTTTGCATACTACTTAAGCTGATTCTCATTGCCATTTTAAGAATCGATCTGTTGCCTAATACAGTGGGTGTTATTTAAAAATCATGGCTATTGTAAAATCTTGGATGAAATTAAAAATTCTGAACTGTGGGGGCTAATCCAGAATGTCTAGTATGTCTACTTATAACAAAACTCCATTTAAAATAGTTTTTCTGTAAGAATCTAAGATTTCAAATATAATCTCTTAAAAACTTATCATCTAAAAACAAGTTTCCTATGAAGACCTAGAAGAAGGAAAAAAAATCTTTTGTTTAAATTTATTAGTCTTTCAGTTGATGTAAATTTCAGCATATGCTCAGTTTCTGATATTAAATAGAGTATAATTTGGTGATCTTTCCAAACTTCCTTATGAAAACTACAAGAGACAATCTGAAAGCAACATGCCATGAACTGATCTTGCAGCCTATATAAAAAGAGTTATACTAATTCATTTCCTGCCTTGAAGTAGTAGAATGTTTTGTTAATTTTATATAAAATTAACATAACTTTATATTTGATGTTTGCTAAAATTTATGAAATAATCATAAATATGTTTGTATAATATCGAGAAAAGAGTGCGTTCTGCCCCAAAATGAACCAATATCAAAATGCATTTTGATCAGAATTTTATTTAACTTTGATGAATAATTATTTATCAGAAATATTTTATCATATCTGAATACTTGAAATCTGTTTGATTTGAAGTACATTTTTGTGTATCATTTGCAATATATTTTCATCATTTTTAATTTTCGTTATAGTCTACTTATTTGTATATTAAAACTAAACATATTCGAAAAATGATCCATGGCCTTCATGTTTATTAGCATAGAAAATTTCTTTTATATTACAGTTGTAACCATGTTGTGATTTTCCATTTTCACCCTTTGTAGTATTCACAGTTTATTGTATTCATTTTGTAAATTTTGAAGAGATTCGATTTCGCTCGATTGGTTAACTTAGCATTGGTGTTTGTCGTCTATTCATAAGTATCGTCATGTCCAAAGATGTTATATTTTGGTATTCGGTGCTGAGAAGTTTCAAGATTTGAATAATTTTTTTCATCTTTTTATATAACATTCAGCCAATGGGAATTGCATTTTTTATTTGGGGAGGTATATACAGGGGCAGTGTCAGAGCCACTGCATTTGCACCAGGCAGCAAAATTTAGGAGCAGCAAAACTTTAAGAATTTTGGAGGAAATTGGACTTCAGAAGTTAGAAGTCTCAGAGTTTACATTGGATGATGAAAACCCTAAAGCTGGGCCCTGAAATACATTTAAGAAGGGTATAGCATTTCTTTAGGTTCAGAATTATTTAATAGTTTTTTAATATAATGTACACTGTAATTTAAGTATAGTGGCTTGCTTATATTTCTCAGATTTATTTTTGGCCCTAAAAATATCTTTTGAAGCTTAAATTAGTATGGGGAAGAGAAAATGATAAGAGCATTTCAAGGTTACAAGTATAATACAGTAGAAAATTTCTGTGCTTATGACCATGAAAGGTGTGAACCATTTTTTAATATATTTATGTAGTTTTAATATACAGTTATCAGAGAAATGCAATTGAACCTCTTATTAGCAGACAGTCATAGGACAAAGAGTTTTATCCATTATCTAGGATTGTCTGTTAAATAAGAGTGGATTGGTCTTCTGCTTCAAGGGGCTAGGGGATTTAGGAATTGTCTATTAAAATAGAGTATTGCTATTTGTTATGATATATATATATAGCTGACAACTACCATTGTAAAACACTTTTTTATAAATTTGCATACCATCTATCTGTATGGTTTTTAAAATATCCTTATGGATCTGTGGACGTTAATAATTTTACAGACATTTTGTAAGCTACATACAGATGCTTTATATGTCTAATTTTTGTGCATTCATATGCTGTGAATTTAAAATTTTTAAATGACATTTTCCCAGAGAAGTGGATTTTATGGCTGGAACGATCACTTGGCTATAGCATTCAACTGTTCAATCCTGTGGGCTATTTTTCATCGGTTCATGTCAAAATAGTTGATTGCTTATCAGAATTACATTCTTTAGATGAATTTAGAATACAAATCACAAAAGCATAATTAAGTAACAAATGTAAAATGTTTTCAACAAGCCAGAGAATCAATTTTTAGAATGTGTTGTAAAAGATGATCATGTTAGAAACGTGAGTTGCATTGCAATAAAACTTAAGTAAAGCTCTTGTATGCATTTTACAAGGCTTGTCTGTCTTCTTTACGTTTAAAAGTTTCAAACTTCATGGGGATTTTATGAACACCATCTACAGATACTTACTAAGAAAGCTTTGAATAAATGTGTTGGATATTTATGAGTCGTGAAGAACTGTGGGGAAAATAAAATTATAGCTGTGCTTTATGTTTGTCTAAAAAAATTGTTTAAATTTGCTATTGATGTGAAAGCACACATGAAGACTATCTGCCTAAGGTGAAGAAAGCCTTAATGAAGAACTTGTGAAAAAAAATATTAGCTCGTGGTGATATCGCATGTAGGGAGAAAGAAAACTCTATGAAGCTAGCTCATTTGGTTTTAAAAATAGAAACAAAGAATTTTTAAATGTTTTTACAAAAGCTTTTATTTTATTAATTTTTATAATGTAACATACTGTATTCTGTTTGCCATTTCTAGTATGTTATGCACAAGCAGGAATTTATACAAACAAGTAAAAAGTATTTAAAATTAAAAGTTTTTGGTTAGCCTATATTTTAGGGTGCCACTTGGATTATCGCCAAGTTGTTTCATTTATGGTAACCTGAGTAGTTGAATGTTATGGAAACCCTTGCATGAGTTTGACTGATTGGAAAATATTTGTACAGGACATCTTGCTGCAAGACGACTGCGTTGGATGTCAATTAGGAAGTACGTTGTGTATTGTGTGCTTTGCATCATAAACTGGGTGTTTTGTGGTATAGAACAAGAGAGCGGAAGGTTTTTTTTTTTTGTAGTGGTTAAGGACAGAAGAAAAGAAACTTTGTTGGATGTGATTCAACGGAATTATAAGTGTCCTGTTTGTACGAAGGAAATGCATGTGGTCGAACGGTAAAGATTGTTCAGATGGGTTTGTCGCAAGAGAGGTTCAAATGCTCACCATATAAAGCATTTCATTAGAAAGTAACATGGTTTGAGGAAAGTTTTTGGATGCTGTTAAGGAATTTTATGTGTCACAGACTGAAGACACAGAAATTTCTAAATAAGGTAAGTTGTGTAGATGCGATAAGATGTATTTTCTTTTTTATGTTATTTCATTGTTTGATGTAAAATGCAGTTTATTGATATTATATATTTGTTGTTTGGCTGTGGTGCAGAATTGGGTGCTCCATCGATTTTTAAGTGAAAATAGATAGATGTATACGTGGACAAAGTCAAATCAGTGCGTAATGTCGAAGTTTGTGCAATTCTCTGATTTTTTTTAAGTGAAAATAGATCGATGTGTACATGGACACCGAGTTTGTGCAATTCTTTAACTTGTTATTTTGGTTTTGTGTAGCGGCCATCTAGAAATTGTGCCGTGCTGGCCAATCGCAAATTTTCGCCAATCATTAAATATGTTTTTACCGAGTTTTTCTTTGGTGCAACCTTTGAACCAATTATAGCCAAATTATATGCCTTTTTTTTTAAATATACACTGGTTATCATAAATTAAGGAAAAATCACAAAAATAGCGATAACTCCCTCAAAAATAAGCCAAACCGTGTAAAATTTGAATATGTTGCCAAGTAAGAGTAGCTGAGTAAAACTGCAACATGCAAATTAGTGGCGCTGCACTCGGAATACGTCATCTGCGAAAAGCATTGTTTGAGAGCAAGCCCACATATTTCACTGTGATAGTGACATCAGAAATCTGAGGTAGCCAATTCGTAACAATGACCTCCAGGCATCATTTGCCTGCAGAACTACAATGGAGAGCCATTGGGAGACTAGAGGCAGGACAAAGTTAAGCAGAAGTGGCTAGATGGCTAAATGTGAGTCCTTCTGTGGTTCATAGCCTTTGGAGGCAATTTCAAACCACAGATTCAGCATCTAGGAGGTTCAGCCAAGGACGGTCAACTGCCACGACGAGCGCCGTTGACCTATATTTGATATTATGTGCACGCAGGAATAGAACCACTACTCCGACTCTTGTTAGATCCTCCCTTGCTGCAGCCACCGGAAGGTTGGTGTCAACGTGAACTGTGCGTAGAAGGCTTCACGAAGGTGGTCTGTATGCGAGGCGACTAGCCATTTGCGTGCCGCTTACGTCACGCCATAAGAGGAACCGTTTGCAGTGGGCACGACAACATGTCCACTGGACGCCTGATCATTGGAGGGCTGTTCTCTTTACGGATGAGTCCAGGTTTAGTCTAGAAAGCGATAGGCGTTATATTTGATATGGAGAAAACCTGGAACTCGTTATCATCCGTCAAACACCGTGAAAGAGATGCATATGGAAGAGGCAGTGTCTGTGTTTGGGGTGGTATGTCTTTGGGTGGACGCACAGACCTCCATGTCTTTCCAAGGGGAACCGTGAATGCTCAGGTTTATAGAGATGACATCCTTGATGTTTATGTGCGCCCATATGCTGGGGCAATAGGTGATGCCTTCCTGTTACAGGACGACAACGCAAGACCACACAGGGCTCGCATCGTAGATGATTATCTTCAACAGGAAACAATTATGCGCATGGAGTGGCCAGCTCGATCCCCGGATTTGAATCCTATCGAGCACATTTGGGATGCTTCAGGGAGACGCCTAGGTGCTCTCAGTCCGCCTCTGTCAGAGCCTTGCCGCGCTCGTAACTGCTTTGCAAGCGCAATGGCTCTCGCTTCCTATGGAACAGATAGACTGCATAATTGAAAGCATCACACATCGCTGTTTGTGCTGTATTGCTTGTAGAGGCGAATATATTCCATATTGAAGGTACTTTTCCTATAGCAAACTGACACCTTCGATTTGTTCATTTTATACATGTGCTAATTTCTATACTACCATAATAATTTGGTAATTTCTTTTTATGTTATTTGATACCTTACTATGTGTTGTATATTGTGGGTACGTTTCATAAAATTCTACATGTAACGTTTTTAGTAATCGTGATTTTTGTGATTTTTCCTTAATTTTTAATAGCCAGTGTATATGATACTGTGAAAGACCGGAATTGGAGAATGTCGACTTTCACCGGAGAATGTCAACATTCACCAAATACGTCGGTGAAAGATCGACTATAATATTGCATTCTTGTACATTCGGACCCTCACCGGTGTATGTCGACAATCACAGATATGCTCTGGTGTAGGTCGAAAAGAGAGGCGACTGTCTGTTTCCCATAAATGCAGTTGTAAAAGCAAGGGCCTCTTGTGCAATTCAAAGTCTCATAATAGTTTAAGTTGTTGCAATTAATCAGATTTGAATCACATAATTTAGTAAGTTTTTTATTACTATTATTTTCTCATTTACTACGTACTGTATAATTAAGTAAGTTTTTTAACTTCTATTATTTTCCTTTGTCATTTTGAATGTATTGTGTGTTTTAAGTACTTGTGTGTTTTTTCGCGACTAAATTACGGAGAAGAAAATATAATATTCTCATATATTCAACATTCACCATTAGTACATGGTGAATGTCGATATTCACTGGTGTAAGTCAGAAATAAGAGTATTTGGAAAATATTTCGGACATACACCAAGCGACTATGTGAATGTTGACATTCACCGGTGAAAGTCGACATTCTCCAGATTTCGGTGTTTCACCGTAATATATATATATATATATAAAGGATGGTGCATCGCTAAACACTTTTAGTTGGCGTTAGGTCATCGATTCTAGTGGCGGAATGGGAGCTTGTAGTTTTCTCCAACTGCGACGTAAATACTTGCCAGTTTGCCTTAGAATGCCTTCTACAAGTACTTCTTTTCTGAGCATTCTTACTCATAAAGGTATATTTAAGCTAGAATATTCAAGTTTAATTCTGAAGTTCATTTACATAATATTTCACTTATTTGTCATTTGCAGATTCAGTTTCAGTAATGGCCGTTTTTGCATTTGTTGAGAAAACCAGTTTTTACGATACAAATACCTGATACGATATAGTAAAACAAAAATAAGCTTTTGCACAACAGGGAACTAGTAATAGATATACTGGTACAAGTACGAGTACATATATTACAGAAAAACTTCGTTTAGCGACTGATTTTGTTTACAGAAAAATCGCGTTTTTCTTTTTTGACCAGATGAACGCATTTCGAAATTTTCAACCCTTTTTTTTTTCACTGTTCAGCTTCGAATTGTATAAACTTATGCTCTTCCAGGTCTTGGGTTTAGAACTTTTCGTGACCCTCCCAAACTGTGACCGGACTCCACTTATGAGCCGCAACCCATTGCTTGGAAAGTCTAGGTTGTTGGATTGGCTAAATAGAACTAAGCGAGCAATTCTTGAACTGTGGTTTCCGGATCCCTGGAGATCCATGAGTTACTAATCAGAGCTACAGGAATGACTTTTGAAACTAAAATTAATTTTATTTCATTATGAAAACTACTAGAAATACATTGCAAATTAATGTTTAGGTGTCTAGCATAATGAAATATGAAAGGGTCCTGGAACTGTTGAAGAAACGCTGGTCTAGACTGTTCGTAAAGACGAAATCAGTTTCTAGCTTTCTGAATTAAGCTCAGATCGTGATATTATTTTACGTTTATTGGAACCGGGTTTACATCCTGCCGATTATGTGCCTGCATGTGACGTGCGATTTCATGGTATTCGCGATACGCAAAATGAATGCAAGTCACTTTTCGCCTGAAAAGTCCTCTTCTGTAAGGTTAGCCGTCCCTTTGACTGGTAATCTTCACATGCCTCGCGCCGTATTGACTAAAAAAAAAAAAAACCTCTTATAGGTTTCATTTTGTCGACAGAGAAATATTAATTTTAGAACTGAATCTGTTTTATAGTTTGACTGAAATTTGTGGCAGTCGTTTCAAACTGACATTGCAGTACTAGCCGATTTTTTTTATGAAAAATAATGAATTTCGTAACAAAAATTATTTTAACTAAATATTAAATTTTATTTGCTAAATATTTATCAAAAGATACATAATGAGTAATAATAATGACTCAAAGGAAAAAAAAAATCCAATTTATTTTCTGTCTGAAATCTGAAGATTGGGATCTGCAAAAAATTTCTGTTGATTAAGCTTTGTAATTCAAACGTATTGATGGCTAAATATTTCAGTTTCAAACAGACATTTATTTCTAATAATTCTAATACGTTGAATTAATCACCATATAACTGAAAATAAATTGCGAAAACTTTTCAAGTGGTACAAAACTTGAGAATAATTAATGACAACTGATTCTATTTTATGTATCACATTTTTTTTCGACACGTAGCGAAAAAATACAATCACGAATTGTGATCCTCATCTCTCAGTTGGGTTCTTTTAAACTTACTAATTTTCAGCTGCGGGATGGGGGAAGTGTTCAACATAAATGTATTCACAAACAAAGTGATTATTCTTATTTGCAGAAATTTGTAATTGAGGGTATTTATATTTTGACAAGCACGTTAAAAGGTTGCCGAAATTTGTATCTTCAAATTTTTTAATAAGATGTATGACAGAGTATAAATTAATTAGCTCCGTTTGTAGATTATGTGAAGCATGACTCACGTTCGTTTTTTTAATGATAGAAGACAAGAGCTGACCGCCGGCGTATCAGTGTCATAATAGCAATCATATGGCTGTTATTGCTTTTGCATTTGGGCTAAGAATGTGTGGCATTATAATGAACGACTTAGTGGCAGCTCCAGTTAAAGTGTCTAAAATTGTCGTGGGCAGTCATTTCATTCTATGCTGTGAAGGGAATGTAATGAAATCTTGTTCACAGTGGAGTAAAATGCCCTTGAAATTTGAATAGCATTCCTTACGCCTTTTAGAAATACAATTAATTGTGTGCGTCTAGGATATTTGTGACAATAGATAGAATATGAATGGTGCTGTTTTTTCTATTAACTAGATGGTAGGAGGGGTGATACTATATTTTTTCACTGCCAGGTAAATAGCATTTTGTTAAGCTAGATCAACTGGAACGCCTGAAGCATATAGCATAACACATTCATGAAACTTTCTGAACTTGATATTGAGGTGAGGTTAGGTTAGGTTATTTGAATATGGCAAAGCACATGACGGCTGTCTGCGTAAAGGAAATGATTGCCTTCGTGGTGGATTTTCGAAGGGGAAGTGGCTTATATTTACGTTACACATGTTGAAAACCAACCAAGCAGCCAGCCTATTTGAGCTGGAAACCAGGTCAACAACCAGTATTCAGCTATCTTAACCACTTGGCCACTGGTGAGACGACCATGTGTGTTGAGGTATTAATTATTGGAACTATAATATAATAATATATATAACACTGCATGAACTATATTATCTTCCTTCCTTTTACGTGTTGCGTGCTGGCCGTGATTACCGCTCATAAATACGTGCTATACAACACACCAGTGGCCGTCTGAAGATGTGATATTTGCTTTTCTGGCTGTGAATTAAGTTGTCAGTAAAATTAACGGAATGAAAAAAATTAATTCAGCTCTTAGCTTCATTTCATGCTAATCGCGCTTTTCGCATCCGTGGCCAATATGTGGAGACGTTTTATTTTTTAAGAGATCAAATATTCCGTGGTAAATCTTGACTTTCGCTCTGTGATCGTGAGTGGTCTTTTATTTAATTTTTTTTCAAGTCATTTTTAAATGATATGATCATATTCGATGTTTGAGACTAAATAAAATATTTATTGAGAAGAGTTTCAAGTATATTTACGAATTATTGCTAGAAATCATTAATGGTTTCCAGATAAAAATACGCTGAATATTTTCATTGAAAATAATGACGTTGCTGATATACACACGATGTTCCCCAGATTTAAAAAAGAGAGAGAGAGAGAGAAAAAAAAGGGGGTGGGGAGAAGAAATAGGCTATAGTGATTCTTGTGCCCTTGAGATCCATACCGTACCGTGATGACGTTAGAAAGAGGAAATTGTTCACCGCCCGATTTCCAATAGGTAATACTGCGTAGCAGGTGCCCTACGTAGTAAATTTAATGCAAGACTCAAAATTAGTTGTATTTTATGGAAATAAAAGTAGTTTTCTTAATTTTATAACTTTGACTTTATGCTGTTTTCGCAAGTATGCAGTAAAAGTAAATGAATATTAGGAAGAAAACATGTTATTAAAGAAGAGTGAGCTCTCATGTATCTTTTATCAGTTTATTTATTTAGGCCAATGGATATTTAATCTTATTTAGAAGGTTATACGTCTAATTAAGATACTTATATTTGCGAATGGTTAGAAATCCAACCGCATTCGACTTTCGGACTGAGCATCATTTTCGAATCTTTAGAGAGACTTAACGACATTTGCGTTGTTTTTCCATAGATCATGCCTTAATTTATTTAATCCGAAGATTATATAAAATGGAGGATTTTATCCTTAAAAAAACAGTTAAGACAGGTGAACTTAAAAACAGTTTGACTGTAATGAGGGAAAACGTAACGAGCAAACTAAATGTGAATTTAATTTTTATTTGTTTAATATAAAAGTAAAGCACTTTTATTATAATATTCGAATTCATAAATTACCCCTTCTCTCCCCCCCGGATGAGTATGGCTCATGTTATGCATGAGAAAGACGTAAAAGTTCGGAAAGTCATGAAATTTGACTATTCATTACCCATCCGTCTAAAAAAATAAAAGTTAATATTGAGTTTTTCTAACAATTAAAATAAACAGTTTTTTACTTAGATTTAAAGGAGGGCCACCTATACTGTCGATTTAAATTTTGTGATTGAACAATGTAGTATGAATTCATTTTATCTTACTTTGCAAACCACAATTAGCTGGTATGTTGCTTTTGCTAATAAGTATACCTGTAAGTGGATTGTTGTTGTTTCAAGCAGTATTAAAGGTTGATTTATCACATAAAGTGACAGAATTTTATTTCAAAACCATTGGTAATAAACCTTTCAGGACTTTATTGGTGTATATTGTCACCTCACATAGTATACCAACCTCCCTTTCAGTCAATGCTAGTTTCAGTTACAGCAGAGATATTAGTATTTAATTAAAACATCTATCTAATTATAGACACACGAACAAAAAACAAAACATCGTGTGTGAGCTAAGAATAGGAATAAAGATGCTCAGTGCTCTTATTACTAGGTTTGGTTAATTGATTAAAGCAGAGCTCGAGAGATTTGTCTGCCTTGAGCGGTGCCTTCGTAGAGGACTCTCTTAGGGAAACTGGCTTTTGTTTTCTTTACACATTGGGATGACCGCAAAACTCCCACGCAGTCGGTCCGTTTGGCCAAGATTTTAACAGAGGTCGAACTGCGTTTTATCCACTGTTTAGTCGTACTTTTAGCTTCTGTCGTACTTTCTTCCGCGTTTGTGAGGCAAAATCAATGTGTAATATTTAAAATAAAAGCCCATTTTTATTTAAATATTATTTACTAACTTCGTGTTATCAATAGGAAAGTTTTTTTTTTTTTTTTTTTTTTTTTTTTTTTTTTTTTTTTGTGTTGCATTTCGGAGTTCCGAAATATAGATTCGCAGACTTCTCTGACGTTCTGAATAGAAATAAAACTAGAACTAGAGAAATTGCATCGATTTTTCTGTCCTTATTTCATAACATGCACGGTACGGTATGTTACTAAAGACATTTCTACATTTCTGGTATCTTGTAAACATGGCTGTTTTATTAATTTATTCGTTTAAGCTGTTAAATGGTCTGCATTCGAGTACTTTGAATAAATAATGCATTGTTGGGCTATAATATATTTTTCTATTGCTTTTTTTGGCGAATCGAAATGGGTTTTTGTACCACGTAAAACATGCGCGATTCAGTATAAGAAATGGGTTTTTCTTTTTTGTGTTGTGAAAGCTCGAAAATTGTTCTCGAAGTATTTTCGAGTACAGGTTATTCAGGATCTCTAATTCGATTTTTTGATCCCACTGCTGCGGAATATTTGATATCGCGTTCATTTTCTAATTTTTTTTATTTGCTATCTGCTATCAGTCAATCACGTAAAATCTTCATTCGCTACATTACCAACATTTGTTTTTGCCTTGATGTCATTCGTTCGAGTCTTTTGTTTGCCCGATTTCCTCTTTTATAACTGTGTTTGTTCTTGTGCTATTTTTATCGATCTGTGTTTAAACAGATCAAATACCCAGGGGAAAGGGAGGGGAAAGTATTAAGAAAGTACGTGCTTTGCCTTGGAAAATTTTAATTCTCAGTAGGACATAAGTATAAAATTGATTAAAATTATGGCTACGAATATTTACTGCTATCTCATATATTATAAAGCATAGTTTGTTATGAGTTCATTTGGCTGCTGATGATGAAACAACCAGCGTCTTTCATTTATCAAGGCTATTAAGGTTAATATCTGTTTTACTAAATTAAGTAAGAAATTAGACAGGAAGACTGAGAAATAATTATTAGTTAATAGTTAAAGGTCTTTCGAATATATTTGTGCGAAGTCGGGTGTACCACTTTAGTGTACTAAGTCATAAACACATGTTCTTTGTATTAGACGAGAAGTAAATCACTTTGTAAAATAACCAGTAGTCATTTTCCCAATCTAACAACTTTTGTATTTAATATATACAAGTTACAAGAACGCATGTGTGCACGCGAATACGAGCGGACAGACAAAGAAAGCAGATGTCTTGTTTAGCACCGTCTTTCTTCTTGCAGGGCGAAAAATCAAGTATAGGTGCGAAGAAAAGGTATATTGACAGAGGGCACTTTCATAAGAGAGGGGGGGGAGATTGTATTTTGCTAATTTTATTTATGTATCTGTAGGGTATGACCATACCCAGTCAGGTACCGTCTCTGAATATCTTCCATTTACAAATCTTGTGCATCTGTTAACGTTTTAGTAGCGAAGTGTTTAAGCTCAGTTTATGACCATTTGTAGCAAATTTTATTAGTATTTCTTTTTTAAAAGGTTATTAAGATCAGCAGTGCCAGATCACAGTTACACAAAAAATTCACATGGCTGTTTAAGGGTTTAAAATCAAGGCTTAGTTTTGATATTAATTTCTGTGGTGCCAGATCAGGCATTAGTTCTTGACCTAGCTAACCCTCGTAAGCAAAGCTTAAGGTCCGTTAACCATCAAATAAAAAATGTAAGCTCATAGTAAAAATGGATACATTTTCATTTCGATTCAGAGGAACAGCAAAACTTCAGCTGAGAAAAATTAATTTCTGAGTGTTCGTCAAAGGCTCCAAGAGTTCGTTCGTAAGAGTGTTTGTCAAAAGTAAAAATCAAAGTCAAAAATTATTATAAAGTTATTGCAGTGTACAGAAACCTTTGGACGGAGATATGAAATTGTTATTTTTGCACTATTTGGCGTTTTGTGTTGTATATCATGAAAAAGGTGTTAAAATATTATTCTGGTTATTTAAACCGGTAAAATTTTGTTAAAGATGTTTATAAACTGTGTAAAAGGAAATGTATTAGGTAGGAATTATAATTATGGGTTACAAATTGATTAATTTCGTCATCTCTTCATATAATAACTAGCTGTGATTTGAGAACTGGAGAACTATGGCAGAACTCCGATTTTATGTTTGAATTTTGTTAATGACCTAAAATAGTTCTCCCCTTATCCATATATATTGTAGATGAAAAGCTGAGTATTTTCATTGCAAAACTGATATAAATTAGGCGGATGATACTGCTAAAAACCACTCTGTCCCCCCCTCCCCCCAAGATGGAAAAATAGAAAATTCGGAAGTGATCAATGATGGCTTATATTCGGTTTAATTTTTGCTTAGACTATCGCCAGTTATTATTTATTGTATAGAATGCTAAATATCAAAAGAAGTGTACGAGTTGTAATACGCTGCCAGCTCTTTCCAATTCATGCTGTACACAAACTGCCAGTGCTTTCACGGTAACGCATTCGGGCCGTAAATTTCATTCAATTTTCCAGTCGTAATCAAACCGTCTTGAACTTCAAATTTCTTTTCTTTCCTTCTTGAAGATATATTTATCTCCTTTTTAGAGTTTCCAATCGAGGAAGAGGATTGCATTATTCTATTCAACTCGTAACTCTTCTAGGCTTGTAAATTACTTCTTTTTGACTGGTTGGAGACATTTTCGATTAATTTCGTTTCACTTGAAATCTTGTCGATAGTTCTGCGCGATGACTAAATAGTCGTAAAACGCATCTTCAGTACCCAGCATTGTAAGAAAAAGAAAGCTAACGGATTTACACATTTTGCATCCAGGGACAGAAATGGATACTACCGTCAGTGTGGTATGTATTGTTGAAATTTTGGATAGCCAAGTTTTTCTTGGGTTATACTCGTATTTTCGTTAGTGTTAACTATTTCAGTGCTAAAATTGCACAGATCGAGAAAAACTGAGTTATTGTTTTACGTTTTTTGAATGTATATGTTAAAACATATGAACAGACTTTCTCTTGTAGATTAAAGGCAGTATACTTTAGTGATTATTTTCATTGCTGTAAGGTTAAAACATCAAACGCTTTTTTCCTTTGTATGTCATAATAAAAATATTTATGCGTATTTGGAATTGACTGTTGCATTTGAAACTATCTAATGCGCATTACTCTTAAACGTGAAATTTTCTTATGGATACATCCATGTAGTAATCGCTAAAGTACCCAGGATGCATTATAACTCCCCGGAGTTTTGCAAAATTGGATAAAGTACACCCTTAGCAATCAGATATTTTATATTGCGCGTTTACACCTATAACCAAGTGGTTAAAGACTTAAGAACAATAGAGATAATAAATATTACGGGTTTGTGGGTGGCTAAATGGGCGCTTCATAATTTTCATTTATTTAAAAAGTACTTCGAAGTAAAATCCTGCGCTGTTGCTGCAAAAATAAAATTTAATTTAATAGAGAATATATAAATAAAAAAGTTATCTGCTAGAAATGGGAAGTGAAATTTAGATACTAAATGTGTACTGTAATGGAAATTAGAAATTATAATTTGTAATTAATTAAACTGGGATTTTTAATTAAAATGCTAAACTAAATAATTAAAACAAGCTAATAATTGCTGATTCCATAGAAAGATCCCGACTTATCAAAGAGAATTGGTACTTCTTTATACAGCCACCATCTATTCATGAGGATTTCGTCATTTCGCGTTTCTGAACAAAATCCCCATTCCAGTTTTAAATTTTCTATTCAGTTTTATAAAATTTTAATTTAAATAATAAAGAAGTTATATATTTATATATATCAGTAAATACATAAAGAAAGAAATTTAGAACCAATGTTTCACAAAGACCAAAAATTGAAATCCAAATAAATTTCGAAAAATCGTATAAATGTAAAATTAGAATTCTGTAAATGTTAAAAGAAAAATTAGAATTAATTATTTTTCTGTGTAAATTTCTTTTGTGTTTATATACACACTCTAATGAATAGTCATAATTGATGCAGTAACAAATAAAAATAAAAAGAGACGCATCTGCGCTAAAGCTGCTAAAGTAATAATAAATTGATAATGAAGTGAAAAGTCGGAGCGTAATTTAAATTAATTTTAGTTCCAACAAAATTTTGTTAAAGTTCATCGTTATTTCTTTCTCCGGTCATCCTATTTCTTTCTCTTATATATATATATCGGAATGAAAGTTAATTTCTAATCGTCATTTGTATTGTCAACAAATGCGTTAAACAATGGAACCTTATCTACGTAACTTTCATCAGGAATCAAAGTATATAATCGGTTATCACACGATTTTCGAGAAATTTTTTATCCTTTCGCGAAGAAACATTTTCGCTTTCTGTATTTTTTCTCATTAGGGTTATTTATTTTTTCCGATTTAAACAATTCCATTGTGTTTTTGAGTGAAATTCTGACGACAACACTTTTAAAATTCTGATGACAACACTGAATGTGAGCTAATATGACTCAGATACTCGTATGGATTTATTTATATTAATTTATTCCGTGTTTAATTTCATTATAGTAGAATCGCCAGTTATTGGGATTCCATATATCTGACCTCGGATTGTATGTTCTTTCGTGACTGAAATTTAAGCCTTGCTGTTAATTTACGTACTTAATTTTTTTTTCGGTATTTAAGTAATTTACGAAGAATAAAAGAATAGAAGACTTTAAATAAAAAAAAAATCAGCTGCTCAGAAGTGGACTTTCGCAACAAGTTTTAAAATCCCGTTTTAAAATTAGATTTATTTTGAACTTTAAAGACGAACTGTATGTGTGTTATATTGTTAATATGATTATTTTGCCATAAATCTTATGCCTTACTATAATTTTAATTGAAATCTTTGTTTTACGTAAATAAAAAGAATTGAATCTTATAACATTGAAAATTGTTTTTTTTTTTTTTTTTTAAGCCGTTAGTAAATAAAGATGGCAGCTTTATTATTAAAATAGTGTTTTTATTTCGAATAGGGATTGCGTATCTATGCATATAAAAAAAAATTAGTTTCGTTGAAAAGGTGTTTTTTGTGTTTGGTTTTACGAAAATAAAAGTATATTTTCTAACTGTTAAATCTTCGTTGAAATAATATATACGTATATAAAATTAACTTGCATTACAGTAAAAGTGTATTTGGCCTATAGATCAAAGACTTCGTAAACATATCGCTTCAGGTCGTGATGAGGAGTAAACATCAGATGTTTAAGATCCCCACAAAAATTTGATCTTAAATCTCTGTACCATGTAAAGTTTATCACATTTAAATTAACCTCTTCTTTTCATAAAAATGTTTATTATTTCTCTTTTCCTGTTTGCCAACTCTAATGGAAATTTGCTGGGGCTTTGCATATGTACAGTTGATAAATTTGTAGAGTCATTACGATGTTTTGAAGCAGAATACGTGAAAAATGTGCAGTGCCCTCGCTGAGACTCGAACCCTGGACCTCCTGAATTCGCGTCGAGTATGCTACCGTTACACCACGAAGGCATGCTGAAAGTAGGGATAAAATGCCTCATAAGATTACAGCTTCACGCTTCAAAAATGAATTGAAAATTATGATTCAACTGAAAAATTCAATTGAAAAGTGTGTAATTTTACGACAGTTATGTTAATTTCTAAGCAATAAGTTTTTTACACTGCCTTATGTCTTCTCGTCTTCTATTCCAAAACTTCATCCTGATCAGTAATTTATGCAGGCAAACTTCATTGCCTCTAATTGATTGAGTAGTTAGAATTTTAAATTGTTAGCAGCTTTAATCAATTGCCAATTGCACATATTCGCAAACCAGTGAAATCGTCTACTCTATCTTTTTAATTGTACAGCAAATTTCGATCTACCATATGTTGTGATTTGAATATACCTTTCTTGATGTCCCTGAAAGGCGTTTCCTTCTCTGTGATAATTGAGTACTTTTACAATTTTATTTCGAAAGCTGAACATAATAGTTAATAAAAGCAATGATTAATTTTGGGGAAAAACTGGTTTTTATTAATTCATTTCCAAATAAAAATTCTTTGGATATTAAGATCAAATTCTTGTGTTCTGCTTAACGTGAAGACTTTTGTTTCAGTTGTAATAGTAATTAAATTGCTTTTACGGAAAGAAACGGAAGTAAATTTCACGAGAGTACAGTAAATGTTGTGTATGAATGTTATTTCTTGTAAATGAGTTCAAAATAAACACGGAATGTTTTTCTTTTGTAAGAATACTTAGCTGTAGATATTAATTTATGAATGTCTTAAAAAGTTACGTGTGGAATGTTGCTCGGTCATAAGACGGTCATAAATATTACATCATTGTAGCTCTGTTTTAATAATTTTCTCTGTTAATTATTAGGAAATATTGCAGTTAAGCGTTTTATAAAGTTACTTACATACTCGTTGATAATCCCATAATTCCATTTCCCCCTAAATATATTTATTAAGTTAATAATAAGAAGGCGATGTTTATTCATTTTCTGGATTCTCCAGTGTTTGAGCCACGTCTTTATCAAGAAGCTATTGCAGTTTATTGCTCTTAAATTCTTTCTGGGTATTTCCTTATTATTATAGGCCCCGTTATTTAAATGGCGTCAATATTATCGATAATTCCCCAACGTATGTCGCCAAAGGGCCGGCTGTTCTATCCATGGCCACTTATAATATGCCTATCAGTATTCCGAGTAGGATACGTTTTATCATTGTATTTCTGTCGTGTTTTCTATCTTTTTATCAAAAAATTAACTATTTTCGATTTACAAGGAGTCTGGAAGATTTTAAGGATGCTTCACAACATATGTTGGTGGTTTATCTATATCTTGGCATTGTGTAAACAACGAGGGCCGTAATAATAATGAAATATCTATTTCGGTCTTCATCATGTTTATCCCCTTCTAAACCTTTTAAATAACGTTTTAGGAGCTTGGGCATATACAGTGTTCTCTCCACAGGTTTTACAGATAATCCATTTTGTTACCACAGTGGTCTTTTCTTTGATTAAAATAAAGAAAGAAATTGGCGTAGATGCACTTAATAGAACTTCATATTCATCTGCAATGAAAATGGGGTTGTGTTAAGATGCCGTGGATAAATTTTTTATTTAATTCGTGAATAACTACCTTTTTAAACTTAAAAGATCCGTTAAAGAGAGAGAAAAAAATAAACTGCAGTTATTCAAGATTTGCAGTAACTTACTTTGCAAGCCTAAGAACATTTACAATGCGTCACAATTTTGTCGCCAAATATGGCAACCCTGTCTTCCCCTGTCATTTTCTGGCAACTCTGAACCTGCTTTGCGGGGAAGCTATCTTTTTGCAGCTGGGCATTTCGTAACAGTATTATGACCCGGATTCGAATCTCTGAAAAGGCATAGATGTCTGTAAATATGGAGGCACTTAATATAAAGCCGATATTCTTCTCTAGTGGTTTAAGGTAGGGGAACAGGGGTGGGAGACCCTCGGATCCATCTCTCATGGTGTATGCTCAGTCAAAATTGGAACCGAACTGTACAGTTTGTGCGGTGGAACTATACCTGCGTAACCTGTGGTAAAATTTTAGTGTCCCGCCCACTTTTTCCTGTTCTGTCTTGAATAAAGCTGGTTTAAATTATTCCGCTACTAAACTTAATAATGTGTAGTTTAAGAGATAGATATTTTAAAATTCATCAGTACCTTCAACTTTTGATGCACTGTAGGTATTATTTGAAGTTTATATTAGCAGCACATTTTACTTAAACTGATTCACGAAAACTGGAACCAGTTATCAAGAGGAGTACTTTTACTCCGAATAAAAATGAAAGCAAGTAATGTTGTTATTGCTTAACTCTTGTCACGTAGGTTTTTATAACACGCCATGAGTGCGTGCAAAACATGTTAAGATTACTGTTATTGCGTAGTAAGATTAATTCCGAGTTGCACGAGAGCAGTAATTTGCAATGTTTAAATTCTTTTTTTTATCAGATTATAAACAATATTATAATTTTATTACATCCAGATATTTTCAAATTTTAAGATGAGTGTGATTTGTGAGTGTGCTTTTTCATTTAGTGTTTGATATTAGTGCTTAAAGATGTATGCAATACGCATATTGCAGTAGTGAATACATGAAAAAACGGATAAGCGTAAACTTTGCCTTTTAACTTCATATGCATACTAGAGCGGCATCTGTAGATGTTCCTGTCATTATTTTCTGATTATTGCAAAGCAAAGGCCTTTTTCCCCGAAGGAGAGATGCCTTTTTGGACACTTTTTAAGAGAAACGGGTTCATGTTTGTTATACGTGTGGTGAGAACTACGAAAGCCTCATACATTAGACTGCTCTCTAGGACTGGAATCCGGATCGTGAATTGACTAATGTTTTACGAACACTTAGAGGTGATGGCTTGGTTTTATATGCCAGAGCGCTCAAGGACCATGAGAAATATATTAAATTATTTTAAAAATAAATGAGTAGATCTGTAAAAACTAGTATCTTCTTTAATCATCAGCAGAGCATTCTTTATGCACTGCTTAAAATAACGCGAGATTATACACAGTCCAGTCACATTAATGTGACCACCACGTACTTTCCATGTCAGAGTTAAATAACCAATCACAGAAGGCAGGTGGCAGCACAGTGCAGTTGAGCGTATATAAAGGGTGTGTGAGGGCTTCGGAAAACATTTCAATCGTTGGCGTAATGCAGAAACGAAGCGATTTATCCGACTTCCAAAAGGGCATGATCATTGGCTTTCGGGCCAAGGGTGGAAGCATTTCCGAAACGGCTGACTTTGTGAACTGTTCGCGTGCCGCCGTGGTAAAAGTGTACCGTGCATGGCAAAATGGGACTGTCCAAAATCAGCGACGTGGCAAATGTGGTGCACCACGGGCCATAGATGACAGAGGCGAACGACGGTTGCGGAGATGCGTTCGGGCAGATAGACGGGCTACCGTTGAGCAACTGACCACCAAAATGAACCAAGGGGCTACCAAAAGTGTCTCCCAAAGTACTATTCAGCGAACATTGCTGCGTCTGGGCCTCCGAAGCAGACGCCTGGTTCGTGCACCTATGCTGACTGCTGTTCATCGACGGCGAAGGCTAGAATTTGCACGCCAGTACAGCAGCTGGACGTCCACTGAGTGGCGACAGGTTGCGTTTTCGGATGAATCGCGTTTTATGCTCCATCGGACAGATGGACGTTGGCGTATAAGGCGTGAAACCTCTGAAAGGAACCACCCTGCAACCATTGCCGGAACGGTCCAAGCTGGAGGCGGGAGCATTATGGTCTGGGGAATGTTTTCCTGGCATTCTCTAGGTTCACTGATCATTGTGGAAGGCACAATGGATCAATACAAGTACGCATCTGTCCTTGCGGACCATGTTCACCCCTACATACGCATTGTTTTTCCTCAGGATGATGGCATCTTCCAGCAGGACAATGCGAGGTGCCATACAGCTGCCAGTGTACGTGCGTGGTTCGAAGAGCACCAGGATGAGTTTACCGTCCTCCCCTGGCCAGCAAACTCACCTGACTTAAACCCAATCGAGCATCTGTGGGACCATCTCGATCGAGTTGTTCGCGCCATGGATCCTCAACCGCGTAATCTAGCGCAGCTGGCCACGGCATTAGAGTCGGCATGGCTCAACATCCCAGAGAACACCTTCAGGGACCTATGTGATTCTCTTCCTGCACGTCTCGCAGCAGTCCGCTCTGCGAAAGGTGGTTATTCTGGCTTTTGACAGATGGTCACATTAATGTGACTGGACTGTGTATGTAACGTAAGCTGACAAGGAACGTATGTGCATCTCGGGACTATCATCTAACCGAGACAACCACTTCTGAAAATGACTAGTATGTTTATAAACTTATAAAAGTTTTTATCTTTTTTAACTAAAAATGATATTTAATGTCAACTCGTAGAACTAAATTAACTCAAATTTATGTCAACTGATTGAACAAAATTAAAACTGACATCGAAAAGTCTTTGAGTCTGGAAAGCTCAGGCATTTTTTTCCAAAAATCTAAAATGGTATAAAGAAAAGAATACATGAGAAATGTAGAATGAAAAATTTTGGAGTAGGTACGGTATATGGTTTGGTTTATTTGATTAAGGCAAACCATGCGAAGGCTATCTGTTTAAAGGGAGGAATGCTTTCGTGGATGACTTTTTAAGGGAAACTGTCTCAAATATCCACGTTACACATTGGGAAGACCACAAAAACGCCCATGCAGTCAGTCCACTCACCCAGAATCAAACTAGGTCGAATTATTAGTGATCTGCTACTTTTCTGCTCCTTTCTGGTTGGCTGGACATGGTATATAAATTTTTACATTGTGTATTTGAAACGTATCTAATATATCAAACTTATGGTATAAAATAATGCCGGTTGCTGTATGTTATTAAGCAATACAAAAGTGCTTATCTGCCTAAGAATATAATTTTATCATTTTCATTAGATTTCATTTTGGATGCAAGCGACAGCGGACGGTTATAAATTTTGCAATCGATAAAATATATAGTAATTTTTACATTGCGCATTAGAAATAACTGCATGGAGCAGTAGGCTAGGTTATGTGAATATGACAAATTACCTGAGAGTTAGCTGCCCAAGGGGAGGTTGCCTTCTTGGAAGACTTTTTAAAGGAAACTGACTTGTATACACGTTACACATGGAGAAAACCACGAAGACGCCCATGCAGTTAGCTCGTTCGACGGGATTTTAACCCCGGACCGAAATATTAGTGTTCAACGACCTAACCGTTGGGGGGCCACTAGACACGATGGCATTCGGATGGGTATCTTATTTTAGTATTTTATTGTTTGTAAAACAGCATATTTGCTTTCTTTAGTTTTTCTGATAAATTTTCAGCTAGAATTGGTATTTTGTAATGGTAGTTTGAGTTGTTTGAATATGATAAAAATTTAGAGCATGATGACATAAAAGATTAAGAGTAATAAAGATAATGAAGTAATGCAAGCGCCGAGATGGACGCGCACCCACTTTCTGATAATTTCAAATATCCATTTCACGTAGAACTTAGATGCGGGCCAGTTTTCCGTAGAAAGTCCTCCATCATCCTTTCTCTTTGGCAAATAGCCCTCTCATGCTTTACCGTAATCAAAGACAACAAATGCAATATTTCCTATATTTACAACAAATAGAGTTGTCGAATGGCATATTAACAAAGTGAAGGCAAGCGTTTAGAAAAGGAAAAGTAGATTAAGCAATAGTGAAGCTGTTTTATTTTCGAATCGATGGCATAGTATCGATTTATTGTTATTGGCTAATAAGTTTTCATTTAAATACTAGCGGACAAGTGATTTTTCTTTCGCTTTTGCTATTATGTAATTACATGAATGATTTGTATTAAATGAGATTCATATGATTATGATCACCAAAATTATTACAGGCCTTTTTGTTTTAAAATAGAAGCGGGTAGTAACCAAATTAAAAAGATTTTAGGAATCTATTACAAATTAATGTTTAAATTTTATGTTATATATTTATTACTGGGCAGTTTAAAAAAACATACTGAGGAGATAAGCTGCTTCAAAACTTCTAAGGACTCGCCAGTGACCGAGTGGGTAAGAACACTGAATAGTGGTATTTTGACCCAGCCCAAACCCGGAGTGAACGGGCTGCTTCCATGGACACTTTAGTGGTTTTTTCCACGTGCAACGTGAATACAAGCTAGTTTCACTTAGAAAGTCCTCTACAAAAGCATCCATTTCTTCAGGCAGGTAGTCCTAGTGTGCTTCGTCGTAATGCATTCACTTTAAATACGGTTTCCCAGGTGTATTGATAATTTTTTTTTTCTGATAAAGTGGTAAAGATTTTATTTTAATGTTTCTTTGTTCTGTGGATTTATGCTCTTCCTTTCTAAAAAAGTAACCAATTAATAAAACAACGCAGCGATAGATCTTTAGTAACTCGAGGATGATCATTTTGAGTCCGATCGCGATCTTTCTGACCTCTGTTACAGAAAACCTTCCCTGACTCGTAGCAACTTTGTCTTCGTAGAAAGTATGTACTCATAAATAGTGTTATTACTGTAGTACTTCGTGTAAAGAGAAATTAACGTAATAATATAACAGTAAATAATAATACATAACAATGGATAACAATATAAGTGTTAAGTAGAAAGCAAAACATTATCTTTTACGCCTCCGCAGCAAAGCAAAAGACAAGCATTACGGCATCACAACGCAACGGCAGCTCTGGTTTAAGTGCTTGTTAAAATCTTTCTGCGCAAATTGGTTGAATTAAATTATTCAATTGAGCTTTATATTCGTAATGTAAGGCTTCTTATCTGATTTGTTTTGTCTTTCTCTCGAGTGCGAACACTTTACATTTAATTCAGTTGAAGCGTGTTTAATACAGGGGGGAAACAATAAAAATTCGTGCATGGGATTTACTCTTTGCTTAATAGAGTAAGTTTTTTCGATTCCTAAAAAATGTTAACATTTAACTGTTGTAGAGTCTACGTGTTCTTTTCGAGAGCATTCACCGTAAAAAGACTGCGTAGCGAATTCTCGCTGTGTCTTTGAAGAACAGATACGAAGATTTAAGTAACCTTTATATTTGAATTAACTTAACAAGAGGCACTCACTCGGTGCTCACAATTCACTACCACTTGTGGTTAAATAACTGGAACAGAAAATAATGTAAAATCACAATAAATTCAGATGGCTAAACAATTGGCTTTTCATTTATCTAAACCGCTAAATCGGCTACACACAGCAAAGCCGAGCCTAGAATATCAATATAATCTGAAGAGGGTGACTAACGTCAACTAGAGAGCTATTTCAAACACGCAGCATAAACTAACTCCGCTACAACTCCTCACGAACTCTTGAAACCGCAGCTTAAATACTGCTTCTGAACACACGTAGATTTTGCATACTACGTCATTAAAATTTACATTCCGGCAAGAACCTGAAATCAGGAGGGAAAGGAAAGTTAAACTAAAAATAGTTCGTTGCAATAAAATAAGGTCTTTAAACTGTTGTAGTGTGGCTTCTAAGGAGTCGAATATCTCAGTTTACTGAATAACTTTATTTTCTTGCGAAATGTTATACGTAGCTTGGTATTTTCATTCTTATAAGTAATTTACTGTGTATCCTTACAAGTGTTTTCAAGCCGCCCAGACGGTATAGTGGTTAGGGAAGCCGACTGTGATAACGAAGGGCGCGGGTTCGAATCCCAGAGAAGGCATGGATGTAAATTTCCTGCCCCCTCATAGGAGGTAATGGTGGTCGCCTATTAGGTGCCTCTATAATAAAATGGCCACCCCTTCTGGCCTTAGTAGTGGCGAAATCCTAAAAATTGCTTGTGCCCGCCATTAAAAAAAATGCGTTCTTAACACATATAATGGTATTCGTATGTCGCTAGGAACCGACTGTGCCAGTTATTCATGCATTTTTCGCCATACTCAGTAATCTTAATGTACTAAACTTTCTTTTTGAAATGTTTTCCCTGCAACATTTTCTCTAGCTGTGGGATATTTCTGCATGTTTGACAGAACAAATGTTCTCATGCTTCACAACCAGTTCAGTCCACCAATTTTTTTGGTATGAAATACTACTTCCGTTTCTCTCTCTCTCTTTTTTTTTTTTTTTTTTTTTCTATTTTTTTTTTTTTTCCTCGCTCCTGATTTATCATAGTTACTACAGTGTCGCGTTCCGTGGCGTTCAGAAATGAATGCGTGAAACTTGCAAACTTTATGAATCGGACTGTATCTTACGTTTTTAATGACGTAACGAAAACAACCAGTGGCATAACTTATGACTGGATTCGTATTTTTAGCATAGTTCATCTCTCTAAGTGCGTCAATTTATAATGAAGACAGCTTCATTCATTCGCTCTAAATAATTGCATTAAATCCTATAATTTTGTCCTTAGAACTTTATGGATAGTGAAAATTAACCAAAAGTAGTTTGCAGCGAGAATTATGCAGTAATGAGAAGAATGGTGCAGTTTAATTCTTGGCGCTACCATGGTGAGAAAGGGATTGAGTGGGATAAAGTTGAAGCGTTGGTGGTTAGTCAATATTCAGTTATGGGTCTGTAATGTGTAATTTAAAGTGATAAATGTGTCTGCAGCAGAATATTTTTCTTTAAATGTAGTCTTAAATTATTCTTTTCTAATGTACTGTTTTAATTTTGCCATTTAAGAGTCTTTTAGTGAGTCACTGGGAATACTGCTATGTTTCGAAAGTGTGTGGATAAGTCCGCTGAACATTTGTAGCTGGACCGGGTTCAAATGGTTACAAATTGGCTGCTTGCATGGATATTTTCGTAGTTTTTTTCTGTGTAAATCATGAATTTAAGCCGATTTTTCTTAGAAAATCCTCCATGAATGTATCGCTCACCTTAGGCTCATAATCCTCGTATGCTTTGCAATCATTTGAACAAACTGCTTTGCACTGTTGTATTTTTTATGTTAAATAATTGATTCCATCGAAATCTGACCTTTTTTTTTTTCGAAAGGATTTAAAGTGGGATTAGCATTATCTTTTGTTTATATATATGACATTGATTGATGTTATATACGGAAGGAATGTCTTCTAATTGCGGTCATTCTTCTTGCGTTTTAGATTTTCCTTTTGCGACTTAGGCATCCCTTTCCTTAGGCATACAGCCCTTGCGTGTTTTGCCGTAATCCAACAAACCACTTTGCATTTGACCAGCTATGGCTAGAAACATTGTTACGGAGAGGCTTCGACAAAAGAGAAAGGTTCGCCCCCCCCCCTCCCTCCCAAGAATGCTGTACTTGCGATCGAACTAACTCCTTCGATGGCAGGCTAAATATCTCATTTTGTGTGTATTCGCTCTGATCTATGAGCACAAACATCATAAAACAGAAAAACTATTTTAGATAATGAGTTCAATTTTATCCTATGAATATGTGTTATTGAAGATCAAATTATGTTTCAAATATATTGTTTCTTTGGTATTCTTGGGCACACACTCTTCATACCTCTAAGAAATAATAGAAATATTGAGCCTATTGCAATGGCTTCTAATCTTTCCATGCCTAAAGCTCCTTTTTTTAATTATAAATACATTTTTCGGGCCATCATCTAATATTTAATATTACATTTCCAAAGAACCAATTTACTGTTTTTATTCAAGAGAAGAGCAGAATAAAACAAACCGGGTTGCAAGAAATCCTTTACTACAGTGAAAGTTAATAATAATGAAAAATACGTTATACAAATAGATACTATGTTTGGTTAAATGCACAGTGTTCACATACATGTTGCTTAGCTAAATAGCATATATTCATTCGATGGTTAGAATGAAAAAATAGTCATAGTATATCACCCTCTAGGTTTTCTAGATACCTCTGGGTAAGTTTCACAGCTGTTCAAGATGGTCGCAAGGTGATTATGATGCGAGCGTTTTCTGTGCCGTATTTTTATACTGCTAAACATAATTGACTTATTGTTGCAGCTCTAGAGCAGAAATTAATTTCATAATTGTATTTAAGAGAAAAGGAAGAAATGTACTGTGCTTTCATGGTTATGTTTCACGCTGTCTTAATGCTTTTGAATTTAGAAATAAATCAGATGCATAATGCCTTTCGGCCAACTGCATTAATTAAATAAATTTTTAATTAATGCAGTTTGCCTTTCGGGGAATTAAAAGTACGTGACGGAAGACATTTCAATCAGTTGTTCTTGCTCTCAAAGTGAAAAGTTAGTTTTCATTGAGTGAAAATTGATCCATAAATTTAATGTTTCCTGTAGTTTGTCTTCTGTGACTGACATGAATTTTACGAGAAAAGGAAGTATATTAAAACAACTTTCCTGTATTACTTCACCCATAGTTTTAGTGAAAAATACAGGGTTATTCAAAAAGAAAGAGCAGATTGCAGACATGTATTTCTTCCAAACTACAAAAGATAAAAACATGATTCTAATGTTAATGGATAGAGAAAAGTGTACCAATTTATTATTAGTACGGATAAAAGTTCCAATCATGACCGCATTGGCGCTGTTGTTTGTTCTGGTATTATTTGTCGATTGGTAGTATGTAGTGAAATGGCGGCGACACCACAGCAGAAGTCTTTTTGTGTTCTGCAATTGGCAAAACTAGAGTCCATTGTTGCAGTTCAGCGAGCATTTCGCCGTCAATTTAATAAACAACCACCGCGTCATAAGCAAATTTACGAGTGGCATCGAAAATTCGTAGAAGATGGGTGCATCTGCAAAGGGAAAAGCACGGGACGTCCACGTACATCGAACGAGAATGTCGAGCGTATTCGTACACTTTTACGAAAGGAGCCCAAAGAAATCCACATCGCGAGCAAGCAAAGAATTTAAAATTCTTCAACCAACGGTTACGGCGAGTTCTAAAACATCGCCATGAGCCACCGTTTTGACATTTGTCGTGTAACACACGGTGCTGATATTGAATGCATACCATAATTGTAAACTTTTCTCTATCCATTAACGTTAGAATCATGTTTCTATTTTTTGTAGTCTGCAAGAAATAAATGTTTGAAATCTGCTCTTTCTTTTTGAATAACCCTGTAGTGTTTGTTGGTCTCTAATGATTAAGGGTTAGATTATTTGTTAGTTAAAATAAGTCGTCACACAGAAAATTCAGTTATTCCCATTATATCATGTTTGAAATTACATCCGACGTAGTATTTTTACAAAGAAGCTTTAAACACACTTCTTTTAATTCATAAAGGTCTTAAAAACTTGCTGTTTGGGAAGCCAGATATTCGCTTTCCGTTAGCACTTTTGTATGGATTGATCTTATTTCTCTTCATAACTAATTCAATCAAGTTTTATAAAACTTGATTTCTTGTTGTACAACAAAAACTTTATTTTTCTTGCTTGATTTCTAATAGAAAAAAGAAACATTTCGAGGAACTTAAGAGCCTTTTTAAAAAAAAACCTCCGCGAAGGTAATGTTCCCTTATGCAGATAGCTCATGCGGGCTTTTACCATAATCCTAACGATCCAAAGCAGTTTAATCTTATAAGCTCCGTAGGTTGCAAATTTTCTTGTTCTTCGCAAATGCAGTCAATTGTTAATTTAGAAGTCAAACAGAAAAAAATCAGCGTTATATTTTCAAATTTTTACAGGACTAGTTTCGATGGTTTTATCAAACCATCAACCTCAGCCGCAAAAGCCCAAATGAACGAGATAAGATATAATGCTTAAATAAGATAAGAAAGCCTGGACAGGAGACAAGCTATTGGCGCCATCTGTTGATAAAACCAGAACTAAAACATAATTTCTTTAAAGGCTGAAGGCAAAGATGGATTGGAATTAGGGTCGTTAACTAGAACAGAAAGATTTTTTTGAATGTGAAATGCCTCTTGAAAATCCAGTTCACCAATGGAAGAAGTTTTTTGAATAACTTTGGCAGCAGAAAAATTGAAAGTGTGATTTTCGAACCAACAATGTTGGGCGACAGAAGACTTCTGTGTTTCCTTTTTTCCAACATATGCCTCATGTTCCTTAACACGAAATTTTAAGGCTCTGCTAGTTTGGCCAATGTAAATTAAACCACACTGGCAAGGAATCCTGTAAATACCCCAAGAATTCATATCCGGAATGGGGTCCTTGAGTATGGAACTCGGAATTTTATTGATGGGAGCATAAACTGACGGTTTATTGCTTGAAAATATAACAGATTAATTGCTTGAAAATGTAACCGAAATTATTCCAATATAATGCGAAGTTTTTTTTACTCTAACTACTGCCAAGTTTTAGTTTACGGGAAAAAGCTGTTAAATTAGATTAAGATAAGAGTGTTAATGAAATTATTTTGTGAATTAAAAATCAGCATAAAAAAAGTCTGTTTTATAAGGAATACCATCAAATTTTCTCGAAATACACCGATCTATGTTACTAAAATGAAACTGAGTCTGAAGTTTAGTTTTGCTTGATTTTAAAATTCATCAGTTTCCTTCTCCTTTTTCTTTAAATGAAATGAATAGATACTCGTTTCCTCATTCCTTGCGATCTGTTTTTAATTGCGCCTATCAATTATTTACGCCGTTTATAAGATTTAGCTTTGCGGAACTCGAAAATGGGTATTGCCTATAATCATTCGTTGAAATTAATAGTCTTGCGGAATACGAGCAATTTAAGGGATAGGAAATTTGAATTTTTCTGAATGCAGAAATTCCTTTTTGAAAAAGAGCTTACACAACTCAGTTCGCTTAAAGCAATTGTTTAGAAATGCATGATAAACACTTCATCTTAATCTGTAATCTTTAATGGTTTTGAATCGCTTTCTTTTCATTAGAATAGTTAATACTTTAAAGTACACGAAAGAAACGCATTACAAGTAATTTTCGAAATTTCTTTTAACTGCAGTATATCAGTATGTAATGGTTCGGTAACTTCTTTAAAAATACTTAAACTTTAGGCTATTATTAAAATATGTCAGTTTAAAACTTATTTCATATACAGCAAAAGATGTGAACTTATTTGTTTTATGATAACATTACTATTAGCTATAGTCTCTATAAATGACTAATGATTTAGTATTGCTAGACGTTAAGTAGTATGAAACAAAATTTGCGTTAAGTGAAATTTTATTTATTGCGGGCTTTGTTTAGGTTAATAGTTTACTCAAAAAATTAATTTTATTTTCTGCAACCTAGACCTTTAAAACGGAAAATTATTATGTTGCAGGTCGACGAGCTTAACTTCCGGCATACTGGTAAGTGTTCGTAACTTAACACCTGACAGAACGCCCTAGCTACTTTCCTTTCCCACTGTGTATAAAGTAAATACGAGCTTCTTTTCTTTAGAAATCAGTAATTAACTGGCCTGACGAAGATATTATGCATAAAGTTTTAAAGGTTGGTTTGTTGAATTAGTCGATTACTGTCGAATTAGTCGGCGGGAACTGAACTCGATACATTCTGTGGTCAACTAACTATCTTACCACTTAGCCTCCGTTTGCCATATATTTTGAAGGATTAACAGTCAGTTTCTTCACATAACACAGAAAAGCTGCCTGTAAGTATATGATACTTGAAGATCTTAGAACTCTTTCAAACACGGTTTATTTTTCTACCACCATTGAAGGTTTTCGCATTAGTTTCGTTACCTTATTCATTTCAAATGGTGAAATGCAAAATAGAACACCAGCCATAGCAACTATCTTTAAATTAGTGCGACTTTTCCTTTTAGCGGTACATTGTAAATGTGTAATGATCTGTTTACTCCTCATTTGTTGATATTTCAGCAAGAAGACGTAGCGATTTTCCCATGATTCTTTACGTTCCTGAAGGAGAGCTCTGTAACTTCCAAAATATAGGCTTCTTTGTTATCTTAGGCAAGTCATAATAAGCATGAAGGTAGCAACCGAATATTTCTAAGAAATTAAGGTAAAGACAAATTGGTTTCACATTTGGAAGACAGACATTGATATACTGGGTGTCCGGATTTGAAACGAATCATGTTAAACGTTAGGAAATGGATGACACTAACTCATAGTTTGCGAAAGCGAAAACAACTAATCCCTGGAAATACTCCAAAACGTGATGATTCCCCCCGAGAGCGTAAATCCTTGTGTGTTTTTGACCTACTGCCCTTGGAATATTTTCTTTTTCATCTGTTAACCTCGACGCTTTTCTTAGTTATTTTCTGTGTTTATTTTGTGAGCTGGTAAAAAGTCATGAAAGTAAACTAGGCGAAAGAAGGGCTGTTTTGGTCGCGTCATCTTGTGAAGGAGAGAAAAGCTTAGCAGTTTGTTTTAGTTTAGTATGCTCAATGTCGCAGAATTACGAAGTGTGCACTTTTCAGCTGTTGTAAACATATTTTATGCATCTAATTTCGTAACCGCAGAAAATAAGTTTCGGGTTTGGGAATCGTCTTTGTTATCTATGCTGCGTTTAGCAAGGGCGGTAAGCCATCTCGCAGTCCGTGATGGAAGGGAAAACGCAGCAAAGTTCTAACATTTTCTTTTTATAGATATGACTCGAGAAATTCACGCTGTTTTATTGTTATTGCGTCTGAAAAATATTAGTCTCGCATTTTTATTCAGTTCGTCAAGATAAGAGGCTCTGAAATCGAAAGCTGTCAGAAAGTAATTCATGAGTTCCAAGGCCACACAAAAGTAATTCCTAAGATTACAAACATAGCTCACGCTAAGTTAGAGAAAAATGACTCGTCATTTCTTCTTTTTTTTCTTCTTTTTCTTTTTAGTTCTTCTTTTTACGAAAACTTCTTGTTGCCGGCCTGTTCTCTGAGATTTGAAACCTAATCGAATTATCAGTATTCAGTGGTTTTATCCACCAGCTTACTCGTGAGCATGGGATCAGCGAAGCTCGAAGTTAATATTTTACTCAAAAGTAAAGAGTACTTAAAAGGTAATGGGTGGGAAATCTGAACCACATTGTTGAGTTTACAGAGTAACTGGAAACCTTTCAACATTTCTTGCTAACTTTACTGCCAAGGAATGGTTAGCGAAGGTTGACTAATTTTCGCACCGTTGAGTTTAGGTTCAAATCGCAGCTAAGACATGAGCTTTTGTGATTGAATTGTCTTAGCGGAACAGGGCTTTTAAAATATTTCCAGTTGGAAGCTTTCTTTCCTTGTTTGTTGCTAAAGGTCAAGAAGGATGAGAGATTCTTGGTTACCATCTTCGGGGGGCTTTCGATCAAAATTAGATGTAGCTTGATTATGGTAAAAGATTAGGCTACCTGGCTAAAAGAAGTAATGCTTTCATGGAAGACTTTCTAAGGGAAGTTACCTCGCATTTACACATACGGAGAAAACGCTCATGCATTCAGCCGGTTTGCCACTATTTGAGCTTACCCAAACAACCGTTGTTCGACGGTGGGCACCTCGATGAAAACTGCCTTATTCAGCTTACAAATAAACCAGTGGAGGGTTCGGTCAAAACTGGGTTGGGGTCATAAAATCCAGGCAGCTAACCCGCCTGGATTTTATGTAAATTAAATATTCCCAATCAGTCCTACTAATTTTTATCATTTAATGATTTTCTTAGCATATATTGCAACCATTCTATACATAAATAACACGTATTTAAAATATGAGTTATGATGATTTAATGCATGTAGCGGGAAATGAGCTGAAAATTGCACTAATTATGCTATGCGGAGGGAAATAAATTGTATCGTGCAGTTTTAAGAAAATGTTTATATTAAATGTTAAAAGAAAAAATGTAAAAATAGGAATTATGTCTCTTCTTAAGTGGGAGCAGTGGAATGTTACTTATGGCAAAGTACTCAATTGCTCTCTGATGGATGTTTTCGTGGAATCCTTTCTAAAGGAAAGTGGCTGAAGTAAATAAAGGTAACAGCGAATAACCAGCTTCCTTCTTATTCCGGAATAGCGCCTGGGATTAAAAGTACCTGTGTCTTTTCTTTTATTTACATAGATCTTTATCTTAACTATTACTGAGGTGAAAAGGGGGGTTGGGTTGGGTTGGGTTGGCTAGAAAATGAATTATGAGAAAACACGTTATCGAATGCGAGGAATAACTACTAGCCTCTAGACCCTGCAAAGTTTGTGCTCCAAGCATGCGCAGTAGGCATATTTTCAGCATGGTAACCTTCGACGCTTGGCGATGAATTCAGATTTCACATACGAACCCTGCAAAGTTTGTGCTCCAAGCAGTGCTCAGTGCTCATACATACAAGAATTTTTTTAATGGCGACTAAAAGCGTGTGGGGAAATAGATGTTATTCATTTTTTCCACTCGTACTGATGTTTTTGAATTGCTTTAAATTAGTGCTTAGGTTTATGTAACGTGTAATAATCGATTAACTTAACCGTATTATTTCATTTATTGATTTGGCTGATAAAATATATTATAGATGATTATACGTGCAGTAAATCAATAAAATATTTGTGTTTTCAAAACATTCTCTCTTTCTGAACACTTTTTTTTTCTAAAATAGGGAAATATTTTAATTTATTATTATTTTTAACCAAAATGCACATTCAGAAGCATTAAAAAGAATTTTATTTTATCTTTAAAGTTGCATGCAGTCAGGTTTTCACATGAAAGTTTGTCCCCCCCTTTTAATATTAGGCAAAGCACTCAAGAGTTATCTACCTAAAGGGAGGATGCAGTGAAGGACTTCCTAAGGGAAAACTGACTCATATATACATTGCACATAGGGAAAACAATGAAAACAGCATGTAACTGGCCCATTTGCCAGGATTTGAACCTTGGACTGAACTATCAGTGTTCTGTGGCCATGGTGAAAGGGGATAGCTCAAACTGCATAGGGTCCATGTTTGGAAGGACTCAAGTTTTAACTTTTTCCCAGGCTGATGTAAACATGTTAACTACCAGTGTGATTAATAATAAAACCAAGAATGATTAATAATAAAACTAAGAAATGTTCTGTTTACTTTGTTCTCTTTTTGAGATAAAATATTTTAAATTATTTACTATGACATTCAACAGATTAAAAAAATAATCTATTTATTACAGTGCGATCACTTTGACTTCCCCTCCTTATCCAGTTTACATATATTTATCACAGCATCTTAACCATCATTGTATTCATTAGTTTTTGAATCCAAAATAAACAAACCCTATCATAATGACGACCTCTCTAAGATGACCATATCTGAAAGTAACCAGCATTTCGAAGAATATAAATAAATACTAATACTGAATTTCACCCCTCTAAGATAATCACAACCACCATTCACGTAGTCATCTTAAAAGGGAATTATAATTTTTCTTAATATAAGTCTTTGTCAGTAAATACTACTGCATATTACATTATTATAGTTTTGAATTCATTCCAAATGCAGGTAACAAACACAGAAAAAAATTGCTGTAATTTGTTGAATTATTGCAATTGAATATTTTTTTCAATTAGTAACCACTGATCCTGAAAAGTCAGTTTCATTACACTCAGTAGCATATAAAGATAAGAATTAATACAATGCACTTGTGAATACCAGCTTTTCCTTCTTGTTCACTAGAGGTGAATTTGTGGCTGGACAGGGTCCCTGTTGATAAAACATCGAAGTGACCTCGCTCATGTCACATGTTACTGGCTGACTTTCGAACTAGCGTATTTGATACCACTGTAAAATTACATCTATGATTCTTCTTTGATTGTGTTAAATGACTTATGTATGCTTGTTACTGTTGCATATGTGCTAAGCTAATATATTTTTCTAATCTAATTAAAGCAATACATTTAAAACCAGACATGTAATCTTCGTCCTTGCAATTAACATGTCTCGTTGGATTGGTGACTGTAATCTCGACTAAGGTAAAAGTGTGTCACATTTTACCTTAGTCGTGTCACTAAGTGTATAATAAAAAGTGTCACTAAGTGTATAATAAAAATGTTGCTGATGCATTAAAACATTACTTTAAATCATTATGATGTTATTAACTAAGAATTGTGTGAAATTATTGCATTAATCATGAAATTCTCCCCAGTGGTGAATTTCCCCTATGTAAGGGAAGAATTTTAAAGTCTATAGGAAAAATTGTTCAATTAAAAATTAGGATACATTTCTACACCTATGAAATGGAAACGAAACACATTTCGAGATCTAATGATAGCACTTTCTGGAGACAAAACTATTCATCTCCTCATACATGTACACACACATGTGTGGCACTTACATAATGGAAAAATACACACACAATTGCATGTCAGGTGCATAATGAATATGTACCAGATTAATCTATTCAGTAATGAACAAAAATCTAGACAATTAAATTATATTTTCTGTAATAATCCAAAATTTTCCAATTGCATCGTACTGGGTTCAGATTTGACATATGATTAAAATTGATGGCATTTTCATTAACATGCCCCCCTAATATAAATATATAATACATATACATAATGAAAACTTAATATTTTCCTCTGAACCAAAATTCTAGCACATTTTGCATTCGTTTATGTACATTGAGTCTGTTTTTCAACATGTATTTATATAGAAGTTGACTAAAATAATATTCATATGCACCAACTTTAGTTCAAATTAAAAAGTGGTATCTGGACAATTCAATATTTCTTACATATCTAATTACTAAATGAAATTGAGAAATTTTTAGAATTTCATAATTGTTAGCCATTAATATCTTAAAATTTATCTAAATTTTGGACTTACCACTTTATTAGTTGCTTGCAGTTTACCTATGAGATGTTTAACAATGTACATGCATTTTTCAAATATAGAACACTAATGATATTTATTTATCGACAAAAATATTTATCGTGTTAATTGTATATCTCTAATGCACATTTTAAATATAAAATAGGTAACTGAAAAATTTTAAAAAGAAAAAAACTTAGCGATCATAATTCTGATTTTATTATTTCATTGTGATACTTAGTATTTCAGTGTCTTTAAAAACGTTCAAAATACTTCAAATGAAAATCAAGCTTAGTAAGATGAAAGCAATTTTGATTTTAGCTCAGTGTCCCTACTCCCTTTAAAATCACCAGCCTTTTCTTGATTTTGTCTAAAGGAAAGAAATAATGCTTGCAAAAAGTATTTATTGACAGTATGTTATATAAACAAATATTTTTATTTTGAAATGATTTATCAATTTAAAGATGAAATCTTTAGTCACTTTCTCACATTCATCACATATAAATTTGGGAGCAGTTCTTAATGTAGGAGCTAATTCCTCTAATTTCGAAGGATGACACTTAGTAATATGCTTCCGTAGATTTCGCCGGAATGAATAAGATCTTGAACATTCCGAACACAAAAAATTGCCAGCTATACTGATCACGCTGAATAAACAAATTTGCGAGACAACAAATCCTTATGTGCCAATCTGATGATACATCGCCAATACTGTGTAGCGGAAACCAGCCAATACCGCCAACGGAGCTTGTCAGTGCGCATGCTTGGAGCACAAACTTTGCAGGGTCTAGAGGCTAGTGGAATAACTTCGTGCTTGTCTTTCTGAGGAAGTAAAGAAGTTTCTTATGGACCATAGGGTGCACTGCAATTGTGGAAACGCAGTTTCGTGGCTGAAAGATTGCTTGCTTGGATTGAGCTTTAAGAAAAAGCGTTGAACAAAAACATGAAACTTTTGGGATACTGTTTCTCATATGCTTTGAAATAATCCGTAGATAACGAGCTTCAGACAATATATGCATTCTTATCGCTTTTGTCTAGTAACTGAAACTTGCTGTGATTTATGGTAGGAATCCACACGTGTCAGGTATTTTGAAGGCAGCATTTCACTTGTTTTTTTTTTAATGAGCTAAAGTTACTGAATTAAGAGATAATGGTACCTACTTTTAGGTCATTAAAATTAAGAAATATGTGGAATCAAACTAGATCAAGAACTGTTTCAACAATTATGAAACTCTTGGAGGACAGTATGCTGTGAATATACGCTGGTAAAGGTTCAATATAAATCTATTTTACATTAAAAAATCTTACGACCACCATTCGAATAATTGTAATATCGCCATCTTGTAAAGTTTAAAGATTATTCAAAACATTGCTCAATCTGCATACGCCACGCGCATATTTTTCATGTTTCGGCTGAGCTATTGTTCGTATCTTAATCAGTATTTGTGAGTTATCCTTCCAGAAAATGTTTGAAATTTGTACGATAAGTAGTCTGTACTTACAGCCTCATTTGTTTTTTACATCATAGTATGTTAGTAGTTAAAACCGGTGTAGCTGTATGAGATGTTGCTGTTTAATAGTGTTCCCTACCCCCATTATGTTTTGTTATTATACTATAAAGCCAGATTTGACTTTCACCACTTTCCCTAGCCAGTAAAAGCCAGATTTGGTGACGAGAAATGGGATCGTATACACGATAACACCCCAACTCCATTCAGCATTCTCTGTAATTCAATATTTGGCCCCTTCCCTCAAAAAATTTATTATACTTCATCTGCTCTACAATCCATATCTTGCACAATAATTTTTCCTTCCATAAGTTAAGCTTGTAGGACTTTTGAGTTGATCTTGAAAAGACTGAAAGGAAAACGATGATGATTTTACATCGCATAACTTCGGATAACTTTCTCACTTGTTTTTTATATTAGAAGAAGCGCTGGTGCAAGAGCATTGAATTGCAGGAGGACTATGGAGAATTAGTGTAGGTCTGATTTCCAGTTAATCGCTTCTGAAGGTTCCGTAAGAAATTCTTATTTAGTTGTCATACCTCATACCTTCGAACACATCTGTAAACTTTCTAGAGCTGGTGCGGGAGACACTTTGAGAGTAACATGTGTGAATATTGTTAGAAGTGTCTGCACATTGCTAGGACACTGATAGACTTATTAAATTTAGAAAAAAGTTCTTAGTAAAAATTGATTATTTACAGCTATATTTATACAAGAAAATTATGGTGTACTCTCAGATCTTAATCTCTGTGTTAATCGGTTTATCTTTTGACGAACTAGTGCGTTTTTTCGTAGTTAAACATTCCAATAAGACCGCTGAATGCCAGGCTTTCGGCCAGGATTCGGTCCTAAGCGAACGGGCTAGTTACAGGGTTGGTTTTGCTCATGTGCGAGGTGAATGCCAGCTAGTTTCCCTTAGAAAGACCTCTACGAAGGCATTTCTTACCTAGGCAAAAATCCCGTGTTATTTTTGCCACACTTAGATAACCTATAACCAGACAGGTTAACTGTCGCCATTAGTAATTTGCTTTAGCAGTTTTTTAATAAAGCTTTGGGAAAATGTGTTTGATTTGAGAAAGGGCCCCAGGAAGAGGTAAAATATATACTTTTGACCCAATTTAATTGTATTTTTATTCAAAAATATTTTTTAAATTTCGTGCTGCTCTTGAAATGAAACTATCCTGTAGCTCGATGTGTATGAGGACCTGCTCGGTAATTTTGGTAATTAACACTGATTGTTGACCTGCTTTACTTGTTTCATTTCTGTTTTTCGACTTTCTTTTTCAGCAAATTCACTATGAAGTAAGTATAGTTTTAATAACGAAGTCGCAGAAGAATATAATCAAAGATAATATAATCAAAGAATACAATCAAAGATAATTTTGTCGTAGAAGAATAAAATCAAAATGCTTAAAAAAAACTGTCAGTGGCATAAGTACGTGAAGGCATGTACAGCAAACATCAGATAGGGACATAGGTTTCGACCCTTTTTCCTGGTACAATGTGGAAAATTTGATCTCAGTGGTACTAAATCCAGCGTAATTTTTGGAATTTCGCTTCAAGCACGTAGTGTTGTGGTGTGATGCAGTATTGCACAACTAAGGAAGAAGGAAATCGACTGTAAGCTGGACAATCAGTTCAGAATCAGAGTGTTTTTCTTTAACATTCAGCTCTATTCTCTTTGAACTTAATAATGGGACGTTATTTAAAGGTATGATTTTCTTTCATTTGTTCTGATATTTCATTTTTTAACCGACTAAATTTGTGAAAGTCTTGAACAATATTTTATGTTAATATTCAGCACTGTATATGTTCTAGTTAGAAACGAAGCTAAACATTATAAATGCAGAGCTGTCAATTCTCCCGCTAAAACAGGAAGACCCTTGATTTTTCATCCTATCTCCTGGTAAAACTCTAGAATTACCGGTTTTTAATGTATCTGAATTTAAATCATATGCTTTTAATGTTGTTCCTGAATAATTGGTGAGTAGTTTCGCAAAAATGTTAAGTCTTATGAAAGAGATTGGGGAAATGTTCTTAAAAATTAGCGAAGACACCAGTATTGTCATTTAATTATTTAAATTAAGCAAGTTTAATCCCCTCCCCAAGTTATTTTCAACGTAATTTTTGTGATTAATGTTTTTTTCGATCTGAATTGCTTTAATCCATTATAGAGATGTATAGAGCGTTTTATGAAGACTTAACGAACGTTTAATACTTAAATATTTGCATTTAATTTTGATAACTAACGTTTAATAGGTTAGTATTTTAATGTAATTTTGCTTTAAATCTATAAATGATGCGTTACTAATTTAATCCTCGTAATTATACGCGTACTTATTGTAATTTTTTTCATCGTGTTTAAATCACTTCGGTAAATAAAAGTTCCGCCCTCCAGTGGGATTTTCATTAATAAGCTATATTAAGAAAATTATAGAATGGAATTCAGTTAGTCGATAAACGGAATTGAAATTTAGAATAAAGAATTACAAATTAAATTATTGTATTTTACATTAAAATTATTTATAATTATATTAATAACCCGAATTATGCATTATGAAGTGATCTTAAAGGAAATTCTTCAATGGAGAGCTTTTCAAGAATCATCGTTGCGCTGCGCGAAAACCTTTGTTTTCTATATTTTAAGGTTAGCATTGGCAATTATGCATATATAATTTTTTCTAACACTTTGCATTCCTCTTATGCTTCTTCGACCTAAACTCTCACTATACATCAGCCCACCAGCGGCCGAGCGGTAAAGTCGCTGAACACTGGTAGTTCGGTCCGAGGTTCGAATCCCGCGAACGGGCTGGCTGCATGGGCGTTTTCGTGGTTTTCTCCATGTGTAACGTGTATACGAGCCAGTTTCCATTGGAAAGTCCTCCACGAAGGCATCCCTCCCCTTAGGCAGATAGCCCTCGTGTGCTTTGCCATAATTTAATAACCTAACCTAACCTAACCTAACCTAACCATACGTGCCGCTATGAAAACATGTAATTTGTATCCCCCCCCCCAATATAAGCGACCGCATCAGTGCCATATGAATATTGTTTCTGCTTCCGTAATTTTGAGTGCAAATTGTTATTTGGTTTTGTTTCTATCAGTAGAGTAAGGAGAAAATAAAAACTGCTTCTCATTGACTGCAGACTTTGTGTGATAAGAAAGGCTACAAAAAAGGGATCGGGCTGTCTTTTTCCAACGAGCGAGCGAAAGATGAAGACGAGAAATGACTGATTATAACGACATTTGACCGAATACGTCAAGAATACACATGGGAAATATATTACTTTTATATGTCCATTATACTCTAAAGAATATTAAAATGTAAAATTCTAGTTTTATTTTTATTAAAATGAAACAAACTAACAAAAGAAGGTAGATAAATTTATTAATACATATTTATCATTTTTTCTCTTAAAAAAGAACTTTTGGTTTTACAAAATTTTCATTTCAAGTGTTCTGGAATTCCTGGTCGATAATAAGCGGTACTCCTATCCGTAATATTGTCGTTTTCATTTACAATGTATAAACTTATATCTTCATACCTATGCAGACATGTTCAACCTTGCGTGTCAGAACGCATAATGTTTTTTGACAAACTGATTTGTGCAGTTAGTATGTTATCTTTTTTCGAAATTCAGTGTTTTCTCCCCCCTTTTTTTTAAATTTTAAATCGCGAATTTTTTTATTTATCACACGATCTTCTCTTATACTTCTAAGAAATTTATTCATTTAATCATCTATTTTACTTTTTTATAGGAAACTAAACATTAAAAACCCACCTAAAGTCAAATGTTGTATTTAGTATAAAACATTTTATTTGTCTGTTTTAGTAACGCTGTGACTCAAGCTAAAGAATTTTTCTTGGGTCTTCTGAATGCTAGCTTGTTTCATCGCTTGCATTATTAACTGCAATTAAATTATTATTAGTAAATATTTAGGATTATTTATTGTACTTATTTATTACGTTATCAGTAACTTAAGTGAGTAAACGTTTTGAAAGTTGGAGCTTTTTCGTTTCGGATTTTTATCCGAAACTCGATCACTGGTAAGACACTGCTTGAGATTGTGTGTGGTTTTTCTCAGTGAAACTTGATAGATTTAGAAATTATACATTATAGTGTTTTTGAAGAGGGACTTGTACCTATTTGCCTTCGAAATCGGTAGTCTTGACTAAAATACACGCCAAATGCTTGCTTTGCCTAATTTTATTAAAAATTACGCTATAAATTATTACTCTTTAATAGTTACTTCTTAAATATGCAGCTCGAACTGAAATTTTGTTTAATATGATGTCTTTTCATTCTTTTTCAATAAGCTGCGTTATGGGAACTTTACTTCTCCGCAAATTAGGTATTTGTGGTCAAATGAGTCTTTATAGTTAACGTAAACAGTTGAAAAGGCAAATGTAAATAGTCTAGATCTCAATTTTATTTCTAATTTTAGGTATAGTATAAAATTTTTAAAATGATCTCCATTGTTTTCGTACTTCGTTTTCTGTGTCATAATTTGCCCTGAAATTTAACAGCCTTTCTCTTGTGAAAATAAAAGTAATTGTTTTTTTTTGTCTGGTTTGGTTTATTTGATTTTAGCAATGCACGCGAGAGCTATCTGCCTGAAGGGAGGGATGTCTTCGTGGAGGATGTTTTAAGGGAAACCGGTTTGTACTCACGTTACACATGAGGAAACTACGAAAACTCCCATGCAACCAGCCCATTTAGTTATTAAGGATTTAAGGAACTGAAATAGTCGTTCACACTTAATGATAACATGGGTATTTAAATAATGCTTTATTCCTAAATGCCCATTTTATATCTGTAGATAAATCTTCGGATATATAATCGATGTTTGTAGATCAAAATTTTCACCCACGGGGGCTTTTCGATGAAATCCGGAAAAGATATTTGGTAAATAGTTCTCATGTGCTTCGCCTAAATTAAGTAATCCATTGCAGATTATAATATGATCCTCAGGCAATAATAATTACCGAACTGGGGAGCACTGACTGATTGTGATGCTGTTGTCTTCTACCTTTACAAATGACATATGGACTTTTCTGATTTTTAGGTACAAACACTACCAAATCATTTTCTGTTACTCTTCCGTGTACTTTGTTAGATTTCTTGCATTTCCTGTGTTGCTGGTTCAGGTTCAGAATGAATTTTGTTGCAATTTATAAATTGCTAATGCTTAATTTCTTATAAATATTTGCATATACAAACAGTTTGAAACTCCGTAAATTATAGGCGTGTAAGGCATTTTACTGAAAACACTTTTTGATGATTTCACTTTCTGACTCTCACGTAGTTACTTAACGTTTTGTGCATTGCTGGATCTCTGTTATTTCTTATGAAGTAAGTACTTTTTCCAACATTTAGTCGAATGCCGACGAATCAAACGAGATGCTTGTTTATGCTGTATTTTTGTTCGTATCGCCAAAGGCAGGTAGTGTAAACTTCCCCGTATGTAGAGTAATCCGTAGAGAATGTAAACTTCTCCGTAAATAGAGAACAGATTAAGAAAATTATCTCTGTGACGCAGGTTTAGGACACAAACTTCTAATTTGCATGCATTTATTCCTGTACCTGATGCTTCCGCCCTTTTTGTAATTATAGATGACTGATGAGTAAAATTGTTGAGTAATACTCATAATTTCACGTCAGAATCGATTTCCTGGCGGAGGAAAGAGCTTATGTGTTTTCTCCGCCGTGTATCAAATATAAATGGCTTTTAGAAAGCCCTTTACCGAGGACTTTCCTAACTCCAATTCGGAAACCGCATTTCTTGGCTGAATTTTCCAAATATATTCCTTTCACGTTGTTTTGATCTCCCATCCTCCATCAACATCCTTTGACAGATTACTACACGGCGTATTTTCGGATTCTTTGTTGGCATATCTGACTAGCATCGCAAGAAGTTTTATTTTCCTATGTGACAGTGTATTGCAAGTGAGTGATGTTTTTGCTTTCTGGCTTGGGGACTTAGGAAGCCATTTAATGTAATAGTACCAGAAAATTACTTATTCGTTTTATTTTATTGCACATAAAAACTGGCAGATTGAGGTGAATAATGTAGTAAATGATGTAAAATTATGCTATTCACATGTTCAGACGGCCTTACCAGTGGCTGACAACTGAATATTGGTAGTTCGACTTGCTTTAGGCTCGAACCCAGATTAGCGGGCTGGCCATATGGCTGGTTTTCTCCATCCGCAACGTGAATGCGAATAAGTTTCCCTCCTAAAGTTACTCCATGAAGGCAACCCTCCTCTCAGGCAGATAATTCTTGTGGCTTTGCGATATTCAGGTAACCTAATAACGTGTAATTTAATATCGTGCATAAACTACGTGTTCATCATATTGCATTTTCTTAGAGATTTCATTGTTTTTTATCAAAGCTTTCCTGTAATAAACAAACAACAACAAAAGTGAACAGTTCATCCCGTACTGCAGATGGTACACATGATAAATAAGTAATAAAAATGAGAGAGATCTGTGTGCTCTTTTTAGGTAATGGGTCCTATTCGTCTTGAATTACAGTTATGCTCTTGAAATAAGTAAACATTATCGTGTTAGATTAAATTAATAATCAATAAGGTTTACTAATTCTTTTGAAAGTAAATGGACTAAGAATAATGAGAAACTAAATCGTAAGAGTAAGCAAGTATATTTAGTAATTCATGAAAAAGAGCGGTACTAAGATGAATTTTCAGCTCAACGAAAAATTAGCTGTTTGCCTACGTAGCTTCTGAATATGTGGTCATTAAATCAAAATCGGAAACACCGAAAATGTAAGAAATGAAATGTTTCTAATGTAGATGAAATTACAAAACGGGAGTATGTAAGGAATAGGTTAGGCTATTTGCCTAGAGAGAGAGAAAGATGCCTCCGTGGAATATTTTCTGAGAGAAATTGGTGCGTATTCACGTTACATAATGAGGAAACTACGGAAAACCAACCATGCAGCTAGAGTCCTTTCACCTGGGATCGAACTTGGGTTGAAGAGTGCATAACGGAAGGGGTAGCAGTTGCAATATCTCTCCTCTTTAAGCTTGTACGAACATAAATGATCTCATATGTAACAACAAAATCATAAGCGAGTCTAAATACGTAGACTCATTAAAGGGCTTTTTGGGGGGGGGAGAGGAGAGCATCTGTTGTTTGCTTTTTAGCACTTGGGCAAAATGAATCAATTTATTAAGCCTTTTTTTGACTACGTGGTTTCAGAGATTCAAAGTTTTAAGCTAGTTCAAGTAATCGTTCTTTATTTACTGGTCATCAAAATTAAAGGACAATGAGAAAAAATATGCTCACTAAGTTAATGGGGCAACCAATGCCCATAATTATTATTTATGTTAATTAAATGTAATTTAACCCAGAATTGCACTCCTGCCCCAAAGTGGCGAATGATTGGTAGAATCGAGGGAGGTCTAACGCAAATGGAAGTCACTCAAGATTTGAATATTCCTCAAGGTGTCATATCAAGAGTTTGAAGTCGCTTTTTAAGCTATGGATCAGTTGATGGACAGCTTGGTCAAAGGCAGCCAATTGCAACAACTGCATCAGAAGACCGTTTTCTGTCATTGTCGGCTCGAAGAAAGTCATTGTCGACCGTTTTCTGTCATTGTCGGCCTAAAACCAGATCTTTTGTAGGCACGTGCCTACAAAAGATCTGGTTTTAGGCCTTCAGGCTGCCATAGGAACTCAAATTAGCCGTTCTACTGCTGGGCGAAAGCTTAACGAGGTTGGATTACATGCCAGAAAACCAATGGTTTGTGTCTCACTCACTTCAGCTTCCAGAGGGGCCCGTTTAAACTGGTGCCGTTGTCATGTTCAACGGAGCCAAGACGACTAGGCCGAGTATTTTTTATTGATGAGTTCAGCTATAGTCTGAACAGTGATTCTAGACATGCTTTGATATAGGAGAGAGGAAGGAACACGCAACTTGCCTTTCTTTGTCCGTAACCGTATTTTAATGGTTTGGGAAAAAATCCTGACAGATGGCCGCACTGGAGCTGTATGTGTTTCAAGGAGGTTCTGTAGCTACTCAGCGATATGTGAACGAGGTACTTGGAACGACAAATTAGACTGTTTTAGGGTGCTTTTGGCGCAGAGTTTCTGCTAATGGATGACAATGCTCGTCCTCATTGAGCACATGGGGTGTCAGAATGCTTGCAAACAGAAGATATCTCTCGAATGGTCTGGCCACCTTACTCACCCGACTTGAACCCAGTTGAGCATGTGTGAGATGCCTTAGGGCGCCGAATTTCAGCACTCCAAAATCCTTCCTAGACCTTCCAGGAGCTAAAAAGGGCATTTTTAGAAGACCGTGCAATTCCAGAAGACTTGCTCAACACTTTAAGTACAGTCTATGAAATCAAGATGTGATGCATGTCATGTATGGTCCGAGGTGACCATACTCCATATGAAAGAAAAATGTTCCCACAAGAAGTGACTTAATTATTCCATCATTTTTCCAATTGCCATAAATTTGGTTTTAATTTCGAAATTCTTGAGTAATCAGCTGCCAAACTTTGTAATTTATGTTAACTAATGCTTTTGTTCAAATTCCTATTAATAATTTTTTATTAAGTACTAGTTACGTTTTTTCCCCTGTGATTATCCTTTAATTTGATGACCAGTGTATATTTTAAGAAATTTTATTTTAGGGAAATGAGTTTTGCGGTGGTGGAAATATAATTGTTGAAGCAATGCACATACATCTGGTATGGGTATGAAATTTTGGAGAGTACTAATATGGAGAATTCCGATAAGGGATTAATTACAAATTTGTAACGATTAATTTGAAAATTACAGAAAAGTGGTTCAAATAAGGAAATTCGAATCGGATAATGAATTCATGCATTTCCGATAGGTTATTTGAATAATTAATAAAAATATTAATAAATGCTGAAGTACCAATAAAATGCATTTTTTTATTGTAATGATTAATTTTTTAAAAGAAATACTTGATAAATATTTTCCGAAAATTTCGCAAACTAAAACGTTAAATTTCGTTAAAATTTGCAGGAAATAAGGGAATTAATTTCTTTGTTAAATAAAATTTAATTTTTTGTCTTTAAATTAATTTATCTTCTTTCTAATGCTTGGTCCTCAAAGGCTGAGCTGTGAAAAGTGCTGAGCAGTGGTAAAATTCGACTGGGGTTTGATTCCTAGCAAACAGACTAGCTTTATGGAGTTTTCCTGGGGTCTCCCATCTGCTAATGGGCTCATTAGCGGCCGAGCGGTGAAATCGGTGAACAGTGGTAGTTCCGACCTGGGTTAGATTCCAGGCGAACGGCCTGGCTGTATGCGCGTTTTCTTGGTTTTCCTCATATGTAGCGTGTATACGACCAAGTTTAGCCTAAGGGAAGGAATGCCTTCGTGGAGAGTGCGCTTTGCCATAATGAGTTAAACTAAACTAAACCAAACGAAACCAAAGCAAAACTCATCTGTAATGTCAACGTGACCTTATCCTTCCCCAGGTGTTCCCTTTGCATACTGTCTGCTGTTTAGAAGTACCTCTCGCATGCTTTGTTGTAACTGATATCATAGCAATAATTTTTAATTGCATTAAGTTATTTGCAAATTCAAAATAGATGTTTGCTTATGTATTCTACGCGAGATTCGAGCAATTTAATAGCAAAAATTAAATTTCAGTTTATTGTATGCCCTTAGTTAATATATTTATATTTGAATAATTCATGATGATAAACAATTAGCGATATTGGTGAAAAAGAAAATCATGCAATTGTTTTTAACATTTACTTGTGTTATATAGTTTCGATAATACTGCTACGTATTTGGCATTTTATTTGATGATTGCGTAAAAGTTTGATTAATACACATAATTCAGCAGCATATCCAGTTAATTAGTTCCTCGACACTTTTTTAAACTAGATTACCTTATTTACTCGCGTAATAGTCTCACTTTTTGTGCCAATTTTTCATTGTGAAAGTGTAGGTACGACTATTATGCGAGGGGAATCTACTGCACAATATTGTACACTTTTGACGATTTTTTTCTGCCTCAAAACGGAGGTGCGACTATTACGCGAGTAAACACGGTATTTTATTCGTATTTTGTGAGTGTTTCCTTTTTTGTTTAAAGTTTTTCGGGTAAATGTTTCGGCGGATAGTTAATTAAGGCAAGGCGGACCAAAGATATCTTTTTAAATGACGGGATGTCTTCGTAGAGAACTTTCTAAGGGAAACCTGCTTGTATTTACGTTGCACTTAACACCTTGACTGCCATGTGCATCACGGATGATTCACAGAGGCCTTACTTTTCGGAGCTGTGTGCATCGGATTTGATTCACAGGTTTCGTATTGTTTGAAGCCGTGTAATCACTGGTGCTTCACAAAAGCACAAATTTATACAGTAAGAATTATTTCTATGGCCTGAGAAAGTTGCTCCTGTTCTTGACTTCCGGCTTTTGGACGTTTTTGTATAAATTGTTATATGATTTTAATATACATTTTTCTGCAGTACCTTTTAAGTCATTACAACTTATGTGGAGTTAGACAGCGGAGTTGTAATTAAAGAGGATTGTGTTGTTTATTGAAAAAGTACAAGACTAGTGGTACATTTTAAAACATTTATACGTTCACTAAGTTGTTCTTTTTTGGTTATATATGCTGTTTTACTATTTGAATTGTAACATACTATTTGTCTAATTTTACTAATTTTTACTCTAAAGACAACGAACTGTTGTGTTACTGATGATGAATTAAGTTGTAATCTATTTATGATTTATCTTTTAAATATTCACAAAAGTATATTCAGACTAGGTACTGAACTGATTTTTAGTGTAAATGAGATAAGAAAACAATATAATTAAAAAAAATGGGTCGGCAGAGTATTTTACCCGATTTTGCTATGACAGTCAACGTGTTAAAGAAAATCAGGGAAATTCCTTGCAGCCAGTCCCATTTGTCACGAACCAAACGTAGGCCGAATTAATAACTTTCTGTGGTTTTGGCCACTAATACATTTGCGGATTCAGGCTGGCTTTAATTTAAAGTTTAAGTAGAGAATTATTATTTAGATGTTCTTAAGCAGAAAACAAATACATTCGGAAAGGTTATAAAAAGTTTTAAAAATTTGTAAAAGTGAAGTTACAATTTGTAAAAAATTTCTTCGAACCAGTTTCGAGAATTTTGTGAGCAAAATTAAAAACTTTTCAAAAATTCCAGAGAAACCAATTTTATTTTCCATTCTGTTTATTTGAAGTTCAAGTTAATGCAGTACTTTTTGTTATAAAGCGGAGAGGAACGAGAAATTCTCCGCAGTTCACCAGAGGGTTATTTGTATTGAAAATTCGCCATGATAATACTTAATGAATTTTCTGAGGAAACTTGTGCGTAATTCTTAAATTTATTCTTTAAACTTGGTCATATAGAAATATGAAACCGTGAAAGAGCTACTGAAAATACCAGGTGTATATGTCTCTGTCCGAAAAGCTCTCTCTACATTAGAATGGGGAAGAAATTTTTAGATATTTTATTATTTATCCTTAACTGAATTCGCTAGATAATGTGACCGTCTGACACATGTCCATTTGTGCGACAGTGGGCTCTCTAGTTTTCGAAAGTTCTTAGAATACACTGAAATTTAAGAACATAATTAAGGGAATAAGATAGAGAGAGAGAGGGCGTAGTGTATCTATGGAACCTTGCCTCCTAAAATAAGGAGCTATCTGGGCTTAGAAAAGTGGATAATTTTCCCTCATTTCCCTTGAGAGAAATCCACGATTTGTTTCTCCACTGTACTAATATTTCTGTCTTCATCAGTCGTGATCTATCACGCTGGATGTGTCTTGTTTCTAACTGTCCATTAATCATATTACTAAAATATCTCTTAACAATCGTTTTGAAATTGATTTTCAGATGCATTCGGAGATAATTTTAAGCGGTAAAAACAAATTAAGCCAAGATAACTAGATTCTAAACCACGCACAACTATCATGCTTGGTTGAAGAATTTAAATGAGGTTTTTCAAACTCAAAATTGGGCTTTTGTGTCCGTATCATTGTAAAACTGTATTTTATACCTGTATTCTGTAATTTCAGTAAATAAATAAAATGAAATTGTTGTTTAGAGAAACAGGAGAAGTGAATGTATTTGTAGTAACAAAAAAAGCTAAACGAAGTTCCTTCCATAGAATGTACTTGTTTATTCGGTCCTTCTCTTGTGGCATCCGTTATCTGTAGACACGTATGCAAGCAAGAAAGCACTAATAACTGCAAAGTTAACCACATGTCAAGAATTGCGACCAGTGTAAGAACGAACGTTGATGGCAAATGTACAAAACAGCTGTAGTTAGTTTAGTGTAGTTAAGCTGTCTGCTTAAGGGGAGGTTATGCGTTTGTGAGGCCTTTCTAAGGGAAACGTTACGAGCTAGAAATACTATGAAAACTTTGCAGGCAGCCTATTCGCCGAGATTCGAGCCGACATTGAACTGTCAATATTCAGCAGTCCTGAGCAACTGAGCCACCAGTGACTGAGCGGTAAAGTCTCTGAACACTGGTAGCTTAGTCTGGGGTACAAATCCGCGCGAACAAGTTGGCATTATGGGCTTTTTCAATAGTTTTTCCCATGTGGGGGGAACGTGGTGTGTATGAGCCTTAGAAAGTCCTCCACGAAGGCATCCCTCTTAAGCAAATAGCCCTCAAGTGCTTTGCCATAATTAAATTGTTGCCAAAGCAACCAAACTTAAGAGACTTAAACTCTTAAAAAGTTGCGAATAAAAAGCGATCATTAACTAGAACCGAAAGATATTCACGGGCGTGAAACACCTCTCGGATATCTTAAATTCGCCAGGAATTTTCTTACCGGGAATGGGGTCTTTAATTATGGTATAAGGTTATTTCTCCCGCTTCTTAGCATGCCTTCGTGGTGTAATGGTCAAGCACACTCAGCGCGTATTCGAGAGGTCCGTGGTTTGAATCCCGGCGAGGGCATTGCTCATTTTTCACATCTCCTGCGTCCAAAAATCCTAATGATTCTACAAGTGGCGTCCGAACTATAAAAAAAGTGGTGGATGATGATTCTACAAGTGGCGTCCGAACTATAAAAAAGTGGTGGATGATGATTCTACAAGTGGCGTCCGAACTAAAAAAAAGTGGTGGATGATGATTCTCCACCACCAGGATTTGGCGATTGGGTCCCCTAATCCCCAGTCGTCCTTTAAAAGGAGGAGTATATAAGTTATTTCTTCCACCTTCGTAGTATGTCTTCGTGGTGTAATGGTCAAGCACACTTGGCGCATATTCGAGAAGTCCGTGGTTCGAATACCGGCAAGGGCATAGCTCATTTTTCACATCTCCTGCTTCCAAAATTCCTAATGACTCTGCAACGGAATTGCGAATTATATTGATAGTAGAAAAGAGAATACAAAAGTTAAATAAAACGCGTAAAATTATATAACTATTTCATGGAAAGAATGGAATAACTACTAAATTTTTATAATCTGTTGGGAGAAAAAAAATTCCCTCTTGTGCTAAAATTAAAAATTTTTAACCTCCAAATCAATAATATGATAGGAAAAACCTTTGACAGTTGCAACCGCTGTTAAACAGGCGATTTCCTGATCGAGATTTGACTTGGAGTAGCAAACGTTAGTGTGCACAATGGAGGCAGAAATAGACTTTTTGTACCCTTCCTTAGTTATGTGCACGAGGAAGTGAATGAAAAGATTGAAACAGACTTTTGCTCAGTAGAATGACGTGATTTGATATATAGGAGTGTGGGGAGGCAAACGCATAATACACGATAATACTAAAGTTCACTGACATCTGACCAGAATGTCAAGGAACGGAAGGGAATTAGATGTCTTGTGTTCAAAAATTAACTGAATAGCAGAATCAACTGAATTCATGTCTGAAAGAATCTTGTCTTTCAGTTACCGTGACACAGAGGAAACGTATCGTCGTCGCCGAATCAAATTGGGGAATTTATTGTTTTATCAAATTTGGGTGATAAATATTAAATATCAGAAAGAATAAGACTGAAAGGACTTCCCATAACTAAGCCATCAGTTGGGCAACAATAATTATTTTAGAAAACAAAATATGTTTGCTTGAGAGAAAGTTGAATGCGTGAAATTTCATTGATTTTCAACGCATGAGAAGTGAAATTTCCGAAGTCTAGTTTTTCTTTTTCGGCACATCTTGAATATAAGTGAGGAATATTTTTAATTAGCGAACGAATTCTAGTAAAATTTTCACGTCGTAGGTATTATTTACCATTAAATGAGAAAACCTGGAAACGAAATAGTTAGCTAACAGATAACGTAGTTTGGTTTTCGAAGAAAGTTTTCTAATTGGTTTATAAGATTTCACTTTCACAGTTTAAGCAGAAATTCATGCTCTGTTACGGAAGAGAGAGGTCACCTTTCTATTCTGAGTTTTTTTTCTCCCCGGCCACGTGCGATATTGCGAAAATGATGCCAATCCTCTGTAAATGATATATTCTCTGTAATTTGTGAGTTACGTTAGGATTATTTATGCTCAGGAAATGAAGGAAGGAAGTTTTCCTGCTGCCATTAAAATTAATTGGAGTCGGAGGCGATTTTTCATCCTCTTCGGTGACATATAGAGATATCAGCGGTGGACTCAAATTTTTCTCCACATTAAAAAGTGTAGCGTTTTCTTTTTCTACAGTAGCATAAAATAGATATTTTTTGGTTTTTGTTTTCCGCATGTATGTGGAAACTTTTTGTACATCGCGGAAAATATTTGCTTTTAATAGCTGATTTTTCAATGCGTAATAATTTAATTTTTAAATCTAATATCGATTATCCATGCATTCTTTACCCAAAATGTTCTTAGCCGGATTCCTGAAGACTCTGTAAGACCGGTAATTGTAGGGGGAAAACTCACGATATTTGATAACAGTAAATCTCTTTTGAGAGAACTGAAGTTAAAAACCTTGACCATAATTCCTGGTTGAGGGAAGGAGGAGGGGAGAATTCATATTCCTGATAAGTGTACATTAGTGACTTTCTGCCGATGAAGTAATAACTCTGGGTCTTGTTAAATTTATCTATGATATTCAGGGGTCATATAAATGAAGAAAATTGAGAAAGGAGAAAAGCGAAACGTTATGAAGGATACAGGGTTTTATCACAAGATACAGTGATTTAAGAGGAGATAAATGAAGGTAAACTGGTAAGGTAGCCACGGTGATGGCGTGTTATATATAGAAAAAGCTGCTGTGTTACAGGGTGAACAAACTCAGTTGAGATTTAATGACATCTTAGCTGTGCGCAAAGTCCCGCTATTGGCTGAAAGAATGTCAACACGGCTTGGCTTTTGTCGTTAGGTAAAGGGATACAACTGACTCTTTTCATAGAATTTAATGTAATATAAAACTTTTCCACAAAAATTGTGTCAGATAAGGAATAAGCTTTGTTCTTACACTTGTAGTGTGCCAAACACGAGTTTAATCGCTGACTTAAATTTCTGAGCTTTGAATTTCCGTCTGCTATATTAGCAAGATCCCATTAAAAAAGAGGCAAAAAAGAGGATCCAGAATAGTGTTTATTTTTTAACTTGTCACTAGAACATTGGAAATTTCATCTTTCTGAAAAATAAAACTTGCCGCGCATGTTGACATCACTGTTTTAAGCACGTTAAGCACCACGTCGGTTATCAGTCACCGACGGTAGATTTTCTGTTCAGGCCGTGTCGATGAGCGGAGACTTAACGTCCTGCAGCGCCTGACACCGATGATCGACAGTACAAAATTTAATAAATAATTTTTTTATATTATAAATCGAAAGTTTTAATATTATAGGAGGCCAGTATCTTCATATTACTTGCATTAATAGGATAGTTTACAAATATTTTAGATGGATTTTATTAAAATATAGAAGCCGAAGTGCGGTTAATTTTCTGCTGTCAGTGTTACATTAACGTAAGACTTTTTGTCAGATTTTTGACAATATTTCTTCGAAATCATGCTATGTATCTTCATAAGATTTTTTATAGTGGTTTCTAATTTCAAATAACTTTCCACCTTTCTCTAGCAATCGATGATTGCATTTTGCGGTTTATTTATGATGCTGCTATGTACAGTTTCTTCATCCTACAAGTCCATAAGCTGAATGCAGGCTTTTTTCATATTCCGTAATGAATATGTGTATATGCATTTTTATTACTTTTTTTATGGATCCCAAACAATCGTTAGTGCGTATAACATTTTCATCGGGGTGTACCGGGTATTTTTTAGACGCATCACTTAAAGTATCTGTCTTTGATGAATCGGATACGTGACCGTCACGATGAAGTTGGAAAGGTTATATATCTGAAGATGACATTATTGACACCTGGGACATTGGCTCGTTGAAAATATGTTTGACTTGAATCATTTTCATTTCGCTAACATTTATTTTACTTTTATGGGCACTAAAAGAATCATTCTTACTCTCACGAGAAATGAATCGGAACTAACGTGCTGACAGGCGAGGAGAGGGAATAAAATATTAAATTGACAAGAAGTGTAAAAATGATTTCGTATAATCGTCTCATATCAAGTAAGGCGTTACTGCGTGGCTTAAACTGAAATGATATGAGCAAAAAGCTTTTAGCGTAATGAAAATTTTACTGTCTCTTTTGTCTAAAACCGATATAGAACGGACTGTTTGTGAATCGGAGACTATAATGGATCACTGATTATATTAAATGTGGCAAAGCACTTACCTAAGGAGAGTTGCCTGTCGTGGAGGGTTTCCTGAAGAAATTGGCTGATTTTAGTGATGGACTGCGCAGCCACTCCGTCTCATTAATTATTGTGGAAAGTCAAAAGGTATTCAGCCGCTTTAATCCCCCAACTAGTGGGGTATTCAGTCAGTGAGAATAGTTAGGTTTGGATATTTGAACTCGACAAAGCGCACTAAAGCTATTTGTCTACGGGAAGAATGTCTTCATAAGGGACTTTCTAAGGGAAATTGGCTCGTATTCACGTAACACGTGGCGAAAATAACGGCAAACACCCATTCATCTTGCCCTTTCAGCCTGGGTTCGAACCTGGTCGAACTACCAGTATTCAGCAGTCTTTATAATTCGGCCACCAACCGATCATAATGGAAGCCAATGAGATATGAAAAGTAATTCATACGTCGTTTTATCACAATGCGAGAAACATACATACATTTATGCACATTCTTCATTATTTAATTTCTTTAAATATAATACAGGACTGCAATATTTTGTGGCAACAGTTTGGAAACTGATACAGACTTTTAATGTTTCCGACGCAAAATCGCAAAACGAAAACAATAGTCCTTCAGGGACAAAGCCCCTGGACTAAAAAAAGAAACATTTTCATCTCCAGCGAGCGAGACTGTCTATCGGAAATTCTAAAAACATATTGTTTTTAAATATTTTGCGATTTGAGTTTTATGTGGTTTAAGTGCGAAGAACATTATATTTAATAAATAAACGTAACACACAAAACGTTAAAATAACGTCTCTTTGCGCATAATATAAAATCTGAAACTTTAATTTTTTTTAATTAATCAGTTAACCTTTTAGGAACAAACACGTATTATGAACGTTTTAACCGTTTGACTACTAACGAGACATATATATCCCACTAAAACTTTAAAAATGAGTGTTGTATTAAAAAGTACGTAAAATCTCCTAAATGTTGAGGAACATCTTCCGATAGTTGGAAAATCAAGACGCCGCTGTACTCGTTGTACAAAAATGAACACAGAGAATAAGTGTCAGTTGCCCATTGTGTAATGTTGGGTTATGCAAATAATGCTTTACCTTGTACCATAACGATGTAAAATCTATTTCATATAATAAAGTTTTCCAGAATCATAGGTATGTCTTATAGTAAGTCGATCGCTACGTGTGTGATGTAACACACATCTAAAATCGCTTTCGCTTTAGAATTCTACTTCACCATTCAAACAAATAAAATAATCAAAGCTTCTTACCTGTCAGAGAGATCAATTCAATCCAATATTTTATCCAATTTTATTGACGACACAGACAATACATGACGACAAGAAAACACTTATAATTAATTACAGTTATAAAAAGAAAACTCTCCATATTACATTTCGAAGCAACGGAAATTCAATTTAAAAACATCATTGAAAAAGTATTTTTCAGTCCTCCTTACCTTTTCAATGATGTTTCAATGATGTTTTTAAATTGAATTTCCGTTGCTTGGAGATGTAATATGGAGAGTTTTCTTTTTATAATTTATAGTGAATTATTGTTTTATTACTTTGCAGCTATAGCGCAAGTCTTGGGCTTATTAATTTACTTTTAATTACTTTCATTACGAATATAATTACAGTTATATATAGAGTTCACACTTAATATTTTATGGTTCATCATTCTCCGCAGTCTCAATCGCAATTAATTTAGCTCAAAAAGAAGTCAGACGCACAGCGCCGTCTGGCTACTGTAATTATAGTTTCTACACTGTGGGACATATTATCGTACCATTAACGACGACTCGGACATATGTGTCCCAGCCTTCGGCTTGAAAACCATTTGGTCAAAAACAAATCCCAAACGCTGAATTTACCTTATTTATTTATGCCACATTATGTTCAGTAAGGCAGGCAAATCGACAATCTTGTATGTAGATTTTGTAAAATCTCAATCGATTTCGAGGGCAAAACGGGTCCTCCTTCATCAGGAGCAAAAGTGAGAAAGCGAATGTCGATCATATTTATACCCACAGGCGACCAATGGAAGAGTCGATAGCGCCATCTATCGGCAAAAATAGTAAAGAAAAATGAAGGGTTAAGTTAGTAGAATTTTGAAAGCATTAGGCAAAGCTGGATTGGAATTAAAGTCATGGACTAAACAGGATAATTTTTTTGTGAATGTAAAAAGCTTCAAGAAAATCCAATTGCCTAATAGAACCAGCTTTCTGGATAAATTTAGCAGAACCAAAATCAAAATTGCGATTGAATTTCCAACTATGATTAGCTATTGAAGATTTGTTAATTTCGCCTTTTCGGACGCACGATTCATGTTCTTTTACGCGAAACTTTAATGCTCTTTTCGTTTGGCCAATATAACTTAAGCCACACTGACACGATATGCTATACACGATATGCTATAAATTCCCCAAGAATTAGTCAGAAATAGAATCTTTAAGAGCCGAACCTCGGATTTTTTTTATAGGCGAGAAAACAACTTGAAAATTTAACTTGTGTAATATCCGTGCAATTTTGTAACTGATAGAAGGATGGAATGGAAGCACAACAAGGTTATTAATGTTATTTCTGACATCAGAATGTGTTCTTAGATGGCACGATGAGAACTTTCGAACAGCTGTATCAATGACTACGGAAGAAAATCCTCGGTTAAGAGTAACAGATCTTAAAGAATTGAGTTCCTTAGCAAGAAGAGATTCTGAGGAACAAACTTTGAGAGCTCGAAATACGTAATAGTAAAACGAAGCCATTTTTTTGCTTGGAATTGGCCTATCAAATTAGTTTAAGTTGTTTTACAAGGTTCGGACTCTATTAAAAAAATTACTTACAATAATTCCTAGTTTTCGCCACGTTCCTTTAATTTCTAATAGCCCATGTGAGCTTCGCCATATTCAGCAAAACAAATCTTGAATTCATTTTGCTATGTAGATGTAGACAAAATGAATATATCTACTAGTATGCAACAAAATAACTACATAAATATAGTTAGGTTATTTGAATTTGGCGAAGCATATGAAGGCTATCTGCTTCGAGGAGGACTTTCTAGGGGAAACAGCCTCGTATTCACGTTGCGCATGGAGTAAACCACGAAAATCAGCCGTGCAGCTAGCCCGTTTGCCTGGGATCGAACCCAGATTGAACTTCGTGCATTCAGCGATCTTAACCACTGGGCCACTGTGTAAGTAACGTAAACTGGATGGTAAATAAAAATTTTTTGTATTTAATATAAAACATTTGTAACGAAATTTTAAATGACTTACAAGTAGCCGAGTGGATAAGATCGCTGAACGTTGATAATTCTTTCCGGCTTGTTTCCCTGCGAAGAGGCTAGCCGCTTTGTGTTTTTCCCGTGTGTAACGTGATATAATGGTACTGTTACTGGTAGCAATTAGTTAAACGGCGAGTACTAACTAGGTGTATGTTGCTGCGTAACATTGTGATTTGTACTGAGATCTCATTTTTTTAATGTAATTTTGTGTAAATAATATATCCGTCTGTTAAGATCATTGCAAATATTGTGTACCTCGTAATTGTATAATCCATGTGTAATTGCGTGTTCAGTGTGAAAATGTTAAATGCTGTTGTTAAAGAATATCTAAAGTGTCTTGTTGGGATAGCTCCTAGTGCGGGCCGACTGTGCATCCAGTAGGTACTGTAGTGCGTCATAGCGATAGCTGTAAAATCGCCAACGAAGTCCTGGTGCTCCGTCCACTTTTTCCTGTCCCTGTGTAACGCGATACGAATAAGTTTTCCTTAGAATGTTTTCCTCAAAGGCATCTGTCCTAAGAAAGATAATTATTGCATGTTTTGCCATAACCAACTAAGCAATAAAAATTTTAAATAATTCTTAAAAATCTCTCTTCCCGTTTCCTTTTGTACTGTGCTTAGTCATTTTCATTATATTTTGGGAACATCTTTTCTTGTTGGTCGTGTCTTTGAATAGCCGCCCGAGGAAAATGCCAAAAACCCTACTCTCGGACTGGGCAGTTTTTTCCTGTGACATATTGCTGTTTCTCATATGTCAGCGTAATTGGATAACGTAGTATAAAAATAACGAAGTAATGACTTATAACATTCATCCCCTGCTTTTCCTTATAGTGCAGTGGTTATCACATCCAGTTACTGGCTAGAAGATCTGTAGTTTGATTTCCGAAAGATCTGTTGGGCGCTGTTGATTATTTGTGCTTCCTACTCCGAAAAGCGTAACTGTCTTTCTAAATGGCTCTCAAATTAAGGTATGGTAGACGAATAACTCCTCATCACTTAGGTTTAACCAACATCGTCTTAGAAGGTGGTGGCTCAGGCCTTGGTTGGTGTTGGTTTAGCCAACACCTTCTTCGAGACGGTGTTGGATTAGCGGACTCGGTTCCTCCTGTTCCCAGTCGCTCTTTAATGGGGGCAGTCTAATGGTTAGAACATCCACCTGAAAGATCCGTGGTTCGATTCTCGATGAGCGCTGAATTACTTTTTCATGTTTTTCTTTCCGATTAGCCTAATATTCTCTACAGCGACAAAATGTAAAAATCCTCTCTTGTTTTATATTTAATAACGAAGAATATCGATTCTAATTCAGTTTCTTTTGAGAATTCAGAGTTCTAGTGGAGGAATATAGAAATTAATCACGTGCCAAAATTAATATGTATAGAAGACTCTCACTCTTCCGTCTTGTTTGGGAAGAAAGAACTTCTAACTTTATTTGCTTCTTGTTATAGACCCCTATTCTTAACCGTTTGAGTTCCAAGCAACGCAATCGCGCTGTTGAGATTTTATGTCGAGAAAACAGTACATTTCGAACATAGTGGACAACTGACGGTGCGTTACCGATTGTTGAAGTCGCGCGCACAGATTTACTGAAGCAAGTACATCACACTGCTCCTTTTAATGTAAATAACTAATAAATGCTTTGGAAACCTAAAATTCCCTTTAATGTAAAACAAAGGGCTATCGCGCCGCTTGGTATTTCTCGACATAAAATAAAACAAGCGCTATCGCGCTGCTTAGGTCTTTTCGTACTCATTTAGAGAAAGCGAGGTTGCGCTGTTTGGGATTCTTCGACAGTGTTTTTTTAATACACCCTGTGACTTAAACGTTTAAGTAAGGTAGTTGACAAGAAACAACTTCCTCGCGTTAGACTACCATGTAATAGAATTTTCATTCCAGCGGTTTATCGTAAACTTGCTTATTTGGTGACTACTTTGTGCTGACTTCAGAAGAGATCAGAGACCTCTTTAATACCCTCTGGCAAAAGGGGAAGACATTCCTAAACGAGAAGGGACAGACTGGAATTCGAAGAGAAAGAATGACTTTGAGCCGTTCTTGCTCCGTTGCGATAGAAAAATGCCATTGAAATGTCTTCAATGTAAACTCATTATATATATTTTGTGTACATAATAAAAGCTGTGTTAGCCCAAAATTGACATTCTGGTTATTTCATGTGTGCGAATATGCTTTTTAAATTAACTTAATTAAACACTTACAGTGTTATGAATTGATTTATAAGATCCAGAATATCTGTCTCTGTGGTCTAAAAAAACCCATATTTGAGTTCTGAAAAATCAGTTACTCTGTGCTGTGGGTATGAGTTTGCGGGTAACTGTTTAACATGTGCGTGGACTTGCTCAGATTAGAGTCTATTTTATCGGAATAAGTGAGTCACTGTAGTACAACACCCGCGACGTCGAACAGGTCGACGTTGAAAGGGTTAAATTATGATTATAATTGAATTTGCTTGTTCCTGAATTTTCATTGCTTAGATGCATATCTTCGTTCGAAACTTATTGTGCTTTAATTATATGTGTTTATTTTCAGCAGCTACATGTTTAATAAGTATTCCAAATGTTGCATAATGCCTCTTTTGAAATATTAAGACTGACCGCGATTACTGTTTAGCGATCGTTATTGAGAGGCTGAAAAGGATATCAAATTATGCATTTACATCACATTTTATTACGAAAAGTCTGTTATATGAAGAGTTAATAATGATAAGATTTAACTATAAATATTATTGAGTGATAAAGAGAAGAAATAATGTGCTATTCTCAGTAATAAAATTCAATTCGTCTAATTTTCCTTCGATAATTTGATAGAAATAGATCCAAGACCTTTCTTTGAACTTGAGTTTTGAAAGACACTGGTTATAGATACTGAGTCTGTTAAGCATATCAAAAGTGCGACTCTCTTTCATATCGTGAATGCTTTATATTGTTATGTGTATTTTTAACTTCGAATGTGATATTTTCTACCTTCTGTTTGATCGAGAAGCAGGTAAAGTGTAGTTTATGGTTTTTCAGCTGGAATTGTGCTTCTTTGTACCAGTTAAATACTGCATTGGTTTGATTGAAAAGATGCTGCAAGGTCATCGAGTGAGGAGATGAGTTTAATAGAGAGATGGTGTACTTACTTTAAATAAATTTTTACATAGCGGTAAATTTATCCGTTTCAGTATTTTTTTGTTCGTGAGAAGGCTGTTTTTGTAAATCTTAGTCATGTGTTCTCTTCTCTACCCAATAACCAATCTATTAATATATCCTCCGCTATCTTTTTGTACAGCTCTTTTATGCAGTTTTTTTTTTTAAATTTTCTTATCTACCTTGGAGAGATTGCAAAACGCCTTCGAAGACTTGCACTGAGAAACACACAGAAATAAATTGTATAGGAAAAAAAAGGACTATTATTTGCTTCACGAGATTTGGCGGAGCTTTCTACAAGCGTTTGGTGTGCTTTGATACTTAAAAGTATTTCAAAAAATGATTATTATGTTTTAGCTTTTACAAGTTAACATTTATGCATTTATTTCATAAGAGCATTGCCGCCTGTTAAGAATTACTTAACACCTTTAATTTTAGTTAAGAGCTTTGATATTTTATGGTTCATGGGTCTATTTCAGTTACACAATTTTTCTCCTTTTCCGGAGTTTCTTGTAAACGTCCCAGAGATTTCAATCTTTCTCGCTAGCGACGGAGACATCAGAAAATCATTCTGTATTAGATATTTCTAGGTATTTCGTAGGAAACAGAAAAGAAGGTTGCATTTGTCTGGAAAAAATAATCATATTTTAAATTTCTTTTTAATATACGAAGCTTCTTTTATTAAAAATTTTAACGTTTGCTGTAAAAAAGATTTTGTTTGTTTGTTCTCGTGATTTCGTTTAAAACACCAATATTTTTAGCATTTAAACTAGTTCTCAACTTTATATTGTTGTTTAATAACAAAACAAAACTGACAACAGAAGTGCTTTTAATGCTACTAACAGATGAAGTTGGACTATAAATGATTTAAGTGGAAAGGTGAACGCCGTGATTAATAGCAACTCTTATTTCAGAACGCATCTGAAACATAATTGTTCGTGATCCTTGAGTAACTTGACGCCCTAAAAGGTATAGGGGGTACCGGAGTCTAAATGAATCCTCCATTTGGCCACTGCGGTTTATAATACTAGTACCTTTGCAGAATGACGGCACTTTAAACCTTTCGACCTCTAAGTCCTCTTGAGAGCATGTTGGTAAGGAAAAGGGGTACTAGATCCTCGGCTGCTATTCCGCTAGGTGCCTACAATCAAAACTGGGTTGTAGCTTTGGAAGATAGCCGTTTTATTCTCGTTTTATCACATCCTGTGAGAATAGCAGGCAAAATCCCGCTGAACTAATCCTCAGACGCAGAGCCGGGACAAGGGTGATAGTGGTTTCTGACGCTACCGGTTCTGCCAATTGATTTAGGCATTTTAAGCTCTTCAGACGGTGGTATAAATGTCATACAGGCTTACTCATAAAGGCATAAAATGCGGGAGTGCCGTTCACACCTGCGAGACAGGGTATAAGCCGTAGCCGATTAGACAATCTAAATTTGTGCATGCTTGGATGTCTCTACAGCTTTCTCGCTCTGTTTTCCCATTCAGGTTTGGTGCATTCACTCTGATTGGTCGACTCTTATATCTAGTCGGCATAAAGTTGGAAATTCGAACTTTATGCCAAAGAGCCCCTAACCAGGTTTGTGACGTAGCAAGGTCTGGTTACCTAGCAACGAAGCTCCGCTTAAACCAGTTGTGACATTTATGAACATTTTATGACATTTATTAAACTTCGTTCCCACTGTGGTTTTAAAATCATAAGTGGTCTAAGCCGAGCGTCGTTGCTAAGCAACCAGATCTTGCTACGTCAGAAAAACTGGTTTAAGAATTTTGTCTAAATGTTCTAACTATTCAACTTTATGCCACATGGTATTAAAGCCGACCTATCACTGCGAAGCAAACATTGGTCGACGGTTTCACCGAGTCAGCTACTCATTTACGCATGCTCAACTTTCCTTTCCCTGAGTAGCTTAAACTCTGCAAAATAGGTGTGAATGAACTTGATGATTTTTATGCCTTAAACCACAAAGCTTTATGACGACAAAACCATCGTCTGAACGAAGCGTTTGGGGAACTACCTATTTGTGGGATATCATACCGGCTGTTGCTCTAGCATTCTTTTCATCAGCGATTAGGCCAACTTTCTATGTTTCTCTCTCTCTTTTTTTTTCCTTTTCCCTGGACTTTATCGATTCAAACAAAAATATAAGAATCCTGATTAAACATGGTGTTGTTAGTAATTATCTTATCCTGTGTTTGTAAAACCTATATAACAAGTTTCTAGAACTCAGCCTGCAGTCTTTCTCAAGCAATTAGCTCAGTTGTTGCCTATTGCATTATTCTTCGGGCATTGGCTCGATGAGTTGGAGGTGATTAATGTGTGCCATGATGGCTTTGATTCGTTTTTTTAAGTAGTAGAATGGACAAGGGTGAAGCATTTGCCTCAGGTGTATGAAGGTTGCCTAGAAAGGGCGCTAAATTAGCTGCAAAACGTAAGAAGTTCATTTAAAACTTTCAGCTTTGAAACGCATTAAGCAGCCTTTTAAAATATCATCTTTGAAACAAAAGAACTTTATTCATGCTCTTAACGATAATTGAAAAGTATTATATTCTTGATACTACATTTATTTTTGGTGCCGTGTAGCTGAATGTCCTATTTCTTTTACTCATTTTTCGCAATAATGTTCTTGATTAGGGTAACGTCTTTTATTTTATTTGACACGGCGTAGTGTCAACGTAATAATCAGCAAACTCTTTAAACATGAATTAACTTGTTTACTTTTTAACCTTTTGCAAGCTGATTTCTATAATACATATTTTTCTTTGAATGTCTCCATAAATTCAGGACTAAAGATCAGCAAAAATTTTAAGTTACGAATAACTCGTTAGAAGTTTCAGACAAAAATTAATGAATTTAATTAATTCTCAAAAGTTCTGGAGTCTCATAGAGCTGTATACCTTATTTTCTAATAATAAAATTTATTCATGGAGCTAACTTTTTGTTATTGATTTATGCTTTAATGAAATGCGCAGACTGAATTGCCTAAGAAACCCAGAGAATGCTGCTTATTTCGGTGCTTTTATTTACTTCTAGCTTTTACTGTAGTTTTCACTATAAGAAATCCCATTAAGCTAAAACTAGGACAATTTTGCAATAACATGTTTTCTAAAGTCCACAATCTGAATTTAAAATGCCCTAATGCTTGCTTAGACGTTATTTCATCAAGCAGTAACGTATTAAATCTCATTAGAATTGCATCAGGAGATTTCTAATGTTTTCTGAAAATGAAATTTGTCTTATTAAGAGCTTTTTGATCCATTTTTTGTTAAGACGTTTGCTGTTGAGCCGGACGTATACTTCGAGATTTCATCCTGTTGTATGCATATTTACTCTTTTATCAGAGCTGCACAGTTGATTTTATTTATTCCTGAAATAGCTGCAGTTATTGCTAGATGTGATTAAGCGGACCACCATCTCATTTTTATTTTCTGTGATAACTGGAGAGTAAAGAGAGCAAGTAAGGCATAATTCTCCTTTCCTAAGGTTTCTTTTGTTAACAGTGCAACAATATGAATTTTTTAATATAAAAAAAATTTAAAAAAGATTAATTATGAATTTTGTTGTGGAAGAGTTCAAACAATCTCAGAAACAGTCTTCCTACTAATTCTGTGATAATAGATATGAAAGGCTGCAACAACACTGATTTTCGCCAATATCGGTGATACCGAAGAATATCGCTAATAACGTTAGATTCAAATAAACATTATTTAAAAGCATAGTTGCAATAAAAAAAAGGTTTTTCCGTATTAACAATTTTTATTAACCTAAAACTTATGTTTAAAAAACCTCGGTAGTCCTCGGTAAGAAGTAAGGTTTTTAGGAAAGAAAATTATATATTTGTCAATTTTTATGTAGTAGGTACTTTATTAGGTACTCATTTATCTGCCAGCGGCCCAGTAGGTAAGATCCTTGAATACTAATAGTTCGACTTGAGTTTAAATCTTGCGAACGGTTTGGCTGTAAGGTTTTAGTTAAACTAACAAAGTTTTATTCTAATTTTTCCTTTTCTATCCCTTCTCATTTTCAACTTCCCGTTAGAATAAGCGCGCGTTTCAACTTTATGCTAATTTAAAGTGGAGCCAAGTTATATTTAAGCGAGAGGTAGGAACCTCTCAGTGTGAGAGAGCTTTTTGTCTCAGACCACGGTTACTCTATTCGACGTTCGCCTGACCAGCTAGTAGTTAAATTCTAAGCCATAGCGCTTTTACGTGGTTGCTTATTGAAGTAATTCCAAGTGCGTCAGTATTAGTTAAATCTTGCTACGCACCATTTAGTTTAGAGGCCAACCTCGCGTTATAGCTCTGTGAGCAACTAATTTCTAATTAGTTTTAGTTTAAATTTATTTGATTGTTCATTTTAGACCCAAGTGAGGTCTCTACTTTCTGTATCCCTCCCGAGTTGGGAAGTGGTTGTAAATAATTGTGATTTAATAAAAGAGGATTTTAAATCCCTTTAAAGTGCAGTTCTTCTACCACTTAATCACAATATTCTACCACCGAACATAGCTGCATTCAGCTCCCTGTTCAAGATCAGGACTTTAAGCTGTCACGAAGATGTTTTCCAAGTATATGCACCGAACACTCAGTCCTGACTTGGCTATGTTGGAGTTTCCATGATTTTTTTCATCTGTTATTACGATACAGTTTCCCTCAGAGATTCCTCCACGAAGGCATCCCTTCCGGTCAGGCAGACAGGTTAGTGTGCTTTGCCATTAATCTGATAAATTAGAAAGTCTTCCATTAATGCTTCCTTTCTCAGCCAGATAGTCATTATCTGCTTTGCTTTTGATCAGTTAACCAAATCAAATCAAGAACTAATTGAGACAAAAATCAGTATCACGCATTTTGTGTAATTTTCACTTCATTATTATTGCTTAACATTTAATAAATATGTGTTATATATTAGAATTTAATATACATTACATCAAATTTATATGAAGTATCAAATGATAAGTCATTGCTATGGCTTCAAGTTATTCGGTTTTAAGTTTTTACGTATGTTATCTGTATGGAATTTAATACCGTAAGAAACGAGAGAGGTAAATGAAGCCTTTCAATGAAGACTTAACTGAGGGATTAAACCTCGGTTCGAATCTCGGTGAATGGAGTAACTACATGGATGTCTTCGTGGTTTTCTCCATGTGTAGCGCAAAAACGAATTTGTTTGATTTGTTGGATTGAATTAAATACACTAAAATAAAAAAAGAGAATGAAACATCAGATTAAGTAAGCATTTGATACTATGTGTATCATTATCGTTTATCAAAAAAGTATTTTTTAACTTTTTTTTATTTTAAAAATCATGAATATTTTTTCTGAATATATAAAGTTACGAATAAAAATTATTATAATAGCTGTAATTTAAAATAGTTATCTTTGTAATATAAAATATCTTTTCATATTCTGTGGATCCCCTCCAAGATAATCATCCATGGTTCCATATAATTGCGGTCATCTCTAGAGGTAGGTACTCTAGAAAGATGTTTAGTAACGATCTTTGTTTACTTTCCCAGAAGTAGTGGTCAGTTTCACAGGGGCTTGTCTGAGGGAGGTGGTCCCCACAAAGAAGTCATTATGTATAATGTGATTGCATACAGGGGCACGCATTTACCTCTTTGCCTCAGCTGAAAAATTATCTAGACCCGGCTTTGCTTTGACGAATCGTTAGACTTATTAAAAACGATTCTGCTATGATAACAAAATATCTTTACACTTCAGTGTTGTCTTTTTGGATTTGAGGTAATTTCTCGGTCACATGTTGTGCAGTAAGAATTTTGGTATTGGTTTGAACGTCATACTTGTGCGAATGAACAATTTCTGCTCTTAATATTAAATTGAAACAAAAATAGACTGCGACATTTTGAAGATGATTTACGTGTTGGAATGTCGACCATAAGACTACGTCTTGAAAATTTCCGAGGTAATCACAAGCAAAGATTTCACATTAATGACGTATAATATAACTACAATAATATGTAATTCAAACCTAAGTCATCGTGTTGCGATGTTACGAGTCTTCATTTACGTTTGTCGTCAACTGGAAAGTTATGGAGTCACCGTATCTAGGCCATCACCTTTTTGAATTTGAAATAAATATTTGTTTACATGTTCTTCTTTCACCTAGTCCTGAAGAATTTCATTTTTTGAGAGATTTCTTAATATGTGTACAGTTTTCCATGACTCTTCTGAAGGTGTATTAATCTATATAATTATTTTACACTTTATTTCGTCCACATTGTTTGTTAGATCTGTTATTAGTAATAGGTAATTTCTGAGTTTGTAATGCAACGATGAACCGGAATAAAAGAGCCAATGAAAACGTGCCTTAATTCCCAAAGACAGGATTCCGTGAAATAAACCTTACAGTTGTACGATCCAGGCAATTACGGCTAAGCTTAGTCGTAACTCCCTGATCTTAAATACATTAAGATCAAGAATATTAAGTATCCAGAATCTTACCATCAGCAGTATCTAATCTTATTTAATTGATCTAGCTTATCATAGAAAATAAATTTCGGTAGATTTCGAAATGATTGTATGTTAGATGATCATTGGAAGTATGAAAAGACAAACAATCAATGTACCTAATATTTTAATTTATCGTATGTTGTTATTATCCAGTCTTACGCTTTTGTAAGTTCTTCAAGAATGACTGAGACCACGAAGCAAAGATACTTTGCACCGTAATTAATTCCCGTAAGTTAAAGGATTTAACTGCAGTTGGTTCACTGTTTTGCCATAATTAATATTTATTGTGTTTTCCCAAATGGTCATTTCCATTTTATATTAATGTTAAATAACGAGAGCTATTTAAGGATAGCCCATATAGCAGCGATTCTCAAGTGGTGTTACGTGTACCACTGGTGGTACGCAAGAGAAAAATAGGTGCTACGCAAAGAAACAAAGTATTTTTAACCATTTAATTCAAAAATTAAATACCCCAACATCCTGTTTAAGCGTTTTCTCTAACACTTGTAAATTTATGCGATCTGAGCTTTGTTCAAGGTCAGCAGCCGCTCATAGACTTTAGCAAAAAATTCGTTTTTATTTTCGCAATTATTCTTTTAACCATAGATATAACAAACTTTGACATAAATTATGTTTTTAAAAGGAGAAATAGAAATGGATGCTGTATTTAATGGAAAATAAAAATAAGCTCCTATAAAAAGAGGATAGTATCTCATTAATTGTTTTAGAGTTGATCAATTTACACAGTCCAGTCACATTAATGTGACCACCACGTACTTTCCATGTCAGAGTTAAATAACCAATCACAGAAGGCAGGTGGCAGCACAGTGCAGTTGAGCGTATATAAAGGGTGTGTGAGGGCTTCGGAAAACATTTCAATCGTTGGCGTAATGCAGAAACGAAGCGATTTATCCGACTTCCAAAAGGGCATGATCATTGGCTTTCGGGCCAAGGGTGGAAGCATTTCCGAAACGGCTGAGTTTGTGAACTGTTCGCGTGCCGCCGTGGTAAAAGTGTACCGTGCATGGCAAAATGGGACTGTCCAAAATCAGCGACGTGGCAAATGTGGTGCACCACGGGCCATAGATGACAGAGGCGAACGACGGTTGCGGAGATGCGTTCGGGCAGATAGACGGGCTACCGTTGAGCAACTGACCACCAAAATGAACCAAGGGGCTACCAAAAGTGTCTCCCAAAGTACTATTCAGCGAACATTGCTGCGTCTGGGCCTCCGAAGCAGACGCCTGGTTCGTGCACCTATGCTGACTGCTGTTCATCGACGGCGAAGGCTAGAATTTGCACGCCAGTACAGCAGCTGGACGTCCACTGAGTGGCGACAGGTTGCGTTTTCGGATGAATCGCGTTTTATGCTCCATCGGACAGATGGACGTTGGCGTATAAGGCGTGAAACCTCTGAAAGGAACCACCCTGCAACCATTGCCGGAACGGTCCAAGCTGGAGGCGGGAGCATTATGGTCTGGGGAATGTTTTCCTGGCATTCTCTAGGTTCACTGATCATTGTGGAAGGCACAATGGATCAATACAAGTACGCATCTGTCCTTGCGGACCATGTTCACCCCTACATGCGCATTGTTTTTCCTCAGGATGATGGCATCTTCCAGCAGGACAATGCGAGGTGCCATACAGCTGCCAGTGTACGTGCATGGTTCGAAGAGCACCAGGATGAGTTTACCGTCCTCCCCTGGCCAGCAAACTCACCTGACTTAAACCCAATCGAGCATCTGTTGGGACCATCTCGATCGAGTTGTTCGCGCCATGGATCCTCAACCGCGTAATCTAGCGCAGCTGGCCACGGCATTAGAGTCGGCATGGCTCAACATCCCAGAGAACACCTTCAGGGACCTATGTGACTCTCTTCCTGCACGTCTCGCAGCAGTCCGCTCTGCGAAAGGTGGTTATTCTGGCTTTTGACAGATGGTCATATTAATGTGACTGGACTGTGTATTAGCATGTCTACACTTCATATCGTCACCATTTCCGGGCTCACATTGCTCTATTTTCAACCAGAGTCATTTTTTTACGTCGATTTGTTGTCTCTAACTGCAAGTATTTTGTATTCTTGTTGCATTATATTCCTTACTTTTCTACGCGATTTGAGAATATCATGGCTTGTTTTTGAAGACCTCGTAATATATTATGTATTTAAATATTTGCAAAAAATAATAAAAGAAACCTAGATTTTTCAAAATGGAAAAATGGCTAGGATTGACTAAGCGGAAAAGTTATAATTCACAGTGATGGATCCAGGGCTATCTACTAGCACCAAGAAAACTGGAGAAAAAATATTGTTTATAGAAAATATAACGAAAATTATTTATTATTTGGCTTTACTTGGTATGGAGATGAAATGGACCCCTCAAACTCAGTGTATTGTTTGTGGTGAACTATTATCCAATCAAAGTATGAAACCATCGTTTCTTAAAAGACATCTTGCCAATTTAAAGAATTTTTAATGGGATATTTGAAGAGGAAATTATCGGCGTTCAAAAATAGTAAACAAATAATGAAAGGTTTTGTTACTTCAAATAAAAAAGCTTTGGAAGCTAGTTACCTAGTAAGCCTATGAACTGCCAAGACGTTTTCTTAGGTTCTATCTTTAGGTTCTGGTAATACAAGCTTTTCTCCAATAGGCTCACACTATTGGAGAAAGCCTTGTATTACCAGAACCTAAAGATATCGCTTAAACATATTCAACGAAAAAGCGGCTAATGAACTTAATAATATTCCGTTATCAAATGATAAAGTATGTCGACGGATTCATGAAATGCCAAATTCCATAAAAGAGACACATATTCAAAAAAGAAAACGCAGTGAGTATTTTTCATTACAATGGGATGAAACCACTGCTATAACGAACTTTGTTCAATTGTTAATTTACATGCGTTTCGAAGAAGATAAACAAATTGCCAAAGAGTATTTATTTTGTTAATCTCTTCATGATAGAGGAACTTCAAATATAATTTTCAAAGTAATTGATAGTTTTATATCTGAGAATGATATTCCTTGGAATAAGTGCATTGCCGTATGTAGTAACGGAGCTCGGGCTTTAACCGGAAAACATTTCGGTGTTATTTCTCAAATAAAGAAAGTCGCACCTGAAACTAAATTTACTCACTTCTCCATTCATTGTGAAGCTTTAGTAGCCAAAATAATCCCTGAAATCCTGAAAATCGTTTTGAATCAAGCTGTCGAAATTGTTAATTTTATTAAAAGCTGAGCTTTAAATTCGAGAATATATAGAGTTCTTCCCTTTTATTCTATTAAATGAAGTATCGAGGAACCTAGAGAACTGTTAAGCGAATTATCGCTTAATTCAAAGAACTGAAAGCGTTAACTCAAGAAGAGTTAATTACCCTTTATTCACTCAAACTAAGATTAACTGTCGGCCCTTTTCTTCGGGCTTACAGCAAAGCCTTCACTTGGGTTGAACTCAAAAACTAAGAACTAACTATATCTAACTAAGAAATCTAGCCGAAGCTAACACAATTCTAAAGTAGTATGCCCTTAATCTTAAACTAGCCGGCGAACTGTCAAAAGGCACGTAATAATACGGCCGAGCGTAACAACAGCTTAGAGAGACGTAGCCCAAAGACAAACGCGCGCTACTCAGGATTCCTAGTTCTCTCTCGAAGTCAATTGAACTGTCGCGAAATACTATCTCTTCCTTATTTGCATTCAACGCGATTGTAAAAACTAGGTATGGAGTTATAAGTTGAACCGAGATAAGATAGGAAACTTGAGCTAAATTAAAATATACCTTATAAATATTTACGATTTTATACCAGGAGATGGGCAATGAACAACTCTTTGGTTACAGTCCGAAGTAAGATGGTTATCCAGAGGCAAAGTTTTAAATCGTCTTTTTGAATTTTAATCAGCAATTCAAATTTTCCTCTGTGATTCAAAATTTTAATTGCAAAACTAATTATTTAGTGAATTATGATTAGCGCGTTTAGCTTATTTAGCTGATATTTTTGGAAAGTTAAATGAATTAAATTTAGTATTACAAGGGCAAAGCATTAATTTGTTCTCCGTTAGAGATGAAATAAATGCAATGATAAAAAAAATCGAGGTAATCATCAAAGCATTCTATAATAATATTTAAGCTTTTTACCTCTTTTATAAAGTTTTCTAACCGAAAATAATATGAAAATAAAAGAAGAATTAGCATCTGACATTAAAAATCACCGTTTTTCATTGATAAATAATTTCAAGATGTATTTTTCCGAGGATTATGAAAATAAGAATTGGATTAGAAATCCATGTCGTTCAAATCTACCTGAAATTTTATCTCTTGAAGAAAAGGAAAAATTGATAGAAGTTTCTTGTGATCGAACTCTAACTTAAGATTTCAAAAATAACACACTTGTTAATTTTTGGCTGAACCGAAAAAAATAATTTAAAGGCATTTCAAATAAAGGTATTAAATTTTTTTTATTTCCTTTTTGCACACCCTCTTTTTGTGAACAAGGAATTTTTTCCATGTTATAAAAGTGGATTCTAATTTATGGTCAAACTTAGTGAAATAACACCAGACACAAAGAAATTGATCTTCTTAAACAGGTCCAAATTTCACACTAAATTTTAGAATTAAAGTATTGTAACTTAAATTTTGATAATTAAAATAGTAACCAATTTTAATCTAATATTTTTATGTGTGCATATTTAATATAAATAGCCAACATTTTATGCAAATAGCAATACATAGATATATATTTATATTGTGGAGTTCCACCCTTTTATTTAACAGTTAAATGTGGGAACCTCGACACCGATAAGCGAATAATCGCTTAAATGTGTGAACAGAGACGTAAGACACAAGAAGGGTTAATTACCCGTTACTTCTCAAAATAAGGATTAACACAGTCGGCTCTTATCTCAGAGCGTACAGCAAAGCCTCCACTTAGGCTTGAACTTAATGTAATAAGAATTAAAGCTTAACTAATGCTTAACTGAAAAGATATAGCCAAAGCTATCAGGATTCTAAGTAGTTGGCCCCTAAAATCTTAATTAATTAGGCAAAGCTATCAAGAGCCTGACGTACGGCTGAGCGTAGTAATAGCTTAGAGAGTAGCCCTGAGGTAAACGCGCGCTAGACAGAAACTCTGGCTCTCTAACTAAGTCAGTGAAACATCGACTTAAATACTACTCTTACTCATTTGCATTAAACGCGTTTCTGAAAATACATTCTGTTAGGAAATTGTAAGCTGAAATTAGGATAGACAGGAAAGTGTGACAAACTTAAAGTAACTTAATAAACCTAGGATAAACTTACAGTATTTATATGGAGAAATTGAAAAATAATCATTGTAAAATGTAGTGCTGGTACTTAAGTTTTTCAGTTTTTGTTTATATGGTACACGTTAGTCAAAAGGTTGAGAACAGCTGCCATATAGTCATTTCCATATAGTCTTAGCAACCCTTCCGTACAGGCGGTTAGTTCTTGCGTGCTTTACCGTAATTATGCAGTTTCTTTAAAAAGAGCCATTGCCATCTGGTATTTTTCGATTTCCAGTCGTAAGACACTATAACTCACTCAGCTTTTTTGTGCAATTTATGTTTTACTCAAATTTTCTGTGCAATTTATGTTCGATGGCACATCTGTTATGTGTTTATGCTTGGTTTTCACAAAGCGGCAGCGGCTAAAATCTAGTATGTATTATGCTATGTGCGACTATTGTAAAGGAAAATATTTCCATGATCATTCTTCCCTCCCCAAGATTACTGGTATTTGCCTGTTATAAGTAATGATGTTTGGACTTTGTGGAGGTGGAAAAAAAAGAATTAAAGAAAAAAAAATTAACTAGGACCTTTTTAAAACATTATTTTAACTTAGCAACATAAAACAGCTGTCAGTTCACTGTAGTTGAGAAATATTAATGAATGATTGAGGAAAATATGCTGATGCAGCGGATGTGATTGAGTGAGAAGTCATTATACTGGTTATTCTTTC
>KK117713.1:100454-136680 GCA_000611955.2 Stegodyphus mimosarum
CACAGTGTGTTGTTGGAGTCAAAAGCACTATCAATTGTTGCTGACCTCAATTTATGTACTTTTTGGCTCATATGTAATGTAATTCGAAATTCTCATGCGTCTTACCAAAGGGAATACGAAAGCTAGATACAGTGAACCCCTTCTAATGCGATCATTTACGGTTCTAAATGATTTACCCGTCTATGAAGCTTGTTGTCTTAAAAAGATGAGATTTAATACCAACATTTCACAGCTATACTGGTCACTTTTAGAATTGGTCGTCTAAGAAAGATGGTTCACTGTATGCTATAAAAGTTCAAAGAATAACAAAAAATTTGTAATAAAATGTATCTGAAAAGTTAAGGACATCTTAAATTATTTATAAAAATGTCTAAATATAAAAACGTCCTCTTAATAGCGACCACTGACGATTCCGTGTCTTCTCAGTCTTCCGTGGATGTGGTTATGTTAGAGATATATTGTTTAATACCTATTCATTTATGTTCTCAGAAACACTGGTCGTCATAGGAAAATAATCGCCAAGAGGATTCACTATAATTATATATTGTGTCTCAAAGAAAAAAAAAAAAGGTATTACATTTACGTTTTGTACGTGTAATTTTAAATCAGTCTTCTCAATGAATGGCATAAAAACGAATCAGTTTCCGTTGATATTCCCTTTCTGAAATTGCTACCAGTGGTCGAGGAGTAAAGACGCTGAATAATTTTAGTTTTACCCAGCTAACGATCTTGCTGCTCGAGATTTTTGTGGTTTTCCTAGTATATAATGTGGATACGAGGAAGTTTCTGAGAAAGTTCTCCACAAAGGCTACCCTTCAAGCAGATATCCTTAATCCAGATCCCCCGCTGAAATATTATGCAGCTTCAATCACCATCCAGAGGAGGCTGTACATAAAAATGTTAGTGACACTTTTAAGAAGACGGATGAGTTGAAACAAAGCAAGACTTAATTTTTACTAGAAGAGTATCAGATTAAAAATGGTAAGAAACTAATTTTACTGTTTGATAATTACCTAAATAACTTTGTTGTTGTTACTTATCTCACCTTTCTGAAAGCAACATCAGAACAAGCCCACGAAAGTCATCGTGGCAAGCAGTGCAAGACTGCGCCTGTCGTTGGCCTTTAGCACTATACAGGTGACAGTACGACTTTGCTCAGTTCTGCCTTCAATTTTAATGGGGAGCACACGGACGGATCAGAGGTTCTCCCTCGCCGCATATTTAGAGTGCCCCCATGCTGCATGGACACTGTACATTTACAAATATCCATGCTTTCTCTGGGATTCGAACTCGGGCCCTTCGGTACGGCAGTCAGTCACTAACTACTATCCCCGTACGGCGGCGCGTAAACAATTTTAAAGTAGGTAAACTCATGCAGTTACTCATCTTCTCTTTTCTAATTTTTTTAGATTGTTTTTCATGAAAAACTGCCAATAGAGTTTTTTAATTGTTAGGATTAAATAATGACTTAATAACTAAGTACATAAATTTAAAATTCTATTAGCTTCGTAACATTAATACGTACGTACTCGTACATGGCATTAATTTTCTACTGATTTTCAGCTTTTGAAGGCTAAAGTTTCCTTCCTGCTTTTTTATCAAAAAAATATTAATTAATCCAAAAATATGAAATATAAAGATAAAAATATTCCTCGTGTTTACTTGCGCTTACAAAAGATTATGCGACTATGCATTTGCAGTTTTTAAATCCTGAAAAACACTTGTCTGCAGTGATTTGTGGGTGCTTATTTTTTGCGACGATGCCTGTTTTCTCCGTGACCTTTTTGTCCGCTATGTTTTCGCCTGTAATCTGTATAGCGAGGTTATACAGGTTAATACTGCTAGCTAGCTAGCTAATTAAGGCAAAACCGTAAGGGCTATCTGGCTGTGGTGGGATGTTCTCATGGAAGCCTTTTTAAGGAAAATTAACTCGTATTTACGCTACAAAATAGGCAAGGAAGTCTACAAAAATTTGTATATTTAATTCGTTTGCTGAAATTTAACAGAGTTCAGCGGTTTTATAAACCGAGCCACTGTCGTGCATGTATATTAGAGCCATGCATTTATCTTTCAGAAATAAAGAAAAACCCTCATTTTCTTTATTTCTTTTCAAGTGAAGAAATACCTCTCAGGTTTCTGAATACATCTTGGGGGAAAGGAATTTGATGTGTCCCCATACCTGCTTCTAAGGGCCCGGTGCTTACTCTTAAACACTTGCTGGGAGATGGCCTAAACTTAGCAATTATTTTGCCGTCACATCATTGAGATATTGCCCAGGGTACATCACCGTGGGTTAGACCGATATTGCAACCAGAAAGGAGGGAACAGGCATCGCGAAAACCTAGTCTGAGGTGGGAATCGAATCTGCATCCTCGATATCAGTTTGAAAATCAGATTTCTTCAACCACCTTATCGTCCAGATCGCCATTTTGTAAATGTAAAAATGAATATATTTTTGTTAAGTGGCATGAACTTCCCCAGTTGTATAGTTTTTTTTTGGGGGGGGGGGTATTGCTGCTGATCAGGAGTTTATAGTGTGAAGATCTATAACCACTAGGAACAATGCGATGTTGGACCCGTATTCCTGTGAAATGTAATGAAACCCCATTTCTTTTGTGTATTGATAGTAAACAAAGTCGTGGCGTAGGGCAGGACGTTGATGCTAAAACTTTGGCGGAATATGTACAAAAATTCTCATAATTTTGAAGCAAACTGAATTTTTTTTAATCCTTAATTGGAATTCGGATTATCAAAATGCAGTTCATATCTCCTTATTAGGATTAAGATTATTTGAGAACTTTCCGCGCTGTAATGTTTTAAATTCTTATCTGCTTCTTCAACTATAGCAAAGAATACAAGGGCTATCGTGTTTAAATGCATTTTTTCAGTGGAAGAAGAAAGATACAATCCATTTAGTGTCTTTTCGTAAAAATGCCTCCAGAAAGAAAATATATATTTTTTTAGCTACATTTTAATTACTGATTCGATATAAATGAATGCTACTCGATTCTTTTTATAAAATAAGCATTAGATTTCCTTTGATTTCTGGATGAAAGCTATTTTATATCTGAAAGTCTATTTGTGTAGCAGACTGAGAAAGTGAAATTTTATCCATAAATTTAATTGCTGTTATTTAATGCTAATTCAATAGCAAAATTTAAATTACTACTTTGAATTGAATTTCAGTTGTTAACAAGAAATTCCCACCGGTTTTTATCGATTCCTTTGGCTTGTAATCTAAAACATGATTATCCATCTAGAAACAGAGGTAAACATATCTCACGATTGCAGCAACAATTGCAACGATGTTTGAATAAAATATTCTTGTGCCTGGAAGAAGAATGAAAAAGTGATTTTTTTATTTTGTTTAATTTCATTGTTTAGCTGTTGTTTTCGATCTGATGTATATTTTCAGCATACAATTATTTTTTCGAAATATTTGCAGATCGTCATTTTTTTTTAGTGTTCAATGTATTTTCAACGTAGCCAGATAAGAAATAAATCAGAATAATCATATTATTTTCTTTAATTCTTATTCATACCATTACGGACTGAGATTTCTAAATGGCTTAGAAAAAAAAATTCGCCAAATTCATCAAGACTTTACATCAAAGATTGGTGTCAGAACACAAGTTTCTCATTTGGAGTATAACTCATTTCTAAATGAGAAAGTTAAAGACGCGTAAGTAGATATGTATTTGTAGTGGTGTGTGAGGAATTATTGACAACCTTTAAAAACGTTTAGTGCTGATAGCATATTTTTGTAAACTGATTCAAATTTCACTTTACACTTTCATCTTATGATTATATTAATATCATATAAGACAAAATTATTTGTGTTTGCTATTACATGAATGTTTAAAAACTTAGATGTAAGGGGGAAATTGCTTGGTTTTATTTAATGATATTTTAATATATATAGGAGAGAGAGAAACAACAATTACCGCGCATTTTGTTTACGTAAGAATATGATCAGCGAAGTCCTCAAAGAGAAATAGCGTTGATTTATATGAAAATTACGGAACCATATCAGATGTTGGTCGTCATTGACTCTTACGAATTAAGTCGGTCATACTCGTAAGTTAAGGCGCGTCGTAGTCTTGAATCTTATGTAAAATGAGTTATTTTGCAACGCCTTTACACTGTCATCAACAAAGTATTTATACGACAGTCGTATAAATACTTTTAATTATATATTCTTTTCCTTTTTTCAAATCACTACTGCATTTCTTTTGATTCATCTCAGTTGCCTTTTAATATTGTTACGCAATGTCCAGGCGCGGTTAGATAGCTTTCCCGCAAAGCAGGCTTAGGGTTGCCAGAAAATGGCAAGAAAAGGCAGGGTTTCCATATTTGGCGAGAAATCGCCCATCTGGCGATATGCCATAGACTGATGGAGAACCTTCTGGAACGAACTCTTACTGGTTTAGCCCAGAATGTTCTCGAACGTTCCAAAAGCTATATAAACCTTGCTGGTACGCGGAGAGTGAGGCAGTTAGTAGATAGTCAGTGTCCCGCAGTCTATCGAGTTGATCGCGAGTTAGTGCCTCGTCGAGTTTTATCTTGAGTGTATTGAGCTCCGAGAACGACCGAACCGAGTCGGGAGCTGTACTTTAGTGCTTATCTTCGAGTGCATCGCCAGTTGTAGCGTGGAGAGTCTCGAAAGTATGTAGAGTTCCGAGAACGACTGAACCAAGTCGGGAGTCATACTCTGGTGCTTTGCCGTGAAGCTGTCTCCGCCGTTGTAGCCTGATAGACTGTGTCGCTGATCACATCAGCCAGTTTATAGTAGTTCTTCGACGACTTTAAAAGTATTTTTGGAGCTGTCTTGAAAAATACTGGATAATAAATTGTACTTCCATTCTCCCTCAAGTGTCATCTTTATTCATTCCAAATCCGCGAACCCTTAACGTACGTGCGAAGAAGAGAAAAACGTAGCAGTAAATTTGGCGTGAAAGAAGAGTCATCTGAAATAAAAGTTTGGTGGAGAATTTAGTAAAAGAAAAGTATATAAAGCTTGCAAAATTTTCCGATTTTGAACTATTAAAATATTTGTGTGTTTTCAATTCTCTCCGAAGTAAGCTTATAGGTAACTGATACATTTTAGTGTTCAAGATATTAATTTTGCACCAACGGTTATATTGAATGCTATCAATAATTCCACTTACTTAGAAACTTAGAATTTTATGTTTTGCAATTGCGAACATTTCTTTTTTCAACATAAAAGTAATTATGGAAAATTCCGTATTCGACATCTGGAAGGAGTGAATGTATTAAATCATTGTTGATCTGAATTAGCTAATTTTTATCTTTCCCGTCTTTTTGTCTGAGCCTCAACAGTGGCCAGTTTGTTAGAATGCAAAATACTAGTAGTTTGCTCCTGCTTTTGTTCCCCAAGCTTGAGTAGGCGGCTACGTTTGGAAGTTTTTCTCTTGTAGAATATAAGCGTGAATCCGTTGACCGTAAGAAGAACTTCACGGACACATAGGGAGAGTGCTGTAGTGGGCTTTGCCATATTAAAGAATCCATTCTAATCATGGTTCTATCCATCTAGTTGCGAGTTTATGCTAGTTTGGCCAGTACATACGTTAAAAAATATTACTTGAAAATAATGGAAACTTACGCATCAAATTTCTCTGCAGATGAAATAATCATTAAGCTTTGGCCAAAATCCCTTTTTTAAAAATATCTATTATTTTCATTTAAACTTCTGTTTTACATTGTCTGTTATCGAAATACAAGAGTAACGTAAACAAAAACAGCATGTGCAAAGTGAAATGAGGAATAAACAGAGAGGGTTTTCAAATACTGACGCCGCCAGACATGAGTGGTCAGTGACTCTTACTGCCGTGCCGAAGATCCAGAGTTCGAATCCCGGAGAAAGATGGATGTAATTTGTACGTTCCCTTTATAGGAAGCGACAGTACCTTCATGATAAAGAGACCATTGCTTCGGGGGAATGTTTTAAATGTTCAAATGCACAAACGCTTGTTATACTGAGCTCATTAGCTGTCTGAGTGGTTAGAACTAGCTGGATAGTGATACTTACGTTAAAGTTCGACTTTTCAGGCGAACTGGTTAGAGTTTCGCGATTTTATTCATGTATGATATAAATACGAGCCTTTTTTCAATTAAAAAGTCAATATGCAAATGTATATATAACACAGCTCTCATTTGCTGAGCCACAATGGTCGTGTATAGAAAATATATTATTAAAAATTTCTAAAAATTGTGCTTGCTTTAAAATCTTGGAAAAAAGTGTGAGGAACATTTAAATTGTTACTCTTTTAAAGCATGTGATATTTTTTAAAAAGAACTATTTCTAAGAAATCAAAGAAGTTGGCTGCTATCGCAAAATGTGAAAGCAAGGCTGTGCGGGTGAGACAGGTTCTTGTTTTTTCAAATTTATTGGCATTCTCATGATTCTGAATATTAATTATTTGATTTTCTTTTAAAAAGTGTGAAATTGTCTTGGCTTTGTTTTGAAATTGTTGGTATTATTTTTAGTTCATCGATTAATTAACTATTATTTTTTTAAGAGTGATGTCTTAGAGATCAGAAATAATGGATGATATGATCTTTTTGCACAAAAATACATAGGAATTTGATCCCGATTTCAAAGAACTTTATTTTTTAAAATAACGAAATATTTTATGAAATCTTGTAAAATACTACAAATAAAACTAACAACAGAAAAGGGAAAAAAAAAACAAATTCCAACATACATGGCAACACATTATACATAGAAATTATACACACATTATACATAGAAAAGGGGATATGATACATTAGAAAATGTCGAGCTGAAACTCTTCTGCAGCAAGTTTAGATGGGAGTAAGATTTTTGAAACAAACATTGAGATATTTTAAAGTGAAATACGTGTCTTTCTGTGTTGAATTTTTAATCAAGTTTTCAAAAGAATACATTTTAAAGATCTAAAATGTTTAGCGATGCCAAATTCAGGAATGCGGAAATCAGACTGTTTTTGCACTATAATGTCACTTGCTTTAAATTTTCCAAACCTTATTGATGAAAATAGCTGTCTAAGATCTTAATAATGGTAGCTGTCAAAATGGCTTCCACTGAGCATCTGGAAGCATTGGAGAAAGTCAAAATTCATGGTGATTTAGAATAAAAGTTTTGAAACGAAAAACCTTTTATTAGAACAACGGCTTCCTAATAATAAGAATATTAGTTAAAGCTATATTTTGCTTCCCTCATTTGTCAGTAACAACAGGAAGAACACAGTACAGCAGCACCTGTAAATGAGAATTAAATAAGAAATTAGCTGCAAATTCCCTTGAAGAATAATTCTTGTTAGCAAAAGAAAAACTATGAGCGACAGATTTTACTACTTCTTGAGTAATTTAGCAATTTTTTTAAATAATATTATGCATCTGAAGTATCTGTTTTGTATGTAAGAATATTTGTAATTAGCTTATTAAATCAATCAAGTATATATGTGTAAACCGCATATTAAATAATGAAAATGTCTATACATGAAGAGAAAAATTAAATAACTCTAGAGTAAGCTTCATAGACAAATAAAAGCAGACGGGTTTTTGCATTTTTCTCTTCATAGTAATTTTACATTCAGTTCATCTGTGTTAATTTCTAATCCCGTAAAATAGCATAAAGAAAGTGACCATATGTAGGCTAAACACTAGAAAGTAACAAATTTTAAATAATGATAAAATTTGATATTATTTGAACTCATTCATTAAGATATAACCTGTTTTTACTTCGTGGCTTGTATATTATGCCAACTGAGTTATTTTATGTTGTTGTCCAGTTGTTAAGAACTACTGGCTTAATGGTCATTTACGTTTTGTTTTTCAACATTTTGCTAGGCCCACTAGCTGCCGAACGGTAAATTCGCTGAACATTGGTACACAGTCCAGTCATATTAATGTGACCATCTGTCAAAAGCCAGAATAACCACCTTTCGCAGAGCGGACTGCTGCGAGACGTGCAGGAAGAGAGTCACATAGGTCCCTGAAGGTGTTCTCTGGGATGTTGAGCCATGCCGACTCTAATGCCGTGGCCAGCTGCGCTAGATTACGCGGTTGAGGATCCATGGCGCGAACAACTCGATCGAGATGGTCCCACAGATGCTCGATTGGGTTTAAGTCAGGTGAGTTTGCTGGCCAGGGGAGGACGGTAAACTCATCCTGGTGCTCTTCGAACCACGCACGTACACTGGCAGCTGTATGGCACCTCGCATTGTCCTGCTGGAAGATGCCATCATCCTGAGGAAAAACAATGCGCATGTAGGGGTGAACATGGTCCGCAAGGACAGATGCGTACTTGTATTGATCCATTGTGCCTTCCACAATGATCAGTGAACCTAGAGAATGCCAGGAAAACATTCCCCAGACCATAATGCTCCCGCCTCCAGCTTGGACCGTTCCGGCAATGGTTGCAGGGTGGTTCCTTTCAGAGGTTTCACGCCTTATACGCCAACGTCCATCTGTCCGATGGAGCATAAAACGCGATTCATCCGAAAACGCAACCTGTCGCCACTCAGTGGACGTCCAGCTGCTGTACTGGCGTGCAAATTCTAGCCTTCGCCGTCGATGAACAGCAGTCAGCATAGGTGCACGAACCAGGCGTCTGCTTCGGAGGCCCAGACGCAGCAATGTTCGCTGAATAGTACTTTGGGAGACACTTTTGGTAGCCCCTTGGTTCATTTTGGTGGTCAGTTGCTCAACGGTAGCCCGTCTATCTGCCCGAACGCATCTCCGCAACCGTCGTTCGCCTCTGTCATCTATGGCCCGTGGTGCACCACATTTGCCACGTCGCTGATTTTGGACAGTCCCATTTTGCCATGCACGGTACACTTTTACCACGGCGGCACGCGAACAGTTCACAAACTCAGCCGTTTCGGAAATGCTTCCACCCTTGGCCCGAAAGCCAATGATCATGCCCTTTTGGAAGTCGGATAAATCGCTTCGTTTCTGCATTACGCCAACGATTGAAATGTTTTCCGAAGCCCTCACACACCCTTTATATACGCTCAACTGCACTGTGCTGCCGCCTGCCTTCTGTGATTGGTTATTTAACTCTGACATGGAAAGTACGTGGTGGTCACATTAATGTGACTGGACTGTGTAGTTTCGTTCGAGATTCGAATCTCAGCGAACGGGCTGGCAGTACGGCCATTTTCGTGGTTTTCTTCTTGTGTAACTTGTATACGAGCCAGTTTCCCTTTAGAAAGTCATCCTTTGCCTTAAGCAGATAGCTCTCGAGTGCTTGCCGTAATCAAATGAACCAAACTAAAAACAAACCAACTTTTTCCATTTTGCCAGAGCTTGGTGCCGTGTTTAATTACATCTGTATTTACTTTGTTTTTTGTCTATTTCTACTCAATGCGAATTTTGTTTTGGAATTTTATTTTTAAGAATTCCACATTTACGAAATTTAAGCAATTTTGCCTAATCTTTGTTTACAGATTCCACGTAGGTATTTTTCTTGTTGGCTTGTGCAATTTACCATTTTGCTTTTACATGTTACTAAATTTTTAAAAAAATTTAGTTTTTAAATTAATTAATGTTCCTGTCATTCAAAAAAATTTTTGAATTTAGTTTTTTCTGCATATTGTATAACTAGTTTCGATTCACGTTGGAGCAGATTATATCTTAATGAATGAATTCAATTATTATCAAATTTTGTCATTCTTTAAGAATTTTAGTTTCGTAAACTTTTTTTATTTTGTATTAATTTATTTTCATTTATTTAATTTTAATTATTTTTAATTCAATACTGCACTTTATTTATTTTTATTTACCATTACTAACGGCATTCCAGAGGGTTTCGGCACTTCTAATTTTATAAATTAATTCCTGATAACTGCGCATAAATTTTGTTTTTTATCCAGATGTAATTCAGAAACGTTGATCCGTTAAAAATTCTGTTGCTGGTCAAAGATCAAGGAATTTTTAACGGTTATTTTGATAGTGTGTGAATTATATTAATTAATCTTATTTTAAGATTTAATTTAAACATTTTTGAAGTATATTATTTTGTGCTTTCCTGTTAGAAGGCTTACCACTATAGGAGGATATTAATTCTGTGTAATTTCTCTGTTTCTTGATTATATATATGGATAATAATTAACGTGTAGTTGATAGGCACATTACTTTCATTTTGCTAGTAGTAAATTTTCTGCATTTCTAGCATAAATTTCTTATTTCTATTTTGAGTAATTTCCCTTAAGCAGATCATTTCCTTAACAGGAAAAAAAATTGTCTTTGCGTATTTAAATCGAAAAAAATCCATTAAATGAGGTAATAGCGTAGCTAATATACATAGGCTCTAAAGATGAATGGGAAAAAAAAACTCGGCGGACTCTTGTGTTTACATGTTGATGCTTTCTTTTTTATCTGACCCATTTAATCATAATGATAGGATAAAATCATGAGTAACTGGTTTAAGTTGACAATAACATCCTTGCGCACTTTACTGTTTCTTCTGTTGGTAGTCCTTTCGAAATCGTGGGTAAACAATATTTTATGAAACGCTTAGATAATTCTATATTCAGATGTGATGTAAAACGTATTTTTTTTTTTTTTTGCATAAAGTTTGCCTATCATTTGTTGATGCATTATGAAGAATTCAGAGCCTGTGGAATAAATTATTTCGCACTTGCTTGCCGATTGTAATCTGCGTAGAGTAATTTAATCTTAATGTTTGGCGGAAGAGTCAGCATTTTGTTTTCGTTAATAGTTAAAATTTACGCTTTCGCAAATCTTGGTGCCTGTTCCAAACATCTCACTTTGAAAAATATTCTCTTTTATTCAGTAAAGAGAGTTTTGTCAGTACTGCAAAGTATTATTATATTTAATTAATAATGCATCGTGCAGGAATGAAAAATTTGATTTATGTTAGCATTTTTCTATATCAGCTTTCTTTGATTAGCATTCAAGTGTTTACTTCATAGCTTGTAACATTAAGTTATACATTATTCTTTTCTTTTAAAGGGTGGTATTATTTCTGGAAGTACTTCGGGGAAAGAGGAGTGGAATCTTTTTTGGCAAAGTTTCACGAAGTTATGCTTCTTTCATTTCTTTTATAACCGAAGTCATGTGTCGGAAAGATGTAACTGTTTTATTTTCTGCTGAAGCCACGCTCTTTCACGTCATCTTAATCTCTCTCTTGAAAGGTTATAAGAAAGGTTATAAGATTGAGTTTAATCTTGATAATATTTGATTTTCATTCATTAACAAGCTGTGATATAAAAGTAAAGCAGAACAGAAATTGACCACCGAATACTGTAACTAAATAGCGCTTACGTAAAATCGGACCAATGGGTAGATTTTATGTAAAACAAATAATAGTATTCCGCTAAATATGTAATTTATCTTTAGTTTATGAACTCTTCATATTTAAAAAATAATTGTAAAAAGTTCAGCATTCAGGAATATCTTTTCAAATGAATCCAGCGTCTTTTGAATAAGAAGAATTTAATAAAATAAAAATCAAGAATTGTATTTGTGAGCATAAATCTGGAAATACTAGATTCGGGTGCAGCCTGAAGCTGAGATTTTATATTTTCAAAGTTTGGAAATTTTAAATAATTTCTGAAAACATTAATTATTTGTGAAGCTTTCATTCTCCTTGCTAATGAAGGAAGACAATGTGATTTTAATTAACTGATGAAGCAAGAGTAAGATTGATTTAAGGGATATTTAAACACTGTATAATTGAACCCAGTATTATTTTAAATCACTTTTTTATTAGATAGGTGTATTTGCGTGATTTATTTACGCCATTAACACATCTTTAATTACTTACTACTTCATTCTTATCCTTTTAAGATCTATGATCTGTAACCCAATTTAGTCTAGGTTTTCGAGAATATATTTGCACACAACTGTATGTCGAGAAACCGAGTTTATCGCCTATGGTGTGTTTCTGTTGAATTTTGAATATTTTTTATTATTTATTTTTGAACGTACCTTTACACTGATCGGTAATTTTTTTTTTCATTTTTTTATTGATCAATTTCATGGCGCAATGTAACCTCAGATGTTTTTTTTCACCTAACATCTTGTATGGATGTTAGGTGAATGTATGGAGGGCTGGGGATTCTGGTGTTACAAGACTGTTGGTTTCTTAATTTAAGCACTTTCCTGTAACAGTAAACTTTCAGAATGTAGCTTTCTTTTACCAACAAAACTGAATTTTAGTTTGTTTTAGTATCCAACATGATTGTAAAAATATAACTGAAATTTCAGAGACCTTTAGCACTACGAACTCGCTATGTTTTAAATATTTTTTTCCTGTAGGATCTTATTAACGTGTAATTCTATCTCAGTCATCGCACGACTTGATTGTTTGCTATTGCTCGAATAAAATGTATTCGTAATTATTTGCAAATTTAATGCGCTTTAAGAAGTTGCAGTCATCGTAGTTTATTACAGAGTATATTTGACTGTATATCGAAAAAGCAAAATCTCAAAGAACATCTGCAGTTCTACTCTTGTGCATTAGGATCATTTTGTTAAAATAACTTTTAAATATGATAATATGGGCACATCGGTAACATTTAAAATATGTAACATCTCTTACCATCGTTATGCATATATATACAAGCCTTTTTTTCTCACTTATTTGAGCGAATATTGAACAACTTGCGTTCACCTTACCCATCAGCATTTAAAAATAGTCTCTCAGCTGAGAGAGCCAAAATACTGTGCTGTTGCATCGGAAAGTTCCCTTCCATAACTTCCCGTTCTCCTTTTTGTCTTTGTGTTTCTCTCTTCCCTTTTTTTTTCTTCTTCCTTCAGTCAGCTGAAGCTGTTCTTCCACCCCACCATCTGCATCGTTGCGTCTGGCATCTAAGCATCCTCTTTACATCATCGCTCCTCTTTTTCTGTACTTTCTTGTTTCTTTTCAATTTTCTGGGTGATCTTGCACTTCTACACTTTTCAAAAGCGCTGCCAAAAACAAGAATTTACACGGTGATCCTAATGTTTGATTATAGATAGCTGCAGCAGTTTGTACTATTCGGTTTCACCTCTTCTAATGTCTTTCATCTTAAGCGGCGAGGTTCTTAACCTTTTATTTTCATTGGGAGCTTAACTAGTAATTTTAGTAATTTTGAGTGTTTCCCAGATGAAGTTTATTATGAAGGGAAGTTGTTTTTATTAATTGAAAAAAAATGTTATAATTAAGGTACAAAGATGTATTTTATTCATATAATAGTTGGGAAGCTTAAAGAGTTGTACATAATATTAGTGAATTTATATTTACTGTCTTTCATAGAGTTGTTCATAATATTAGTGAATTTATATTTACTGTCTTTCATAGAGTTGTACATAATATTAGTGAATTTATATTTACTGTCTTCCAGTGAAATTTGTGTTAGATATTAATATTCGAGTGAGAATACTGCCGTATGTTTTTATGATTCTGCTGAAAGTTATCTTCAGTAAACTACTTCATTTCGTTTCGGAGTCAGTTTTTGTAAGTGAAATATATACTTTGATATAACAAAACTTCACTTGTGAAATATGAAAATCAAGATTTGTTTTTAATGGCAGCATAACTTTTGAATTCAGAATTTTTATTGAAATTTTTAATGTAGAAATTTTTGATTTATTAATCATAAACTACCGAAAAGTAGCTTCTATTTTGGCTAAGCCATAATATTTTTTTGCTTTAAAATGCAGAATGCATTTAAACAGGTGAGTGACATCGCTTATTGCAGTTTCAAATCAAATACGAGATAGGGGCGAGATAAAAGAAGATAGCCAGTCCATTAAGCTAACTTTTATTACGGCTGATAACCGCAAATATAAGTTTTTGTACTCTTTTTCACTAACAGTATATCATCAAGCAATGAAAGGCCTTTGAAACACCGGCGAGAATGCTTACCCAAACAGGTGTGTTTGCGAGACATTTCACTGTAGACGTACAACCCGTTGGTTTCTGAGTTGTGATTTTTCAAAATAAACGCATTTTATCTTAAATTGTTGCAGGTTTTAAATAAATGCATAGTACTTTGAAGGAATATGCGGTATTTACCATTCAATACCGACTTAACGCAACACGTTTGCACTTTTGATCGATTGGCCTATTGCATGTTAAGGATATTATGTAGTTTTATGAGTAGTATAAATGAAACCACAAGTTCAAAATTATTTTTGAATTTATTCGATTTAAAAATGCAGTTTTTGATGACGTTTAAGTAGTGTGTTTCTAGTTAATCTTTAACCAGTAACACCGCATGAATTGCTGAGAATTCAGTTAACAGTTAGCTGCGTAAAATACAACTAAAACATTTATTACGAAAACTCGTAGAATATAACCGTACGTGAAAATAAGAGTTAACTGCTATTTGTGAAAAGTAAAATAAGTTGAAATATTTAAATGAATTGACCTAAAAATCTGTAGTTGTTAACCAGTTTAACTCCTAATAAGTTAACCGCAAAGGGTCTTGTTGAACGAGAACCAGATAACTTCCAAATGTTGCCATTACAGGCTAATTAAATACTAGCTAAATGCTCTAAACTCTTTCTCAGATTCCGATGGAAGCCGGCGGAGAAATAAGTAGGACTAAACATACGCATCTATATGTATAATGGGGCAGTCTTCCGAGCGAGATGAATTATTTCATGCAGTGTTCCGTTCTTTCGCTATTCGTAGCAGAGGCTTTGCTCGTGGCAACATCTGTGGGCCAAATCAGAAGCGTTGATCGGTATACCTCTCTGGCTTCGGGTATAAAACTTCAGGCCGCGACATGGGACAGTGCACCAGAAAGAAGGGTCTACCATACCTGCCATGGGAGCCTTAACATCGTTGTAACGCCCCAACCCCTGTAAGCCATCCGAGAAAGCGCCACCCCCTCGGTCAACCCAGAGGGGCTTAAATGTTTCGCATAGCACATTAGAAGCACAGGTGTACGGCAACGCAACAAACAAAAAAGATCTAAGTCACACAGTTAGACATCGACCGTTCCTCAATGTTGACCATGTGACGTCCCTACAACCAAGGGGCAGACAAGACAGTACCAGTACGGTCCCTGCCCAGCCTGAACCTACCACCGAATAAACAATGGTTCTAGTCATGTGAAGACAGTTTATTTACCGCAGAAGTCGAGGCTGTCTAGATATTGATCTAATCAGTACGCTGGGATGGTCAGTCCCAGTCGACCCCCAGGGATGGTCATCCGAATAGTTAGGCGAACCTGGTTACCAGCGGTGCCACGAGGAGGCCTATGTAGGATTAGGACAGCAAGAGGCTATATGATGCCCGTTACTGGCCCGTAGGTGTACCCACGCTGAGAAGGTCCAGACCAAACCCCAGGTCTCCTCCCTTTAAATGGTCGGTTCGGAAATCTGATCCAACCCTCCTTCGAGGGAGCACAACTACCCCGCCGCCGACTTAGGAGACGAAGCCACTACCACTAGCGCAAAACAGCTGCTATGCGCTAGCTTCAAGAATTCCGACTCTTTCAAATTTGAAACCGCTGAGGCCAGCCAGCGGCCGAGCGGTAAAGACGCTGAACACTGGTAGTTCGGTCCGAGGTTCGAATCCCGCGAACGGGCTGGCTGCATGGGCGTTTTCGTGGTTTTCCCCATGTGTAACGTGTATACGAGCCAGTTTCCCTTAGAAAGTCCTCCACGAAGGCATCCCTCCCTTTAGGCAGATAGCCCTCGTGTGCTTTGCCATAACTGAATAACCTAACCTAACCTGAAACCGCTGAGTAGCTGCGCAGACGCCGCATACCCTCACCCAGCATCTATATGCTAATGAGGAGAGACGACTTGTTGCCGCGTTTTGAGCCTTGCTTTTGATTTAATTGACCGTTGCGTTGGTGGGCTGTTCAGTTCCGGTCGGTGGGCGGTGTTAGTTGGGCCCGTTGAACGCTTGTGGAGCCAGAGGGCGTGGGTGCCCTCGTGACATAGTTCGTCAGCCTTTTTCCACGTGGCCGCGTGGAGGAGGTGCGTGGTCGAAGAGGCAGCGCTGTAGTTCTGTGGAGTTCTGTGGGCCGAGATTACGTACCCTCGTTGTTGTGCAACGCTTTGGTGTTTTTAAGTGGAGGTTTGCTTGTGGCGACATCCATTGGTCGAATGAGAAGCGTGGTGCTAGAGACATCGGTGGCTTCCGGTATGGAACTTGAGGCTACGATATGGGAGATGAATCCTCTTCAATTAGGAAAAAGACCTATGCACTAGCTTCAAGAATTCGGACGCCTTCAAATTTGCGAACGTTGAAGGGCTGTGCGGACGTCACATAGCTGTATAAAAGGCGTTTCTGAGAAGCAAGAGTTTTTATCGCTATGAAGTTGAGTTTCGCTGTGGAGTTGAAGATGTAGTTGACTCATCAGTTATATGAAAGATGCAGATGAGTCGGAATTTGTTGAAGTTTTGAAAAACGAATTATCTTTTTTCTATCGGAATATTGTTGAACGTTTAGTAAGTTAATGCAGTTGTTAGTACTCGGTCACCACTTGGTACAACGGTACGCTGCGGATAAATAAGGAAATCCAAACTAACTTCCAAATCCATATTCTCCAGCCAACTCCCGGACAGGCTACCGAAACTTCTTCACGCTGAATCAACGCCATTTCAGTCTTCCGCGTAAAATCGAAGAAGACATCCATCTTCTCTAAAGGTGTTCACCAGTACAGAAGCATCTGATTCTCTTTTCTGGCAGTGTTTTTGATTCTGTGACAACAGTGTGATTGTGCGTACAACAGCGTATATTGAGTGATTTGCGTGTTCTTAACCGTATGCTTTATATTCAAGTGTACGTCTTCAAAAGTTTTCTGCAAGTGTCTGCTATTTCAACAGCGAAACAACAGCATTTCGACAGTAAACAGTCAAGAAAGAGAAGAGGTGTGTTTATTTCTTTGCTGCTCTGCATTTTATCTTGACGGGAATGTAAGAATAAAAGGAGACGCCCTCGTCCCATAACGGCTGACGCAGTGCTGCCGAGCTTTGGTAGCCGAAAGGAGTGCGGTAATTTTGTTTACATTTAGAACATGTTACCTTAACAACGGTTTGGTAGTACTTCTACACTTGTTTCACGCCCGGTTCCACACAAATAGAAAAGCGGGGACACTTCCGCATAAAAGAAACACTCGGTGTTGGATGGGTAATTTGTATAATTTAGGGGCATTTCTGCATAAATCACATCTTAGCTATCTTTCGATAATTTGCAACAGCGATTTTGATTTTGTTTTATAAAATTCGAAGTTACTAGACTACAAAAATATAAATTTTAGCAAAATGTTTATGTGTTAAGAATGATAATTACTTTAAGGTGTCATTAAAATGTGAAAAATCGCTAAAATATAACACTTTAAAGCTCTGTTTCCTTATAACTAATTGGTATAAGCGTGAAAATTTGCATACTTACTTCGATGCCCTTGATTGCATACTTAGTTCGATGCCCTCGTATTTGCTACTTTTATTTTTATGTTCTAAATATCAAAATATTCTAAATAAAATATATTTTTTGTCATGCACGTAATATTGTAATACGACTATAAATAACTTTTTTAAATTTTTAGGGGAGAGGCAGAATAGTTGGCCATTTTAAACTCGCATTTTGTTTTTACATTATTGAAAAAAAATTAAATATACATTTTGAGATTGACTAGTGGTCTTTTGATTTTAAAACGATTTCTGGACATGAAAAAAGTTATCTTCAATGTTATTAATTGATATGTCAATACATTTTGCATATTGTTACAGAATTTCATTGCAATGTATGAATTTCAGGTATTTGTGAATTTAGATCAATTAGTTTTAACTGTTTCAAAAAAATGAAGCTATGTTGGTATGTAGAGTGAGGCAGTGAAGATTGTGCTCTGATGATAATAAGGTTAATGTTAAATGTGAAATAGATAGTTTTTATTTTTTATATTATCAGAAAACTGTTAAATTAGGTAAAATTACTAAGTGAGGTATTAATTGCTTTTCTAAAATATATTTACTATAAAATTTGAATTTGATGATTCATGCATTCAGAAACGTATTTTAAGTCAAAAGTTTGAAACTTGACGCTTAAATATAAATGTAAAATAATGCATGTTAAAATATCTGTAATTCGGCACATAAGCCAGCTTAAGTTTTTTAAATAGGGTAAATAATGCAAGGGTTATCTGCCTAAGGGAAGAGATGCCTTCGTGAAGGACTTCCGAAGCAGAACTGGCCTTGAGTGCGTATTAAAACTAATGCACGTAATTTTTATACAATTTATATTTGTACATATATCTTATGTAAAAAATTCTGATATGCTAAATTATTGTAAATTACTAATACCTTCCATTTGAAAATCAAGTATCGCTTTATGACTGAGATAGTGTGAAATCCAATTTGATTTAGTCGGTGTTACCAGCGATAACACTAAAATGTCGCATATTGTAGAAAATTTAGACGTATCTTCACACCTCTTGAAAATGACAAATATTTGACTTTGAAGAATAGACAAATCCTGGAGTTTTAAGATTCCGAAGTAAAGCAAATCCGTAAACTTTTATCAAATTTGCAACTAGGTGACAAAAAACCTAGTTTCCTTCTGAAACAAATGGAAGAATTATCGTTAAACGAAATACGTGATGATTTCCTAAAATAATTGTGGATTCAGGGGTGGACGTGGAGAACTCTGCGAAGCTACTGGCTGGAATCTGTAGCTAGGCAATCTCGGCCACGGAGGTATACAAATAACAAACGTAGTAGTTCTAAAGGCCCTGGAAAGATCGCTTATCGGTCGGTCCATGGACCTGGCAGGTCCTATAGCTGAAGGATCTAGTAGCCCGGAGTGGCGTCCCGGGTTTGCTGGGTAATGTCCTTGGGCGACGGGCAGCCCGTGTGACTGGTAGGCGGCAAATTTTGACGTTCAGTGTTGCCGTATAGCGATGGCGTTAAGTCGACGGAACGTGTATGGCCATATTTTTTCTTGTCTTAAACCGTATCTGGAAAGCAATACAATCAAAAATCCAGGATACCGTGGGCCTACCAGTGGCTGAGCGGTAAATTCTCTAAACTTTGGTAGTTCGGTCCGAGGTTCGAATCCCCGAAAGATTTAGCAGCTTAAACATACAGCAGCTTAAACCAAAACCAACTGGATCACATGCAACAAAAGCAGTCTTTATTCACGAAGATTTAAAAACGTATTCACATGTGTTTGCGCGACGGCCATAGAACCACCTTATGATGCCCCTTGTAAAGCGCTCAAACATGTGCAAAAGTTTTCAAGTTATCCATTCACGGAAAAATAGTGTCATTCTCAACTGACCGTTGGAAACCAGCGTTTATGTCTAATACGGACATGGATACTTACTCTCCTGATACTGCAAAACGTAGATCTGAAAACCATACCAAACCAAATATTCTTCAAATTCCTTTTGGGCTACATGGGGCATTTTCCTGATTTCATCACGATGATATTTGGTAGAGGGCGCATGCGGTGGACCACATAAACATAAGAAATAACGGTCCCATACAGGTCGCATTGTTCGAACAGTTACGAGGTGTGAGACGACAGGCTCTGACATTGCAGAAGCACAATTCGTTCAGTTACTGCTCCACTTGACATTTCAAGAATTATAACTTCACAGCCATTGTCAAGTGATTTTAGCACTATGTTTGTCACAAAAGACTTTCGATTTCAGGGAGGGTGACGCACCAGTGATCCTCTTTGTCTTCTGATATATTTTCAATTATAGCGAATCCAGAGGACGTAAAATGCAACCGAAAAATTATGAGGATGTGACTAATTCAGTTTGCAAACTGTTTTAGATAAGGCAAGGTCTCAAAATGTTTCTTAAACCTTCGACTAGAGAGGCTCTTGTTGCTGGCAAAATCCTCACATAATGAGGACAATAATTTACAATTCTTATCTTACCTGTGCATTCAATATTAATTGTCGTTATTGTATTAAAAAGGGAGCTTCTTATATATTTATAATTTGCTTTTAGTTCTATATTCAGTGATTAAAACGCAAACGCAACTTAAACAAATCGTAAACCAGTCAGTTACCAATCCTTACATGGAGTCGCCATATCAGCGTAACGTACTGTCGACACCCAATACAAATAATAATTAATGGTTTTCTGTTAACGAATATTGAGTAATAAATTGTTAATACCAAACATAGTGCCTGACAGTCGAGATTTATACAACAAAATTTTTAATCCTTTTTAGCAGTCAAATTGTTTTTAGGCCGTGCTAATAATCTAAAATAAGCTAATACTAGCAATTCCTTTTCAGTAAGTTAGCTTTCTTGCCTGATCATATACATGCGCGAAAGTTGGCATTACAGTTAAAGAGTGTATTATGGCGGTCTAAGAAAAAGGTTTCCTTTGATTAGAGACATTTTAGAGTAAAACATTTTAGAGTAAACTATCTTGTATTTACGTTAATTATTTGTATAATTACGAAATATCCTGTGTAACCAATCCGTTTTATAGTAGCGAATCGAACCGGAAACAGTCTGTCAATGTTCCACGACTACTCTCTTTCGGTCTAGCAGTGAGACCACCCAGTAAAAATATTTCATGCTAGTTACGCATAGACATTTTTATTACTTAGTACGCAATTTAGATTGTAGATTTATTTAGTGTGATAATCACATATTCTTACGTGTAAGAAAAACGCTGGATATATAAGCAGCTAAATTTTTAGCAGATTTGGTTAAATTAATTAATCCTTAAAAATATTTAAATCCTAATGAATGCTTTAATTTTTCCGTTCTCGAAAATGAATTTCGTATTTTATTCGTTTTCTGAGCCATTGCTGGAAATATTCTTCATTTGCTGCTTGAGAGAAATTTCTCAAGCAAAACTGTGTAACTGTGTATTTAAATATGAGAAAAAAGTGTTTTTTTTTTTGCAATATCAATAACTACATCTTTCGGAAACGCACCTGTAATTAAAGGATACATCAATAAAATTAAATTCATAAAATTCATAAAGTCAGAACGTTTCCATACATTTATAAAATCAGAACTGCACAAAATTGATACTGCGTAAGGGTTTTTTGGCCGTTGAATGTTTTAGAAGTTGCGTATTCTATTCGAAAGAGACCCCAGCAGTGGCTGAGTGTTTGAGACAGTTGATTATTAGTAGTTCAACCTGCTTTGGGTTCGAATCTTGGCGAGCGGACTGCTTGCATGGGTTTTCGTGTTTTTCCTCATGTGTACCGGTGAAAGCAAGTCAGTTTTCCTGAGATAGTCTTTCACGAAGGCATCCTTTCTCTTAGGCACGTAGCCCTCGTGATTTTGCGTTATTCAAATAATTAAACGTAACCTTTTGAAAGATTACTATGCTTCTTTTGACAGAGTTATCACACAAGTAATTCTTTTATGGAGATATTTTGTTTTATTGTATTTGTTAATACAGACAAGCGACATTATGAATTTGTGCTTTTGTAAGCCGAGTGGTTAAGATAGCTGAATATTGGTAGTTCGACCTGATTTGGGATCGATCCCGGGCGAAAGGGATGCAGATGGCTTTGCCATATTTAGGTAACTTTGGAGTATTGTGTGGCTTTGACATATTCAAATAACCTAACCTTGAGCATTTGTATTTATGTTCTTTTAAAAAATATGCAGAATTTTATTAACATTTACTTGCGCCTGTATAAGACTACATGAACTATCATCCTTAAATTGCAAATGATACAAATATTTATACACGCTGAAGCTACATAATTTTTTAAAAAGGGGAGAAAATGTTTTTTTTGTTCAATTTTAAATATCCAACAAATTATTATTACTATTGCTCATCTATTTTAAAGACAAATGACTGGAAATTTTTAAGTTATATCTCGCGAATGTTTGGTAAAAGTTAATGCATATAATTACAATAATAAAACGTAACATAATATCTCATATATGCTTATTATTAATTATGTTTGTAATTAATTTTATTATTTTTTTTATATTTGGCCCCAGTTGCCTTCCCGTCTAGACCGTTGAACATGGGTAATTCGACCGGTGTTCAAATCCTGGCCAACAGTTTGTTGTTTTTATTGTTTTCCGTATGTGACTTGAGTGCGAACTAGTTTCCCTTAGGAAGTCTTCCATGCTAACGTCCCCTCTCTTAAGCAGATAGTTTTAGTCTGCTTTGCCGTAATCTAACAAATGAAACGTTTCACCATAGAAGATGTTTGTACTTAATACTGATTAGTTTAAAGCATTTATCTTAAATTTGCAGTATAACATAACGCACTTCACTGAAATACTTGCATGCGAAATATGGGCAATTATACAGTAAAATTTTACAGAATAGTAAGAGAATATTTAATGCAAAAACTTAGGGTTTAATACGCAGGATTATTGCAGCGAACCATAGCTTATGAGCCGCATCATAAGGGTAACAGGAATTGTAAGGCTAAAAGTAACTGTGTTTTATATATATGCACTACACTACCTGTTATACTTCTAACACTCCATCGCCTTGGCACTGTCGTATTTACTTAGCATAGTTCTTAAGTTTTGTAATAATGATAGGTGGTTGAACAATGTATATACTTCATCGTTAACGTACGCACTTTCAATACGTAGCCAGTTACTGTGCAAGCTAATTAGGGCAGCACATTTTGTTTTATAGTTGTTCTACAATTGCAGTATGGATTGTTGCACTTTTCATTATTACCGCGTCACCATCGATGACTGGAAGTGATTAACACTCTTAGTCAGAAATGAATATGTGTGATCAGTTATTGTTGCTACGCTACTTTCTTGCTGTGTTGCAGACAGCGCGCATAATAATTTCTAGATCAGAGATGATGATGCAGAAGTGGTATTATAAGTGCAAGTATCTGTCGCAGTTATTGGTAAATCAGATTGGCAAAAACTATAACCCTTTGTAATGACGCTAAGATGTTGGTAATATAACGCTTCACAGCGCTTATGCGCCCTTTGAGTACTTGCTAGAAACACTGGCAGCCCTCCTGTTTTTGCCATCATTTAAAATAAAAATAATTAAAAACCTGACCTTGCGTTTCATAAAGGCTTTTTATCAGCCATTATCACTAGCAAAATGATGTAGATTAAAAGCTTACTCCATATGTACTGCAATTTTGGAAATTATGTTTATACACTTTTACCATTGAACCATTTCAGTTTTATGGAATGAAGGGTAACATGATTTTTGTGTATATGTACGCGTTTGCATCACGAATATCGAATCATTCTTTTAATTACTAGTTGTCATTGGTTTCTGTTTCTGGAGATATGGAAATTATGGAAATTGCATGCACAATCTTGGTTTAAAATTAATGCACTTTTTTATCTAGAAAGTTTTAAATGGAACTTACTGTAAATCCGAGTTATTCCTATTAGGGTTTAGCTCACTAGCCCCTGAGCGGTAAAGCCGCTGAATACTGTTAGTTCAGTCTAGGGTTCGAATATTGGCGAACGGGTTGGCTATATGGACGTTTTCGTACTTTTCCTCATGTGCAACGTATATACAAGTTTTCCTTAGAAAGTCCTCCACGAAGTGATTCCTTCTCTTAGACAGATAGCCCTGGAGTGCTTTGCATAATCAAATAAACCAACCAAACCTACTAAGGGTTTATGTTAGTGTTTGTATCTGTTTGTCATATATTGCGTGTATTTTAAACGACCATACCATCTTTTCCTTGAAGACCGAGGAGTTTTACAAAGTATTGACATAAAATCTGATTTTTATCACAGTGTCCTCCAGAATCTTTTCAAGCTCTTTTTGAGATCAGTATTTAGGGAGCCTCGGCTGTGGGGGGGTATCAATTGCAAACTGAGTTCCTAATTAAGATAATATCGCGGCACACGACCGGGATTCGATCATTTCATCTCCTTTCCGGGACCAGAGGAGGTTGAGGCTCAGTTGGATTCGGTTATGTCAATAATGCAAAGCACAACGAAGGTTATCTGCCTAAGGAGAAGACTTGAAGACTAACTGAAACTGTCTCGTATTCATATTAAACGTGGGAAAACCACAAAAACCAATTACGCAGCCAGACCGTTCGCCTGAGGTCACACTACCAGTGCATAGCGACATTACCGCTCAGCCGCTGATATAAGAAAAGTGAGGTTTTGTCTCGTTGTTGCATTTATTAGTATGGACGGTTCTCAAGCTCATTCTTACTGTACTGCAATGATTGATGTGTTTTTCGCTTATGATTACTTTTTTGATAATCTGTCGGAGCTTCATGTTTCATGCTTCGAACTTTCTTAAAATTTTGCTTTTCCCATTTCTCGTATTCATTCATAAAACAGGCTGTCATTGCTGTACCGAACAAACACTTTCATAAAGAATTCTTTGCTTAAATGCAGGAAAAGCGAAATGGTCTTTTCGTATGTTATAAGAATTTGATACATTAAGAATCCAAAATAAACACTGGCGTTTCTTCAACAAACAACGATAGCGTAATAGAAAGTCGTAAAAGGTTGTTCAGTTCCATCATTACTGTTCGTGAAATGCGTTCTGTTTAATGAAAATATAATGATGTGTTAGACGTTCCATTATTTGTATTACGCAATTCCACAGAAGGTTTAAACAGTATAGTAGTTTAGAAACTAAATGTGATTCTGAGGACTGAATACACATGGTATTGAGATTTCAGTATATATATACACTCACGTTTGTGAAAATTGCAACACCAAGAAGGAATCGTCATAATTGAATGCAATTTAATACACAGTTGAGTGGTAGTGGTACAAATAAATGATTAAATGTTCAAAGCAAACAAACAAGAACAAGAGATCAGAATCAGTATTTTGTGTGGCCACCACGCGCCGCAATAAGTGCTGCTACACGACGTGGCATGGAGTCAAACAAAGTTTGAATGTCTGACTGAGGAAGAGCATTCCATATCGTTTGTACGCGTACCCAAAGTTCGTCTGCAGACGCAACAGGACGAGGATCACGAGCAAGACGCCGACCAATGACATCCCACACATGTTCAATTGGCGACATATCCGGGGAACACGCAGGCCAAGGAAGAAGCTGTACCTGCTGCGCTGCAAAGAAGGATTTAACAATCCGAGCAGTATGAGGGCGGGCATTGTCCTGTTGAAATACAGCGCCTGGCAAGCTTTGAAGGAAGGGAACAGCTTCGGGCTGTAGAACTTCACGGATATACCGGTTGCTGTTCAGATTGCCCACAATTCGTAGCAATTGAGATCGTCTATGATATGCTATGGCGCCCCAGACCATAACTCCGGGTGTTCGTCCACTGTGGCGTTCGATAATGCACTCCGGAAGGTGGCGTTCACCGGCATAGCGTCTGACACGAATGCGGCCATCATGGTACCACAAATTAAAGCGGGATTCGTCAGAAAACACGACATGCTGCCAATCAGCACGCCAGTCTCTATGCTGATTGGCCCATTGTAGCCGCAGGCGGCGATGGTCGTGCGTTAGGGGGATCCTGTATAAAGGAGTCCGTGCGCGCAGTCCACACTGCAGCAGACGTCTACGAATTGATGAAGCACACAATGAAACACCTGTAGCTATTGACCACAGTGCTGCCAATTGTCTAGAGGAAGCTGTACGGTCCGTCCGCGCCATGCGGACCAGGTGTCTATCATCGCGAGCTGACGTCACATTTCGGGGTCCACTCCCGGATTTCCGAGTTGTCCGACACTCGTCCGTCCACTGCTTCGAAACGCGCATCACTGTGCTGCTGTTACGCTGCACACGAGAGGCTACTGCACGATACGACAATCCAGCTTCACGAAGGCCGATGATTCTCCCTCGTTCAAACTATGTAAGTTGTTCAAATCTCGCTCTCTTTCGTCGACGAGGCATAAGTACAGATTGAGTTAACGTTTACCACTAGCAGATAACCACCGATAACCATACACGCCTCGCTACAGCCGTCTATTTATTCGGATCCATCAGCCGTTCAGAGGGCGCTGCTCAGCATACGCATGCGCTACGGATTTGCAATTCTAATCATTTGCATATCATGCGCTACTTTGCATTTCCTGAAAATTTCAGCTCACTCGCGTAAGTCCTTCATGGTGTTGCAATTTTCACAAACGTAGTGTATATTTTTACTAATGTTATTTTTTACTACTCTTTGGCTAATAAGGTAGTGTTTCCTTGTAATTTCGCGCATCTTCGGGTCTCAATAACAATCATTAAGATACATTAGAGAATCTGTTTAGAGTACTGCGTTCATTTTATTGCGCTACTCTTTCATCAATCTTAATCTTAAGATCGTCCTCGCGTGCTTTCGCATAATCGAATAAGCAAACTTACTTTCATCAAAATTTGCCATAATTAAATCGATTTTTTAAAACTAATCCTATGCGCGGCATCAGAAGCTATCCAAAATATTTAAGAAATGAAGTTTTATGATAACATTTTAACATCATCAGACTCTGAAAATACTGAATTTATTTGATAAAAGAATAATATTTCACATCTGTTTCTGTCTTAAAACCTGTTCATGTTAATTTTTGTAAATAAGTTTTTTTAAAGAATTTAAGTCGGATGTGAACTGAAGCCCTTTGTCCTACAGTATCAGTGAAATACGATTTTTTTTAAACTATGCTGATTCCTGTTGTAATGGTATATTTTCATTCAAGTTTATAACAATGAGTTCGAATTATTTCGTGATAAGCTGCAATGAACAGTTGTCTGGTTGAAGATTTTCATGTATAGCCTTCACACACATTATGTTAGTATTTACAAAAAGTAATATCAGCACTGATATTATTTTTAAGGTTTGGTTTATTTGATTACGGCAAAGCATTCGAGAGCTAGTTGCTTGAGAGAAGGGATGACTTCATGGAGGACTCCCTAAGGGAAACTGACTCGTATGCATGTTGCACATGGTGAAAGCCACGAAATCCATGTAGCCAGCTCGTTCTCCAGGATTCGACCCCTCGCCGAATTAGCAGTGTTCAGCGACTTTACCATTCGGCCGCTGATGGGCGCGTTATTTTTTAGAAATAGTGATATGAAACTATTCTTTCTTCAATATAAATACTCATTGATACAGTTTTTGATATTTATTTTCTATCCTTATGAGTTTCATATTGAAATTAGCTGACCCTGGAAAGAACAAAGTTTATTTCAGAGGAAATTAGCTATTTCGGAAACCTTTTCTGGGGACGGGGGGGGGCAGTATTTATTTCTAAACTCATGGAAAAACTTTCATGATGTCTTGAATATAAGTTGAGGGTGATTACTACGCAGAATTCAGTATCTACACGTTTCAAAAAGGCGGCCAAATAATCTTTCAGTTACCGGTATGAAATACTTATATTCACTTCACAGCTTACAGTTAAATGTAGTAATTAGTGAGAAACGCTTAGCTCTTGAAGTCAGGCAAACCAGTTTTTAAGAGAAGAGAAGTACGTTCTCACTCTTAGGAAGTTTCAAATGCTGAAACTAATGAAAAACATGAACGTCAACAAACTGGAAAGATAATAAAGTACATTATTATCATCACTGCAAGCAAAACATCTTCGTTACTGTTCTGTTATCAGGACCGGATTCAGAAATGTATGTATATATGCATGGATGGATTTATGTGTTCATGTATTCATGTCTATGTGTAAGCACGAATGCATATACGTGTATGCATATAGACATATATGCAAATACATGCATACACACGCGCACACATTCATACATTTCTGAATCCGATCCCGATAACAAAGCAGTACCACATCTTTCTTCAAATCTTCATCTGACGTCTTGATTGGTGAAAGGAAGTAATTCCCTGCAAGGAAGAATGGAAGGACAAGGATTATGTGTTTCGAATGTAATGCTTGGGTTAAGTATGAGCGAACTGTAAGATTCTGAAAATACGTAAGGATTTCTCCGTGAGTATTACCTTCTCATTTACCATTCTCTTTTATAATCCTAGCACTCCCCCCCGTTCTGGAACGTGATCTTGCAGGTTTGTGAAAAACATACTGAAGTACATACGCGTTGTTGACAGGTTGATGTGGGACCTGGCAACCATAGCCTTGGGCCCGGGTTCGAGTCTCGAAGAAGGCATGGATGTTTGTAAGCGTATAGTGTGTGCAACAGACTTGTGGGCCCTCAAATTACTCTTGAGCAGAAAGTTCTCTTGAGTGGTTATTGGCATGGGAAGAAGTTTTTGCGATTTATGGATCCTTATCCCGGGACGTTCTCCATCAAATTTACGATGAAGCTTTCGTATTCTCGCCGGTGTAATTCAATTGCCTCTTGTGGTGACCTTTGGCAGTGCTCTCGGTGATGCGATAGCTAAATGACCGATGGATTCGGACTTTTCTGACATATGCTTAAGATTTCGACCACTGGAGGAAAAAAATATTGAACTACTTCCCTCAGAAGTAAAACTACGTGTTTTGGTGGAGTACCGTTTTAGAATTACTCGTGTAAGGATTTATGACCAAGACTTTGTAATCTTGATTTAGACGCACTGATTCTGAGGTTTCATAAACAACCACGTGTTTCCAAACTGCTGCATCCCTTTTTTGCACGGGGGGGGGGCAAAATGATGCATAATAATTGATTATTCGAGTGCAGAAGCTTAGAGTGAAGTAAATCAAATATTTATTCGTAGATGTTGCGATGTCATATATAATTTTCTCACGTAGCTTTGGGACTGGTTTTACAAGGTCATTCACAATTTGAGCTCTCTCGTGTTACTTGGAATAAGGGAGAAGTTTTAGTAAATCTTAGCACTGTGCGCTTTAATCATTTTATTCAGCTAGCTGAATCTAATTTTTACAGTTGCTAGTGACTTAGTTAAAATCAACGCTGAATGCGCTTTTGAATTCTGTCAAGAATGAAGTAGGCGAAAGTGAGGAACTTGCTGTAAATCATCCTTGGGATATTCATCGTTGTATGCCCTAACTTATTTTAGTTGCTATGAGTAATAACTTCTGCTTCAACATCGGTTTCTTTAGCATTTGAGCATTCAGTAGTATAAGTTTAACATTTTTCTTTGCATTGTGTTGGTGCCAAATTTCTTTTAAAAATGGCCTAACTGCACTCTTCCACATTAAAATCAGTTAAAGGAAGTTTGAACCCATCGTTATTGTTGTCTATATAGTTATAATTTCTGTCTTCTGTTTTAGAGATAACAAAGCAAAGTTTCTTGATATTGATCTAGCTATTATGTACCAGAATTTAACGAATTATAAGTATCATAATAACAGTAAATAGTCCACGCAGAGAGCGAAGATAGCTTCTCCATGGCATTTTATCTTCCTAATCGTGTCTGCCTAAATTTGTTGAATACAGTTGTTCACCACATTGAATTCATGATTGTATAAAACTTTCATGTACTGAAATACATTTCTTTGAATGTTGTTTGATCTGTTCGATTGTTTGTTGAAATACATTTGGAGTTTTGCTTTAAAAGTTTCTGTTGTTGATTTTGTTGATCGCGTATTGTTTCACATCAGATGTGACTTGAATTTTACATGACTTCAATTAATATTGAAGGTGGCACAAGAATATAAATGGTCATGTAATATAAATGGTGGCACAAGAGATTTAGGTAAAGCTAATATTGTCACGACAGAGGAATTACAATTAGTTTAAAAGTCGTGTGGTGCTTTATTTACTGTAGAGATGTAATGGTTAAAAATTAATGTGGATTTTAACGAAAATAAAGAGGATAAACAAAGAATAACCGCAGTTGTAATTTACCTTGCAGCATCAGATAAAAAAAAAAGAAAAGGAAAGAAAGAAACTCATAGCGCCTGAGCGCTGAAGTCGTTGAATACTGGTAATTCGACCCGATTTTAGATCCCGGTAAACGGGTTGGCTGCATGGGAGATTTTGTGGCTTTTCCCATGTGTAACGTGTATATGAGCACGTTTCCTTTAAAAAGTCCTCCAAGAAGGTATTCTTATCCTTGGTCAGATAGCGCTTTGCCATAATTCTCATTCAAATAATCAAGAGAAAGGTATCAGTATATAAGGTATTTCTCCCGCCTTCTTAGCGTACGTTCGTAGTGTAGTGGTCAGCATGCTCGGCGCGTATACGATAGGTCCGTGGTTCGAGTCCCGGGGAGGGTATTGCTCATTTTTCATCTCTCTTGCTTTCAAAAATACCTAATGTCTCTGCAGTGGCGCCCGAACTTAAAAAGGTCTGTAGAGACATTAGGTATTTTTGAAAGCAGGACAGATGAAAAATGAGCAATGCCCTCGCCAGGAATCGAACCACGAGCCTCTCGAATACTCGTCGAGTGTGCTGACCACTACGTTACGAAGGTACGCTAAGAAGACGGACGGGAGAAATACCTTATATCTCCATGCGCGCTATCAAATTTAAATATTCTGCCATTGGCAGTTAGGGGAATGAAGGCATATAGGAAAGAATAAAAACTTAAATTTAACTGGTTATTTAAAGTAAATATAAATCCCGACAAGTATTAGAATACTATAAATTCTAGTAGTAAGTAGTTTTTAGTATGCTACTTTAACTCTACGTCAAGCCTATAGGATTTCCAGATTTCAATATATTTTCCCTTTCCTGATATATCCATCATTTCATTTAAATGATAATTTCACAACTACTGCAGTTAAATCGGTATGTATACGTTTTAAATAAATGTTACATATTTTGTAATAGATTTTCATGTTTTTTAGAGTAGTCCTTGTGTGTCTTTATTGCTGTTCATGTAAAATGTCTTGTATTTCAGTTTCTTATACAGTTAAACTGTTGACTAGGATGTATCTGCTATATAGCTTTCAAAAGACGGGAGATTATACTTTAAGGGTGAAAGTATCATTCGTCAGGAATAAGTTTTGTGCTATTATGAGCAATAATTCGACGTACCGGTCTTCTACAAAGTAGCTGAACATTTTTTGTAACGATGCAAACGTATAAATGCAAAACATTATCAAAGACTTGTTTAGCAAAGAAACACATGGGAATTATTCGGTATCAGTAAAATAAAACTTGGGGGGGGGGAGGCAGAACCTCTGAATAGTTTCTACAACAACGAGAAATGTTTTTTGAAAGGTATGGTAACTGGTGTATGTCTGCATTGAAAAACTTGAATCCGACTACAACTGAAAGTCTGCATTGAAAAACTTGAATCCGACTACAACTGAAAAAGGAGGGAAATCTATTGCAGTTTCGTTTCCTTTGTAGAAAAGCGTTGTTGTGTAGGTGACATAGTTATGCTTTGCAGAAACATTAGAAATAAAATATAATAACGTCTTATAAAAAAGCTCTGTTTTCGTAGAAAAAGAAAGTTGTTTATTATATGATGCAAAAGCCTATCCTCCCATTGATAATATGCTACTGCCTTTTCTAACAACTGCATTTTAGACGACGCCTGTTTTTAGGTAGTCACCAGTTAGGCGTCGTATGTAATACTTGTACATCTTAGTTTTCATTGCTGTTATTTGAAATTTGAAGTTAACCTTCGATTATATTTATTTATCACCGGAATCATATCGTAGAAGAAGAGGTAGAACGACCATGATTCTTTCCTCTTATTTGTGTAACTGAACATTGGCCGATAACTTAGAATTAAAAATTTAAAGCCTTTCACGTCTGAGTACACACAGTTCCGATCAGTATTATAATCTCATGTAAAAAATTTTGTAAACATTTTGTATGCTTTCAACAAATTCTGTTAATGCTCGTGCACGGCGAACTTGTTGTTAATAATTTGTTAAAGTCTTCACTCGAATGTAAAAGGAAGTGGAAGCTAATGAGTTCCCTTTTGAAGATTTTTTTAATCCCATAAATGATTATTCCTGTCAATTGTGTTTATCTTTGGCTAATTCCTAAATTAAACTTCTATTCCTGTTAATATAAAAATTCTGTTTATTAAAAGCATATTTTTAGCTGAATTTCGTTATTCGTATTCAATTTTTTTATTAAAAATAAGACTGGAATTTTAATATGTAGGAAAGTTAAGAGTTATGAAGTCTTCAAAAACTCAAATGCACGAATTTATTTTATTTATGTCACGCATATTTAGTATTTTACATATAAATTACATGTCTTTAATTCTTATAAGAGATAAATTTACTTCATATTATATCAATTTAATCTTATTTGCAATTTCTTTTCGACTGTTTGTCTCTTAGATAAAGCCTAATCTCCTCCTCTAGGAATCTTCGAAATCTTCTTATAGTTCTTCACTATCCTGTTTTCTCATCATCAAAAACAAGAAAAAAGCATTCAGCGCCCCATGAAAGAATGCGCCGCTGACTCTCGTTATCGGACTGTGCCTTTATATTTGCTTCTTTCATTAAAGATCTGGAATAAGACGAGTAAAGCGACAGAATATACGTTAATTGTAGGAATACACCTATAAACACTACGGGTAAAACCCAACCATCTGGATGTAGCGCATCTTTGAACACGCAGATTCTCCTTCATTTTATCGAAAAGTGCATAGTGCGATGCAACATTTCTTAGCACATTACCAGACTTCGTTGTTTCTGGTGGTCAACGAGCACAAATCTTAAGCATTTTCAAATCTTCATGCACAGTTGTATGTAGAGTTCCGTTGCCGATACCCTTTATATTGTATCTTATCAAAGGTAATGCTTCGATTTGTCAGTATCAATTTGGATATCTTGCTGTACTTAGCTAATATGCGCCTGACGACTGATCTACGTTTAGTTCTTCATTCCTTTCAGTACACTTTTATTTCTCGGGCTGATGTTCAATATCCAGTAAAATGTTAGAAGTTAAATTAGTCCAATTAAATATGCTGTACGGTAGGAACTTGTCCACCTCATACAGCCACTAATCGCTTGTGACTTTTTGTTGCTGAATGTCTCCATTTCTAAAGAAATCATGTAGTCCGCTTTTGACCACGTACATCACCTTCCTTTGCATCATATATGCATTTGCCATCGTTCTTTTGCACTGCTCTTATATTGGGACTATGCAAGCCATTGTAGGGCTGAATGGTGAACTCACATCAACATCTGAAATAAATATCGCCACGACGTTCAGCTGTTTGTTACCTGGAACCAGCAACACGAGTCCAAATCATTATCGAACGTGCTAATAATCAAAAATCCTAGATTCGCTGCTTTGTGCATGTCTGAGGAACGTTAGCGAACCAAATTCGTTTTTGCTGTGATTCGCTTTTAGAATGATTTTGGCCATCAGAAACTTGTCCTCGTATAGCTGTTGATTCACATTTTTTTTTAAATTCAAATAGTGTAGTAAAAATTATTCCTTCCCAACATTGTGAATTGGTTCTTTCACTGATTCGCAGAAAGTGAACACGAAGTATAGTCTATTACGTATGAAATTCTTGAATCATCTGCAGTTTCTACGAAGTATAGTCATTTGGTAAAAATGTATAAATAATGCATCTCGGGGTTGTGGTGATGCCGTCTAAATAGGTATAGATATGTTGCGAGATCCCCCTTCCTTGCAAAGAAGACATATATAAATTCTTGGATTAATGTGGCCAGTCGAAGACACTCACCACGAAACTATGTAAAATTACGTAGTCTGTTAACAGTGTGTAAACACACGCTGGGTGTATACTTTTGAGGATATTAATAGATCACAAATATCTATAAAATATCAACTAAAGTTTGAATATTTGTACTTTAATTATGAGTCATTCTAATAGATATTCATTATAACAGAGATTGTGGCATTTTTTTTTATTTCTAGCATTGCTATTAAGAATACTATACAATGTACAGAATAGTGTATTTATTTTCTGTCATTTGTGTAAGACCATAATGCTTTATGTTGTCTTAATTAAATTAATGCGTCTGTTTGATATACAGAACATCTCTTTTAGGTGCTTGAGTTGTTTACTACAATGAGGGAAGTAACGAAGGAGATGTTTAGTCAGCAAACTGTAGCACAACCCACTCTAAAAACTGCAAGCGGAACCACATTGGATTCAGTCATTAGCAGTTGTCAACAATACGAAGTTCTTTATCTAGGTAGGATAAAGGTAAGTAACAAGGTCATATGTTACCGAAATAAAATCTACTGTGACGTAATTTTTCTTTGTTTCATAACTGATAGCAGTTAAGTTTTCATTCTAATCCCTTTTTAAGATTATTTTTATCAAAAAGGTTTTATTGTGTTAGAATTGAGCCATTATGCAAAAGATAAAACTCGTATTTCTCTATTTGAATTAAAATTTTACACAGTATTCGATTTCCGCCCTGTTATGAGCGGTAATTTGAGTACCGTATATTTTAATTTATGGTGTACAAATTTGTATGCTATTTAAAGTATTAAATAGCATACACTTTATTTAAAGTATTAAATTCATTGCTTGAAATCAGAATGCGAAGGTAATGAAATCTTCTGGATAAGCAGAATTCATACTTATTAAAGAAAGAACGCGTAATTAGAATTCACAAAGGAATTTGTACATGCAGTGATAAAGTAGTAGTTCAGAATAAAGTGAAGAACTATAACATACGTTCCAGAAAGTGAAGAGGTTCAACGGAAAAATTAGTAAAAATAAGGTAAAAATTGAAAAAAAGAAAATTCTTCCGTTGGAGCTGTGTCCAACTTTATCAAAGCCACCCACCCCCTCTCTTCTTTGTGCTAATTCTTGCTCTACTACTTTAACTCTACGTCAAGTCTATCGCAAAATAGATTTTCCTTTCCATCTTAAGGTAAAATGATAAAAGTAATGAGAAAATAGTAATACAATGTTTGTGAATGCTGTTGAATGTTTTTTCTGATAATACATGAGTTGTATTCTGGAATTAAACTCTACATATAATAAAAGGAAGAGTCTGTCTGTCTGTCTGTGTGTGTGTCTTTCGTTCGTGCTGGCGTAAGCTAATAGACTCAGGGCTGCGAAATTTAGTATATAGGGATGTATCTAGAGAAGAGCCAGTGCACCTCGAAGTGATTTTTTCAAAATTGTAATGATTTTTTTTATTTTATGTCTTGATGAAATCCCATCAGACATAATGGGCATACCAGCAACAATGGCACGCAGCCATTGTTGCTGATATATCACTGTTGTGTGTTTCTTTCGTGTTATTTATTGCTTATTTCACTGTTTTTAAGATATTGAAAAGTTTTGCATTATGTTTTTAGGAAACAAAGTTTTTAACTTCCTTTATACCATTTGAATTCTTAAGATTTTGCAATCGGTTCATTTATTTATTAAGATAATTAATATTTGTATTAAGGGATATTTCTTATTTCATTGTAATTTTTTATACATTTTTATTGATTTTTTTTTTTGATAAATTAGTTCTGCACTTGCAGTAAAATTCTGTGCAGTTTTTAAATTTAATGTTTGTTATTCCCTTTAGGTATTTTTTCGGGACATTTAAAAGCATGTATGTTACAGCAATCACCTGAATTTTATCGTAAACTTCTACGAGAACTGTTCACTAGCTATTTAGCCTGTGTTCCTCCCCCTAGAACTCTGAGTTACGTAAATTAAAACTATATGTTTGAATAACCCTATGTGTGCCATCGTAATTCGATAAATAATTGCACGATATCATAATTGTCAGTGGAATGATAGCAGTGAAAGCAAACGCATTTCTCACTGTCTTCAGCCAAAATGGATGCTAACTGTAGCAAGCAGTATTCAACCTTAAAATTCTGCCACCATTGCAATGCATAGGCGCACATGGCTAACTTTGTGACTCAGTGTTTGGCTCTAAATGATTCTGAATATGATCCTAATCTCAGATCCAGCTCCAAACAAATCCGTTCTTGCTTTGTTTTCTAATTTGAAGTAAAACTTAAAAGAAAGATGCTTCTCTTATTCTTCAGTCCTTATGAAGTATGCAGAGGCTATTTTAATGGACGTCACGAAAATGGTAGAGAAGAGGTAAAATGAAAAGTTGTTCCTGACCCCTTCCGGCAAAAGTCTCATTCGTAATGGGATTACCAGTCTATTAGTGCTATAATCTAAAAGTTCACAGATCTTCTAAAACAAGAGGCTGGAGTGGGTATATTAAAATTGCAAAAAGATACTCTCTCCAGCCCTGTAAGGGTTTGACTGATGAAGACAAATTTCTATGATTAATGTTTTTAGCTTTTTTTGAAGTATAAAAGTCTGAATTGTAATTTGTGTCATTGTCAGTTCAGAAACAGACTGATTTATTTACTTCTATCGTTACACCAACCCCTTGATGAAGATGCAACGAGGGAAGTAAATAACGTTTTCCTTATTCTTTGATTCCATTTGTTAATTTTGGTACACCCTGTTTTTGCACCTTATCTTGCAGTTTGCGCTTCTCGACTTTGATTTTAATGGTTTGTTTCTGGTTGAATGTGGGATAGCTTTAAAAGTTTTATTATATATATATATATATATATTTTTTTGCTTTATT
>KK117713.1:136806-153142 GCA_000611955.2 Stegodyphus mimosarum
TTTGAGAAATTAGAATAAGAAATTAATGTGTACTTTTTTAATAGGTCTAATTTTCAATTGCTGGATTTTTTTTTCAACTTATGCTTACGAAGTTCCAGTGTATTAACGCCCTGCAGTTTGAAATGTAATTAATGCTTTAGTTAAATTCTTTTTCCTTTTAATTTATTTTCAAGGTTAGTGGAAAGAGGGCCCCTCCGAGCTTCATTGACGATGCCGTTGAAAAATTCAGGTTATATGAACTTGAAAAGGTACGAAATCAACAGAACTCTGGCAGACGCCGACATGGAAGTGGTGCTAGCATATCTAGTCTTCCTCATAATTTAGATCTGGTTGAAAGGCCATGTGAAAATGGACTGAAAAAACATTCTGGCAGCCGTGAAAATTTAAGTAGTAGCAGTGGAGTGAGTTCTTGTGAGAGTATCAGCTGTAAAACTTCTGATACTTGTAGCCGTGTAAGTAATTCAGCTGTTTGACATTTAAAAAAGTGCATTTAAATGTAATACCTTTCTTTTGTTCAATAACGTAAAACACGAAAGATTAAATATATAAGGAATTATTGCTGTTTGAAGAAAATTATTATTATTATTATTATTATTATTTCCAGATTTGCTGTGATAATTGTAATGGACCTCAACTCCAATCTCCGTTAAGTCCTTTGTACAGTTCTGAAGAGTTAGACAAATTTCCAAAACCTGATCGATCACTTGTAACTCATAGTCAAAGTATGGACATTGCTGCTGCAGCGAAAATGGCAGCAGATATGAAAAGCTCTGATGCAAAGTGCAATTTAATGCCTCCGTCCTCTCTTATTACTCATACTCAGAGCTTAGATGCTCCAGGTTGTGCTGATATCGTTCGTGACCTGAGAGACATTGACCCATCAGTCATGTTGCGGGATAGGGTGCGATCTTGTAGTGGAGACATACCTAGAACAAAGCAGACGTCTCTTCCTACATTTGGCCACCGACTAGGAGATTCTGACATCCGGCGACCCCGTGCTTACACAAGTCCTAGTCCTTCTAGTAACCGTCAGTGCAATAGAACCATGCTATTCCTCATTGGTCGTTTAGAAATATGCCTTATAGGAATGGACAAGAAACAGATGCTGTTGAGCAAAACCTTCAATGACATCGCTCACTGTTCACAAGTATGATTTTATTTTTTATTTAAATTATTCGAAAATGCTGTCATTATTGTTGTTATTTTAGCGTTTATGTTGCTCTGAAAATCTTGGTTTTCTGTATTAATACAAATTATACAACCTTAGATATCGCAAAGATCATGCCTGTTGCAAGGCTATTCCCAATTCTCCCAAGCTGTTGAGAAATTTCGCCTTTATCGAGTTTGCCACTGTGCCTTAACTGTAATAAATAAATTCGCAGTTTTTTGTTCGGTGTTTTAAACAAGTGATCAGTCTAGTGAAAAATATGTCAGACTGCATACTATACGAATTCCTCGGAGGAAAAATAACAAAATAACCACCATTAACAAAGTTTATTCCAAAGCATTGAATATTAGGGTGTATCAGGAATGTCTTCAGAGATTTTGAAATGGCGATTTCCTGTTACAAGATTCCCCAAGATCCAAAAGACCGTAACACATTGACAATTAGCATCTTCGCGCTATAGTTGAGAATATCCGCAAGTAGCATGGTATAAAAAATAATAGGTGTTCTGTCACTTTCTTGCTATGGTTATAGGATTCCAAACTTCTTTTGTCTAAGATGAACGTCAAGGAACCTAGTGAACTGTGTGGCGACTTGTCGCTGAATTCAGAAAAACTAAGTCGTAGACTCGAGAAGGGTTAAAATACCCTCTTATTCACTCCAATAAGAATAACAGTCGGCCCCCCTTCCCGGGCTTACAAGGAAGCCTCTACTCGGGCTTTAACTCAGAATGAGAAATAAGAAACTAAACTACAATTAACTAAAATGAGACTTAACCGAAACTAAAACGCAATTATCTAACGTAATTGGCCCTTAAATTAAACTAGCTGGTGAATATCAATAGGCACGTAATATAAGGCCGAGTGTAACAACTTCAAGAGTGACTTAGGCATAATGGCACTACTCAGGACTTCAAGCATTCTATCTAGGTAAGTTCAACCTTCCTTAAATACTTCTTCTAACACATTTGCATTTAACGCAATTCTAAAAACGCATTCCGCTAGGGAGTTGTAAGTGGAAACAAGAATTCATATGAAAGGTCTTCGAAATTAAAATAACTTTTATAAAATTAAAGAATACCTTACAAACTATTAAAAAAATTCAGTAGGATAGGAAATGTTAGGGTCTTTAGCATGACTTGCTAGATAAAAAGAAAATTTTGAAAACTAATAAAGTTCAACTTTCTGAAATGAAAGTTTGAAAACGAAAGTTTTAAATTGTTTAAAGACTGACTGACTATTAATTGTATTTTTATGTAGTTTTCGTTATGCAATAAACCATTTTATTCTACAATTACCATTGTACTAGCACCTTATTATTAAAAAAAAGTACTAGTACGCTGTTATTTTAGTAGTACTTTATTACTAATAAAACTTTTTAATGATATTATTTAAAATTTCATTAAAAGCAACTTATATAAACTGGGCCTGATTTAAACTTCTTCTATGTCCCCTTAGAAGCGTAATCTGGCACTGTATCAGGAACCTGCTTTTTAGATGGCGAAGTGTTATAAATAATAATTAATAAACTTTGAATGATCTATTTGTGATATTACATCAAGGTTCGTGTAATAGAAACTATATAACTTTTGGAATGAGCTTATAAACTTTAAAAAAAAAAAATGTTCAGAAATTGACAAAAATTGAAGTCAGAAAGTTCAGAAATTGAAGTCAAAAGCTGCTTTTTGTGGGCATAATCTGTTATGGAAAATCATATGAGGTATACCTTCATGGAGCACTTTCGCCGGGAAATTGACTACTGGTCATGTTATGCATTGGGAAAACAACGAACTGGCTGTCCTTTCGCCAGAGTTCGAGGCTGGGTCCAACTACTTCTGTGAAAAATCATAGGATATAAATTAATTGAATTAACGATCACGTAGTAAGGAAATGTCTGAAGTAATGCCGATTCCTAATACGTATTTTGAGGAGTTATCTCATTACTGGCTTGAAGTATCTTGCAAATACACTGTATCTGCTAGTGTGAGCTGCTGTAAAGTTAGAAGCCACGAGAGATATGGAAAGCTTTCTAGGAGAAGAAAGGCCTTTGTCAAAGTGTGAGGTATATTTTAATTTTATAACAGTTATTTTAATTTAGCTCAGTCTTCTCTCATTTCAACTTACAACTCCCTACCAGAATGAGTTTTTAGAAACCTGGTTGAATGCAAATGGAGAAGAGATAGTATTAATGGAAAGTTCAACTGACTTCGTGAGAGAGATACGTTAGGAATCCCGAGTAGCACGCGTTTGCCTTTGGGCTTCGTCTCTCTAAGCTGTTGTTACGCTCGGCCATATTATTACGAGTCTTTTAATAGTTCGCCGGCTAGTTTAAGATTACGAGCCAATTACATTAGAATTGCGTTAGCTTCGGCTAAATCCCTTAGTTAGTTCTTATTTCTTACTTTTGAGTTTAAGCCCAAATGGAGGCTTTGGTGTAAGTTTGGGAAAAGGGGCCAACTGTTCATCTTATTTTGATTGAAATAAAGAGTAATTAGCCCGTCTTGAATTTACGCTTTCTGCTATTTTGAACTAAGTGATAATTCGCTTAACAGTTCACTAGGTTCCTCGACATTTCATTTAGTAGAATAAAAGTGAGGAACTGTACAGGGGTGTTCGAACTAAAAAAAAGGTAGTGGATGGTGGTTCGTCACCACCAGGATTTAGCGATTGGGTCCCCTAATCCCCAGTCGCCCTTTGGGGGAGTATATAACATATTGAACCCGCCTTCTTAGCATGCCTTCGGGGTGTAATGGTCAGCACACTTGGCGCGTATTCGAGAGGTCCTAGGTTCGAGTCCCGACGAGGGCATTGCTCATTTTTCATGACTCCTGCTTCCAAAAAAAATCGTAATGACTCTGCAAAAGTATAAGTCATACGTGGGTAACTTTCAGTTAGCTACTCTGGTATGAACCTGGTCTGTGCCGGATTAAGATCTTGAAAGGCCCTAAAGCACTGAAAAGATTTCGATGCCCCCACATATGTTTACGCCAGTTTTACTTCATTCCTTCTCTCTCTCGGTTCTGGCTTAGCTACACCATGTATTCTATGATAAAACTGTCAGGCAATGCGAAAATGTTTAGTGCTCCCTTTCCACAATAGCTGAGGACGTTTTTGTGGTGCTCTCTTTCCTGATGACCTATGCACATGCTTATATTGTTTAATAGTGGATCGAGCCCTTTACCTGGTAACTCGTCTATGGTGGGGCGAGAAAGCCCAAAATGTTTTCCTAATGTTTTATTATGGTAGAATTATCAAGTATGTTAAGGCGTTAACTCAGTCATTGATTACCATACAACTTAGATATGTTATAAAGTCGATTAAAACGCGATTAATAATTTTTGAAAACTGATATTCATGTTTAGTATTGCAACCATAAATATAATATGGTTATGTGTAATAGATTCTTAAAAAAAGATCCGGATCAAAACGCCAGATGAAGAGGAAGATCATACGTAACAGAATAGCTAAATTGCTCGCAGAACAAAGGTGAAAATCGTTAAGTAATATACATAATAGCACATTAGTCTAGGCAAACTAACTCTCAAACGAACTCGTGGCTTCTCACAGCCTCTTGGCCCACCATCGACCAAGCAGTAAAACCGTTGAACACTGGTAATTCTACTGGAGTCCAAATACCAGCGAATGGGCTGGCTGTGTGGGAGTTTTTGCAGTTTTCTCCGAATGTAACGTGTACACGAGCCAATTTTCCCCAGGCATCCGTCCCCTTAAGTAAATAACCCTCGAACGCATTGCCATAATCTAAATAATCCTGCTGCTTATGGCTCTTACTTATACCTTAAAGGGGGAATACTACGAGGGTAAGTTGAAAAATAAGTTTTCCCTGTCGACTGTGGTCAGAGTTGTGTATGAAAGTCAAAAAATAGAATGAGACATTAAAGATATGACATACCTTTATTTTTCCACATAGGTACCAAGTACATTGAGACATTTGTCATATCGCTTGATAAGCTTCAAAAAGCACTCCAGGAAAAAATCAGGGCTTTGCATATGGAAGAAGCGTTGAACGGCTTGTTTCACTTCAGTATTGCTTCCAAAGCGCCTTTCCCCGAGATTTTTCTTCAAAGCCGGAAACAGATGGAAGTCACTTGGTGAGAGATCAGGACTGTATGGCGGATAGTGTAGGCGCTCCCAACCAAGAGTTGCAATATGGTTTTGCGTTGCCGTCGCCGAATGTGGTCTGGCATTGTCATCCAACAGCAGAACGCCAGATGTGAGAAGGCCAGGCCGCTTTTTCCGAATTGCCTCTTTCAATTTCGACAGGGTATCACAGTAGCGCGTAGCATTGATGGTTCCAACCTCCAAAAAGTCCAGCAACAAAACTCCTTGGGCGTCCCAGAAAACTGTGAGGAGCACTTTACCTGCAGAGGGAGTTGTCTTGAACTTCTTTCGGACAGGTGATGACGGATGTTTCCACTCCATAGATGCGGCCTTCGATTCTGGCGTGAAATGGTGGACCCACGTTTCATCCCCCGTCACAATCCGAAACAGAATGTCATTGCCATCTTCATGGTAACGCACGAGATGTTCCAGGCTGACCCCCATGCGTTGTTCCTTGTGTGTCGAGGTCAATTGTCAGGGCACCCATCGTGCTGACACTTTTCTGTATCGAAGAATGTCGTGAATGATGTTTTGAGCTCGTTCATGTGAGATTCCAAATTCTTTCGTTACTTCATCGATGGTGATACGCCGGTTCACTCTCATGTCATCCACCTTCCTGACATTTGCATCTGTAGTGGCCGTCCGCGTCCGTCCAGCTCTCAGTATGTCCTCCACTTGCTGACTTGCATCACTGAATGCGCGACACCATCTCCACACCATTTGCTTCGACATCACACCTGGCCCATAGACTTCCACGAGGCGGTTATGAATTTCTGTTCCTGATACTCCACGTACCCATTCATAGGGGATAACCGCTCTCACTTCCTCCTTTGACCACGAATTCAAAACGCACCTTCTCTCCATACCTACCGGGGCTCAAATGAGAGGCTGGTCTCCGCTTTGCGCAGGCACTGCAACAGCGCCATCTGCTTGATTTGTAGCGACCTCAACCCAATGGTGTATCGGTGACTTGCGCGTTTTCCTGCTGTGTCGCCTTTCGCTCATAGCCGTTCAACGCTTCTTCCATATGCAAAGCCCTGAATTTTTCTTGGAGGACTTTTTGAAGCTTATCAAGCGATATGACAAATGTCTCAACGTACTCGTACGAGAATAATAAAATAAAGGTATGTCATATCTTTAATGTCTCATTCTATTTTTTGACTTTCATACACAACTCTGACCACAGTCGACAGGGGAAACTTATTTTTCAACTTACCCTTGTATAAAGGGGGAAAGACGACGCTGTTAAAGTCCTTTGAAAAATTGTTTAGGATCTCGAACAGCGGTGTTTTCTGAAAACTTTCAGAATGCTGCTTAGTCAGCAAGAAATCCTTATATGTCATCAATTTAGAGACAGAATCTGTCATTAAGGCCTGACAGTTGTCAAGAACCCATATTTGCAGCTCTTCGTAGACTGTTTCAAATTGCGGCACGCGTCTGTTCAGAATTTTAAGTACAGCAAAATAATTTAAAGCAAAGTGTATAATTTGTTTATGTATTCAAAAAATACAGTAAGTAAACGCAGGTTAAAGATTATACAAAATGCATAATAAAATTACCATAAAGGGATGAACAAAGTGTAGTTGTGCGAAAGACGATAAATATTAGCCTACAACAAAATATAGACAAATGTATACAAATATTTACATAAATTACAACACTCTGAAAAAGGGGTGATAAAATATTTCTACCGAATTATATCATCCGTATCACTTATTAAATAACCCACATCGAATTCTGTGGGAGAATATCTGCGGTTGAATTTATTAGTTTGGCTTTTGTATGTGAATATGTAGTTGAAAAAATAAGCTGGTCAGCGGAATAACCTAAATATGCAAATAAATGAATTTTGGAGATAAATGAAGACATTTTTGGGTGCATGTGTGTGTATGTATGTTATATGCAAAATACGAAGTGCACGTATGTGTATTTGTAACAGCAATCGTTATATATAGTTTCCGTTATCTGGCCCTTTTGTAAATGATTAATGAGTAACATAAAATGCCTAATATATTTTCATCGAGGATTAGAATAATTAAAAAATTATTATAATTAAAAAATTAATAAGCGTATAATTGAAAAAGGGGAAAATTTGAGATAATTAAATAATCTAAGTGTCTTTGAGGGAAAAAATTGATTTTGTGACTCTCTTCGTCTTTTTGGGGGGGGAGGGAGGAAGGCGATGTTCTAAACAGTATAGTTGTTAAGTTCCTCTTTCGCGTGGTATTTTCTTTTTTTGCACTCCATAAAATTACACTAAAACTTGTGTTACTGAATATTTTTAGTGCAATTAACTCTTCACTATTAAGTCGTGAAGTAGTTTTCAGTTTTAGCATTAATAAGCACTAAAATTATAGCTGTAAATCTGAGTGAAATTAGACGAGTGTAACAGAAGTTAAATAATAACCCTATCACCCCCCCCAAAAAAACGCATTATTCTATGTCTGTTTACTCTAACTATTGAGTGACTATTACTTAGTCTAAATAATAGTCACTACACTCACTAAATTTGGTTATTTTAAATGCATAATGTATGTATACTGTTTGGGTTTGTATTAGAAAATCTGTGAGTATTTACTTAACCCTTAAAAAAGTTAAATATTAATTTTCCTAATTAATGAGTGGATTATTAAGCACCTCCTAAAATTAAAAAAGAAATGCCTGATATACACTGGTGTGCAAAAATTAAGGACGAGACGGTTTTTTCAATATAACTTTGTACAAAAGCTTTCCAAATCAACACATTTGATACCGTAAGATCCCCAATACGTAAGGACATGAGTAATGTAAGCAACACTTACTAAAAGAGAAATCAGAGGGATAAAAAGAAGCTATATTGAAAAAATAGCATGGAGCGCAATGCGACTAAAGGCCGAAACATCCCTGTGATGGGTGTCCAGCAAGAAACATCCGGTCTTTAATAGGGTGTATGATCTCCCCTGACTGCTAGGCAGGTTTCACATCATTTGTGCATGCTGGATATGTGGTTGTTAATGAGCTGCTGAGACACTGCTGCTCGTTCCTCTTGTAGCACCAATCGCAGTTTCGGAATCGTTACTGGCGATAAGTTACGTGCTGCCACGGGTCTCCCTAGTAAGTTCCGTACATGCTTGACGGGATTTAGATCCAGATACCTTGCCGACCAATCCATGTGTTCAATATCTTCACTCTCCAATAGCTCTTCGACAGTAACTGGGCAATGAGGTGGAGCGTTGTCGTCCATGAAGAGGAACTGAGGACCCATAGCCCTTGTGAAAAGACGCATGTAAGGAAGAAGAACCTCGTTACAATAGCAGTCCCAGGTGACGAACCTCCTTGGGAGATATGAAGGTCGGTCCGGCTACCAAGCATTATGTCTGCTCGAACGAGAACTCCGCGACCTCCAAAACAGTCCCTTTTGATGATGTTGAAGGGGTTATTGCGTGTTCCCCGCTCTGTCCAGATGTGTATGTGTCTAGAATCGCAACTCAGACTAAATCTGCTCTCATCTGTAAAGAGTACTCGTCCCCATTCATTGTCTCTCCAATTCCGGTGTTCCCGGCACCACAGAGAACGCCTTCTCCGATGGGCAGGCGTTAGAGGTACACACCGTACAGGGCGTCGTGCAAACAGACCACCACCGTGCAGTCTTCTGGCCACGGTAAAACGCGATATCGGTCGTCCAGTCGCCTGTGTCGTGTGTCTAGCGATTTCTCCCGCTGTCTGCCGCCTGTTTCTTCTGGCCTGTAAGGCAATATACCGGTCATCTGCGGGTGTGGTTCCTCGTGGACGACCACTACTAAACCCCCGAATAGCTGTTCCTGTAGTTTGAAATTGTCTCCAAAGTCGTGAAACGATGCTGTGAGCAATTCCGAACTCTGCAGTCACACTTGTCACACTGCGGCCTTCCTCCAACTTCCCAATGATTCGACCTCGGGTAAAAGCATCCAGATGTCGTCTAACAGATTGATTATTCGCCATTTCTCGCTGAGGCAGCAACTCGGTGTGATTTTAACTGCTATACGGCGTGCAATCTCTTTGCCAGAAATACTGATCTTACACCGACAACATGCTTTATACTACTCAGACACTCCCCCATTACGTCTACCTGCATATCTGCGCATGTACTACCGTACATCACCTTACTTAATCTCCTGATTGGTCTTTCTGTCCGCTCTGCCTCTTCGTTCAGTTGATATGCTAATTTTTCGACTTCGTCCTTAATTTTTGCACACCAGTGTATATATAGTTAAAATTGTAGAAACTACCTTAAATAATACAAAGACTACATTATCTTAGTGTACTAATTTTTTAACCAATATTTATTTATCTTTACATACCATACTTTTATCAGGTTTTCTCTCTGTCTTTTCTGTAAAAAGGATGAACATATATAATCGAGCAAATAAAAGATCGTGAAATTAAGAATAGTAGTTATAAAGGTATAAATAACTACTGTTCTTAACTTCACAGTATTTTATTTGTTTGCTTCTTAACATAGCGAATTAACTGATTTGTTAATGAAACCTAGTAAAACTATAAATCTTCCGTCTATTTAACATTTGGAAAAATTTGTGTTCATTTTGCATTCATTAAAAATCAACTTTTTATTTTATTAGTTCAAATTGAAAACAAATTTGCGAGTTGTTAAATTTTAAATAAACTTGCATCTCTTTTATCTATTATAGACTTTTATCTGAGGGTAGCGATTAAATTTGCATGTTAACAAGTGAAAAATAAATTAACTTGTTCTTTCAGTAGAAAATGTTTTTAATCCTTTTTTCTTTACCGTTACTCTACGCATAATTTCGAGTTGATTCTACTAATTGAGCGTCTGCCTAAGAAATTGCAATGCGTTTGTCATTAAAGCTCTTTGTTTGGTGCGGTTACTGAGATGTGTGTCACTAAAATCATGTAACACGGATAATTGCTTCCCGTTTTCGATACTGGGCATAAAGCAAGCGAGCTTTGACGTATTTTTTTCTTCTTGAAACTGGTGTGAATTTGAGACGACTTCATTAGTAAGTTCCGGGATAAGATATGTAACTTCGTTTTTACTGCAGTTCACTTAGCCTTTGGGCACTACAGGCAGTATTTCCGTTATTGTAATAGAATAAACAAAAATGTTGGCACATTTTAAATGTTCCTACTTACAGACGAAAATCTGCGCCGTGCAACGGCCGTTTTCTATAGACGAAATCTTTTGCGGAAGTTAAGACCATTTATAACCAGCTGAAAGCTCTGCTCCGTTTTCTTTTCTAATTCTTTTGTTTGCTTTTACTTGCAGTGGAGGATATTGCAATAGAAACGTAGAACGTATGATGCATGAAACATTTTCTTTTTTTTGAACTCAAGGAGGAAAGGCCCGACTTGCACAGCTGTGGCTACGCTCTTGAAATTGACTCAAATAAAAAAAAAGAAATAGTAATAATAATGTTGCGTGCGTACGGTTTCGTAATAGATTGAATGCTTACAGAACCGATAATAGCTTGATAAAATTTATTTTACCCAACGAAATACTACTCAGTTCTGGAACTTTCTACAGAAATACTCGTACACCTCTTCACAGTATCACAGAGTACAATCAATAGTTACATTTCAAACTACTAAGAATGTTAAACACAACACAACACAACACAATACGGCCGTTTTCTATAGACGTGCATCTAAAGAGTGCAAAGCGCATCTAAAGAGCGAAGTTAATATGAAGATATCTCAATACTTCAAACTCACGCTGACCTAAACAGCTCCCGAGAAAACTGCTACTCTTCCCAGTCTTATATAGTTTTCTGCCCCCGCCGCGGAGAAATCTCTAGTACCTTCCATTCTCGAAATTACCGGAAAGTATACGAGGGCCGGATACCGTTTCAGTTACATACAGGATCAATTACATGTATTCAATTACAATACCCAGTAAAATCATGCAGGAACCGGACGAAATATCGCCAAATGGTTGCCAAGTTTGGCGACTTTTGGTGATTTCTCGCTAAATTGGCGACAAAATTTCGATAAAACCATCACCAGCTTGACGATATCTCTTCAATTTAGCAAGCCATTTACTCAATGGACTTGCCTCTGTATTCTTATTTTTGTTTCAAGTATTTCATGTTCATTTCAAGTATAGAGAAAATACTACAATTTCCCATATAATTTCACTAACATTATTTACTTATATACAAAATTCGTAACGATAATAATAATAAAAACCATTGTGCATTATTTTCTATATACTGACAGTGATCGTTTTTCTATGATATGATGTAGCTTCTGTATTTTGCTGAATTAAGAATTTCATAATTAAGGTTTTCTCGTTAACAAAGTAGATTTTAAAATCCCCCCTTACTTATACATACCATTCCGACGCTTTCTCTCTGCATTCGTTTTATCTCTGGTACATAACCTACACTGAGAAAATGTGTATTTCAGGAGGCATTATTTGATGTCATAATGTTTATTAAAACTGATAGTCTTAACTTTGTTAAATACTTAAAACAGCTTTTACCACAATTGTTCATGATGTCACATTAATTATTCAGAATTAATGTGCTAAAATTTTTCAGTATTCATAACTTATTAAAAGTAATTGAAGTTCGTAAATTTACCTGTATGAAATACTGGATAACTGCGTGTAACCTCAACGGGTCTTGAATTCGAGGTTTTCCAATCTATTCGCTATGCTTTTGCCACAGATCGAATCCGAGAACTCCACCTAGATACGTTCACCAGTTTACTACAATGATGCATGGAAGGAATACCTTTAATTCCACACAAATTGTTAGAAATTAGTTACCGAAGTTTAGTGAGCTGTGTAAACCAATTAATAAAGAGAATGCAAAATATTAACACATTTCCTTCCTAGTTTCAATACGAAGTAGCACAACAGATTCCCAATCTTCGAGTACCTGTGAAATAAGGTAAAACACGAAGTTGAAAGATTTCAGCAGATTAATTTCTAACGTTTGTTCCTAAAATGCATTTCTAAATGTAAAAGTTTCTAAATTAAACCTAAAAACAAATTTTTAAATAAGTTTTCATCAGTAGAATATTTAAATAAATAAATAGAAGTCACTAGCAAGATGTAATGAAATTGTTTTCGACATGATTTCACGACTTCAGAATAGAAATTGATACACTGTTTTAATGATTTATCCTTTAATCAATTGAAGTCCATAGCTGCAACTGGGCTACTGTTGTCGTATTAAAACTGAAGCTCAGATTGAATAAAATCTTGCTGAAATCCAACTGAAAATTTACCAGACCTTTTAAGAAAGAGTGAAGACAAATATAAGGCCTTTTCCCCCTTCCTTTAAAGTATTCGAAATGATCGATGTTAATGTTTCTGAGTAAAATCGATCATTTTAATTTGTTCTCACTCGCAAACGTCTAGTAATTCGTTGGTGGAAAAATCACTGTCCGAGGTATAGTAATTCCTTCCAAGATATGGGTATTTTCTGTTAGGGAAACTAGGACTTCTGTTGCTAAGCCTGGCTTGAACTTCGCTTAAGCGTTCAAACAAAAGGCTTTGAATGCTTGAGCTCAAGAGACACCCCCTGATACGGTTGTAGAGATGGTTGCTTATACGGTTGTAGAGAAAGTTGCTCAAGAGACACCCACTGATCCAATGCTGGATATATTTTGCAAAGTTTATGAAAAATTCTAATTTTAATAACTTCTGTGAATTAGTAAAGCTAATGACTGAATTCCAAAAATCATTCATCCCAAATATCGGCCGAACTGGAGCTTAAAATCTATACGCACATGTTAGATAAGGTTTGCTTTACTCCAGAGTCTGGAGGAAGTTGAAGAGCTCTCGGACCAAAATTAATCTCCCTTTTGTTTGTGCCATTTTATAACATATCACTATACATACTTAATTGTTGTTTTTGACTAGGCTTGGGTCTTTTTGCACTTTACGTTATAACTCGTATTTTAGTTTTATTTGATAGGACTATCTTCTGTTTATAGACTCATGTTAGTAATAGTATTTTACATGCTAGTATCTCTTTTGATAGCACTGATCTTCATCTACGATTGCTTACATCCTCTATCTGGCTGCTAAGCAGTTACGTTATTCTAATTTTTATCATCTATCTAATTTTGGTTCTCACATTGTGTTACTCCTTGATGAAGTCTCCTATGTACTTGGGATTATGCTATAATATTGCTGTTCGTTGACTGTCGTAATCTGATGTGCCCACGTGAACTATTTCGCAAAGTTCAAACACATTCGAAAATCGCCGGACTTTCTGCTATGTTGGGTTAGCCCTTATAGAGCGCGGGAGCTCGTTACAGCGAACTGCGTTCGCCTGAGGGGAGATATAGTAATTACAGCGTAGTTGTACTATTAAAACAAAATCCTATATGTTTAATTTTGTGTTCAAATAAGATGGTGTTTTGCGTTGTTTGTAAATTAGAAGTTTTTTTTTTTCATTTAAAAGAGCCCTCCCTAAGCCCTCTCTACCCTTCATTTAAAAGAGCCGCAAGAAAATTCCAAATTTCCGTTTGACCTAAATATGGATGATAGAAACAAAGTGTTTGGTCACAAATTCTGAAAAGAAACCCAATTTGCTGCCAGATGAGTGATAAGTTCTTTAGTACTCATTCATGAGTGATAAGTTCTTTAGTACTCATTCATCGTTATCCTTAAGTTCTACTAATTAGCTTGTGCTATGAATCTTGTGTCAGAAATGCAAGGTATAGTAAATGCAACGTGATGATTATGCAACTAAAAGTTAATATGCTGTATAATTTTGAACATTAAAACGTATGTTGAATTAAATTATTGTTTAAGAATCAGAGGCTTATTAATGGCCGGATGAAAGTCACAAACTGGAAGCTTACTTCTGGACAGAAGGCCATAACGTGTGACGCATGGATAGGAAACATATTAATGCTGTTATGGCCTTATTCCGTTATAAGGTATTTCTCTCGCCTTCTTAGCATGCCTTCCTGGTGTAGTGGTCAGCAAACTCGGCGCATATTCGAGAGATCCGCGGTTCGAATTCCGGCGAGGGCATTGCTCATTTCTCACGTCTTCCAACTTCAAAATACCTAATGTCTCTGTAGTGGCACCCGAACTGGGGAAAACAAGGTGGTGGATGATGATTCTCCACCACCAGGATTTGGCGATTGGGTCCCCTAATCCCCAGTCGCCCTTTAAAAGAGGGAGTATGTAAGGTATTTCTCCCGCCTTCTTAGCATGCCTTCGTGGTGTAGTGGTCAGCAGGCTCAGCGCGTATTCAAGACGTCCGTGGTTCGAGCCCCGGCGAGGGCATTGCTCATTTTTCACGTCTTCCATTTTCAAAATACCAAATGTCTCTAAACCATAATGCTTTCCATGCGAATTACCTGAATAAGATATTTTTAATGACTCCTATAGTTATTAACGAATGTTAACTTGAAAGTTCCAGTTTAGACTTAATAATTGTAAATTGAGTCAAAAATATTATAGTTATTGAATAATTTGATACTATATTAATTTTGTATTAATGCACATTTATAGCATCCTAAAGCTGCAAAAGGTTTTGATATATTGATCTGTAATAACGTGTTGAAATAGTTTCAAAATTTGCAAGTTAAAAAAAATTCACTTAAGGAATAGCTTATGGTGACAAATCTGCTCGTTTAATATTCTTACATTGAAAGTTCTTTCGAATGAATAAATATTATTCTTTGTTTTTGTTTTCTTCATAAGCAGCACCTTTGGTTAAAACAGAAGAGAAACACCAAAATAAAACATACAATTAGGCAAAGCAACAATCTTCTGTTTGGGGTAGTATTAGTCAAGACAATATTGATTTCGAGAGCAAACAGGTACAGGTCCCTCCTCATCAGGGGCAAAGAAATCTGCAACGAAGGGAAAAGCACGGTTGTATTTATACCCAAAAAAAGTAAAGCGAACGAGAATGTAGCGACCTCTCTCGTCAGAAATTCTGTTGGAATTTGCCCACCGTCTTGACTAAAATCTACGCCAAACACAGGATTGTTGCTTTGCGTAATTTTATGAAACACTGCTAATTATTAGGGAGCGTAGTGATGTTTTACCTAATTTGTTATCAAACTGTAGATAATGACAAAGATTAAAAAATTTACTTGAATGTTTTTTGACTTCGAAATACGTCGTTAAATTAATTTTGATTAGGATTTCCTTCTAGAGAAATAAACTTATGGAAATTTTAAAAGAAAATTTACTTACGCTCTTTATTTATTCCGATGGAGAAATTTTCAGTTTATGCATAGCTTAGTATCGTGTCTTTCAAATTTTCAAAAGCCGCTGTATTCGAAAATCGACTATATTTCTGTCTCTTCATATGTATTGATAAATAAGTAGAAATATTTCAATACGTAACTTTATTCTTAATTACGCTGCTGGCTGTAATAATTACTACACCAGAGAAAAGTGCAGATTGAAAGGCTGATTTTCCACTTGAAAATCGTAATTGCTTGTTGTTTTTTGTATTGTTTGTGGGGAGCAGCCTACCCACGTGACTACAGGTGATCTTATGGCTATAATTAGGCGTTGTTTTTTGTGCATTGGAAGTCTTGTTAAGCTTCGTGTGAAAAGAAGGAATTCATGGCAACACGTCTGAGAATTCGGTCGAGGGAGAAACGTAGCTTATCGGGACTGCGGATTATCGAACCGCGTAGTTGCTGTTCATGTTGGTCGAGGTCCAATGATTGTTATGATAAATTGCAGTGGATGGTCCAAAAGGGCCTCATAGAGCGACGTGCGGGATGCAAGTCAACGTCTGCAGTTACCAATGCGCGAGACGGCAGATATCTTACCTTCACTGCTATTAGAGACTGTGCAGCCACGCTGTTAGAGAATGTGCAGACACATTGTATTTTCTTGATCAAGAAACTAGGTGCGTTGCACGCATCAAGCATTCATACGTACTGTGCGACGATATCTGCAACTTCACAGATTTTCAGCAAGTCGACTAGTACTTCAGCTTCCTTTGACGCTCGCTACAGCACCGGAATTAACGCCTACAGTGGTGCGATCGAAAGACGTTACTGGCGTTACGTCGTCTTAGATCCAGCTTTTTCCTACATCATTCTGATAGCCCTATCC
>KK117713.1:153192-164461 GCA_000611955.2 Stegodyphus mimosarum
CGGAACAAACTGAAGCTTGCATTCTTCATCGTCACACTGACACAGCACCTGAGTTAATTGTAGAGGTTCCACCGGCTACTCATTCTGAATTCCTCTGGGCTGCATATGAGAGAAATCTGACCAGCCATCTTTACTTTACTGAGGTTATGCTATACCTTTTTGTCCTCATTCGCTCCACCTTTCAATAAGAGAAAGTGAAACCGCATGTTGATCAATATCCTATGTTTTATTGACGCACAAGGCGTTCGACGCGTGTCCTGGCTGCCGCATCCTTCACATACGTCACTAACTGAAAAGTCTGGTCAGTGGTTGCAGAAATACTGTCCGACAAACTCAGCTAGTACAGCAAAAGAACTCTGACATAGAGAACTGAAGCTGCTTGAATTGTATTACCCATAGCTGCGATTTAAAATATGTCCCAGGGGCTGTGTTTCTTTTACTAGGTCACTATTAATCTTTTAATTTAATGTAACTTTATTTTTATTTCATATTACTGCTCCTAATTATTTCTCCCTTCTCTCCTGTATTACCTTATCCGTCTAAAAGTATGGCTCTGAGTTCAAGGTCCCCCTCCCCAATTGCTAATCTTGATTATTTTTGGCATGCTCACTTTATCCCCTAGGCAGCAGCAAAGCTCCACCCAACCAATCACAGCGCTCCGATGTTTTTGGTGCCTCCCTATGTCACTTCATTTCTCTGTAGTAGCAACTGTACTCAGCCAGCAAATCGCCATTTACTCACCTTGACATGCATTTTTGCCTCCACGACTCATTGGTAATTGCTTTCGCTCTTCACCCATCTTATTGAATATCCATGTTAGCCACAGAGAAAAAGCTATGTACAGCATCTGTTTTATACACACAATTGTACTCTATCCGGATGCCTGCAGACAAGCGACTTCGTTGCCTAAGCCAGTTCAAAATCTGTTTGACACCATGTCCAGCTATATATTAGCTACTACTGTTTTCTGAGGCGGATGCTCGGGATACTGATTTCTACTTGTTCTGTATTTCAGAGCTACCAGAAATCTTGTAAAATAAAACATGCTTCTGCTAACTGTATTTCTTCACGGTGCAAGAATTATAATGGTCAACTGTGTATTTTATAGTTTCCATCAAGACACACCATAGTAAATAAGACAAGGTCTTTTAAGCTTGAACTCATTAGAAAGTGGATGTTTAGATGAATATATATAGATAGGCGCATACGAATGTGAAATGCATGTCGTCGGATAGAATATGGATGTCGGATGGAAATGCATGTCGGATAGAATATGGAGCCTGTACCGTTGGTGAGAGTTGCTTGTTATCAACTTACAAAATTAATAGTTTTAATAGAACAATCAGTAGCACCTTTCTCATAATGGATGCCTACTTTAAGGTCCGAAAGAATAATTTAGTAATTGAGTTCATGTCGAACACCAACTTATATGTAGAAACTTGCTTCATTTAATCAGGAAACTTCTTAACATTGTTTTCTTGTAGAAAATATTAATAATATAATTTTTTCCCCATTAGACAGGTGTCTGTAATATTTAGTTTGTGTCTGATTGAAAACACGTCTAATATTAGAAGATTATGTCAATTTATTATTTTTCAGCAATAACTTAGTTTAACTTTTTTCAGTAATAACTAAGTTTCTAATGCTATAAAAGTTTTTTGAAAGGTCAAGCCTTCATCTCTTTCTTTAGATCTAACGATTAAAACCATATTTTTGTAATTTGAAAGAGGTATAATCGTACAATCGAAATAGTTTTTTTTTAGATTAAGTTAATCAGCCAACTATACACTTTGCATCATTTTCAATAACCGGAGAAATTTTTTTTTTTAGAAATGAGTCTCATTTGGGACAAACAAATAAACAAACAAAAAAAAAATTCCCACTGTGATGATAAAACCACGTTTAGGGTAAGCTTAGAATAAGTAAGTAATATGAATAACGTTGGAAGTTATGGAATAAGCTTTTAGATAAAAGGAGTGGTTTATATATATAACAAATTATATTACCGAAAGTAATTAATAAGGAAATGTCCCTGGTATCATTTTATCTTGGGTATCGTTTATCATCTTTTTCCAAATAGTTGCGTGTTGGCGATATTTTTTATTCTAAAATTATAGTTTATGTATTAATGAATTAGATTAAGTTTGTAAGGGTAGAGGGAATATTTTGTTACGGATTTTCACAGCATGTGTTAATAAAATCCTGATGTGTATATTATTATTAAAATCTTGTATTATATTGCTATTAAAGTAATATATATTTAATTTGGAAAACAGTTATTTCTTTGCTGTTATATAAATATTCTTTCAGTTATAAATTTAAAGTAGATGTAGTCATTTGAATTATCCTGAAGTTATTCTCTTTTTTCAGGGTGTGAAGCACTTAGATCATTTTGGTTTCATTTGTAGAGAAACTACTTTATCTGGCGCTGATTGTTATGCTGGCTATATTTTTCGCTGTCAGACTGAAAAAGTGGTTAGTTTCATCTTGTATGTTACCGATTTATTTGGATTTCTTTTTGTTTTGTAGTATATTTTGTGCTATGTCAGAAATACAGGATTGTAAATAAATTTTTAACTTAGATGAAACTGCTTTATTATTTAATTGGAATTTTTATGTTTTATTGTATCACAGTCACAAACCATAATACTTGCTATGATAAATGTTGTTAATTTTAATGAACTGTGTTAAGTTTTCTTTTGAATTAACAGGCACACGTATAAGTTTAAACGGAAATAAATTTCACCCGTGATGTAAATATATAGCTGTATTTTCTAGACTTTTTATTTAGTATGTTCAACAAAATAAATTAAACCAAATCTTCAGCATGAATAAATTCAAAATAATTTGCGTGTGGTAAAGCCATTGACTATGCATATTACTTTGCAGAATCTGAATATTTATTAATTCAGTTTATGATCACGTGACTGACATTAATTTATTGTGATTTCTGAGCTCCTTTACTGGTTAAAGACTAAATTATTTCATGCTTATTGATATCGCTATGTGTCAAGGGGGAAAAAAAAAGGTGCCTGTTACAGTTTCGGAAGGACATTTACTATGTTTATTTTTAGAACACTAGGAAAAACTTGCGAATCCAAGGTAAGTATAAAAAAATTATATAGACAGTTGTACTGTTATTATAAAGTATTGGATAAAAGAATGTGAAGAAAATTTTTAGACTAGAAATTTAGATAATTCTTTCGATCCCGATTCTTACTGATTGCAGCCCATGATGATGTTTATTTGAATGAAATGCTAGAAAAGCTATTTTATTTCAGTTCATTTGCAATTTTTACCTTCTTATTAGATGTAGCATCCTTACCTTCTTATTAGATGTAACGTCCTTTCACCGTGATTTTAGGAGCTAGAACAACTGATTTTATATCTGATAAAAAGGACGGGTATTTTCTTTATGGACTCCCTTTATTTTAGCAAATATAGTGACATCTTTTTTAATAAATTTCTGCCGAATCATTCCTCGTTGTTTTTTTTAGCGATGTTCACTTATATTTATTTTCTCACGTGATGCTGAAAGACGTTATATTAATTTTTTCTTGAAGTTGATGATGAAGTGAGAAATTTTATTTATTGTTCCCATTTCCTCATCTTAAGGGCATGCCTGCCATCTTTTTGGCATCACATTTTCAAACAAGCTTTCGACTGCTGTTCAGTAAGATTTAATTTAAATGTCATCAGCTTCAGGATTGAATTCGAATGTTAGGATTTAAATTTTACACTTCATTTGTGGGCCGTATACGCATAACACATATTGTTGGGTATTATCTAATATGAGTGTTCTGGTTTAACTTTTATAGCTTATCGAAGCTGTAGTGGTTTTATAGTTACTTAGAATGGAATCGATTTCAAGCAGTAATTTTATATTCAGTTAGCCGAAAGTCAGTAATCTTTTTTTTTAGAGCAGAAGTAATTTAGGGAGCTTCAGTGATGAATTTTAATGAGAGATCTCTTGATATTGGTATTTACTTGTACAAAACATACTGAAGAAAAGATGTTTATAGAGGCCCCTTAGGTATGCACGGGTGTCTGTTTTGGAAAAACTTGAGATAGTTTTAGATTAGGGAAGGAACTTAACCGTAGGAAAGGTGTGACATTTCGTCAAATTTTCGTAACATGGACCTAAGAAGCATTTTTCAGTCTCTTGAAATAAAATACAATAGATAATTTTCTTTGGCTTTATCCATGAAAATTTCAGTTTTTCCTCTTTATCACGGAATCTAAGGATTTTGTTTTACCGTCTTAAAAATAATGAATTTACACTATATGTTGATGCATTGTAACACCAACGGAATAATCATAACTATGGGTGGGGTCTTACTTTTCTAATGATTGAAATTGAAGACATACATTTTGGGGGGGGTAGGGGAATCCAAATATATTATGCATATTCAGGGTCTGAAATTTTTTTAGTTACATATCCATATTTCTTGGAAACTTATTTTATTTTGAGCTGTTTTAAGAACAAAGAGTTTAGTTTCAGTGGGTCCTCGCAGATGAATAAGTTTTGGTAATCACCTAAGTTTCCATAATTTTCATGTGAAACTGATTATGAGTACTTTTATGAACTTGGTAGTTTGTTTCCTCAATTCGTTGTTTAAAAACATAATTTAAAAGAATTTCTATTAATCATTAGGTAGTATCTTATTGCAAATTCTGCTTTGGTTCCAACCATCGATTTTATTATTTGCCACATCTAGGAACGTCTCTTGCTGTTGATGCTCACAAGAAAGCTTTTTTACAAGCTATCGTTATATGTTTTTCTTTTTCATTTCGGTAGTAAAAGCAGCTTATGTACTTTTATTACATTATAAGGTATTTCTCCCGCCTTCTTCGCATGCCTTCGTGGTATCAGCATGCTCGACGCGTAACCGAGAGGTCCGTGGTTCGATTCCTGGTGAAGGCGTTGCTCATTTTTCATCTGATCCTGCTTTCAAAAATTACCTAATGTCTCTACAACATTAAGGCAGATATCTTATTTAAATCAAGTGCAACTCGGCTTCTTTTTCATGTAATTTTATGATCAAAGATTCTTAACTAAAATTCTGTTGTTGCTTATGCTCACTTGTCTGATGTAGTCAGTCCAAGCCCACGAAATTCCTTGTGGCAAGGCGCGATAGATTACGCTTGTCGTTGGCAACAGCCTTGAGCACCTAACAGGTGACAGTGCGATTTGACTCAGTTCCGCCCCCAATTTCGATGGAGAGCACCTCGGGGGGGGGACGGGTCCGAGGGTCTCCCACCCCTCTCCCCTTCCAAAACACACGAGAGGGCTTTCGGTTCGCCGCATATTTAGAGTGCCGCCATGCCGCACCGACGCTATACATTTACAAACATTCATGCCTTTTCCGGAATTCGAACCCAGGCTTTTTGGCACGGTAGTCAGCGACGCTAACCACTGTACCTGTTGGGTGGCACTAAAGTTCTAAACAAAAGAAAACCTTTTGCTGCCAGACTTTTCCTGTATCTTTTCGGGCTTCTATTAATATAACAATTTCCAGGTGTATCTCTTGAAAGTAGGACATTCAATATTATACTCGAAAAAATTTCTTCTATCTAGTTGCCTTTTGTGGGCGCAGATCCATTACTGATTTATTTCTTAAAAATTTTGCTTTGATAATCAGCTGGATATTGCTTTTATTTGTATATAAGAAGCATCTTTTGGAGTAAACAAATATTATGGATAAAAGTCTTTCTCATTTCTAGCGGATGGGGACGAATGAAATCAATAAAGTATGTTTTCTGAATGACTATTCATCCATACAATGCTTCTGTAAGTGTGTTCTTACGTACTATTATGTCGTTCACTAGAACTTTAATCTTGGACTCGTTCTTAGGAGAAGTATAATTATATATCTGCATTTTTGTATGGGTTTTTCCTTCGCATATGTAAGGGACCTGCGAGTTAGTTTTCTTTGACAAAATTTCAAGACATATTTGACTGGCAAGTACTTGTATGTTTTGTTGATCGAATAAGGTTCCCGAGTTAGGAATGATTTCCGCATTTTTTTCTTAATAAAAAATTCAATTTTTTAACTAAGTATGTAATTCAATATTGATATAGGTATTATGTGTTATATTGTTCATTTCTGCAGATACAGTAGATAAGTGGCTAAATGAATAAAGCGATTACGGATCTTTTTTTGCAGTTTTGTACGAATAGTGTACGAATTGTTAGAAACCTACTTAAAAAGTTTCTCACGAAATGCTTTTTCGCATGCTTTATCTAATTGACCAATCAAATATCCTTGTATCATATATTGAGAATATGATTTAATTTGACTGAAAAATTTTTATTGCTGTTATTCACTTAATACTTTTGTATTCTTCGCAAATACGAAACTTTTGTATAAAAAATGGAAAATGCATTTTTTAGCAAAGATTTGTTGGTTCTATATTTAGTGGAAATTTCGGTCACTGGGAAACTTCTTGAGATTTCATGTGTTAGTTTTATTTACATCCGATTCAAAACCTTAATTAGTATGCACGAAATTTTTCTCCTTATATTTTCCGTTTTGGCAGCTCATTAAAATGCTGACTGCTTTACGTTGTATCATAAGAAGTGGAAAGTGTATTAACTTTCGTATTGTCTTCTGTTGAACATAAGTAAGATTCGATCAGTAGATTATAAATGTATACTGATTTTTCAGATTCGCCTTTTTTTTAACCCCATATTCCTGAAATTTGGCTGTTTTTCAGTTTGATTAACGTCAGAGAGTTCCTTTGATTTTTCTCTAGCTTACTTCTAAACTGTACATGGGAGTTTTTCATTATTTTCCATTAAGTATTTACTTTTTAGTCAGTCAGATTAGAAAATATTAAAAAAAATATCTCTTCCGTCTATTACTTATAATTTTGTGTAAATGGTTTTGTCGTATCCGCCCGATAATTGTAGGAAAATGAAAATTCTAAATCCAGTTTGTCTGTAATTTCCGAAGTGCTTGGATGTAAATCATAGTTATTAAAAAAAAGTGGTTTTAACCTACCTTTTCCTTAATAGACTCAGTTAGTAATACCGTGGTGTGGAGAGAATATTCTCAGTTGTTTTTTTAGCTGAAGAAGAATGTGCGGAGTTTTTTGTGATAATATTGTATCTTGTGCTTCTTTATAACAGTTTTGTATCTATGAACTTTCTTCAAACGCCAACTTTTTTTTTATTTATTTATTTATTCGCTGAGATAATGGCGGCGGATTCTGATTGCTTCAGTGAGAATAGCCCCTTATTAAGTCATAAGCCTTAATTTTTAAAGAACCCGAATCCAGCCAATAATTCCTCAGAAAAACAAAGCAGATCCCGGAAGAACATTGTTAGAGGATCATAATCTGATTGCGTCTAGACATACAAGGATTTAGGCCTAGGATACCATATGGTTCCTATTAATTATGATATAGGGATTATTTTTTCGCCTCTTTGGAGCCGTTTGACCAAGCATAGAGGCAGCAAGGAGAAAAAAGTGAGTAGCAATGTCTATCTAATCCAGTCTTGCCTTAAAAGATTGCTTTTTAATCTGCATAGTGGAGTAGAATGCCTTGAACCTTATTTAACATAGCGAAGGCGTGAAACGGCCTCCCATGCATCACGGAAAGTCTTGGGGAAAATAAAAAAATCATCTTATAATTCTTCGAAATCCTGTTTTTCCTTTATAAAATGGAAGTAGGCTTTAGAGGCCCTTGAAAAAATTCTGTACTGTCCAGGTATTCATAAGGACTCGTTAATCAGGTCCTCAGTGAGGAAAGCAGCAATGACCTAGATATGGCTCATGTATCAGTATAAAAAATATATTTCTAAATTCTAGTATTGCATATTTTATGTAATATTCAATACAATAAAAACTTTAAACTGCATTTCTTTAGAATGGCTTTCCAGGCTGAGCAGGCTGCCTCCGTAAAGTTTTCACGGTTTCCTCTGAAATGTATTGAAAATATAAATCAGTTTTTGCTTAGAGAGCCCTCTATGACGGCACCACTCGATTAACCAGAAGGCATCTGCGTAGCCATAATAACTAACTTTTCAATCGTGCCTTTTCATTTTCCTTCTCAAATGCTGTAATCTTAACTTAATCATTATAAATACTGTTCAGCTTAATTTTTTCTGGATCGAATTTTCGTGTGGATAAGTACTTGTTGCGGAAATTGTTGCAGAATCTCGTAGATATGATCCGAAGATATAATTTTTATTAGTTCAGAAAATCCGCAGGTATTCATAAGGTGTTTGCCTTGGTAATTTTATTTCGGAGTATTTTCACGTGTTTTTTTTTATTGGAAAAAAAAATTAATCAATACTTAACTATCTTTTTTTTTAATATCATACAAATAAAGTTGTGTGTATTGTTGAAATTTGGTTGGTTGGTTAATTGATTATGACGAAGTAAATAAGGACCATTCCTTAGAAGGTGTACTTTTATAGGAGACCGCAATCAATTACCTCTCAGCGTTTTGATCACTTAACAGCTTTCTTACAGTATAAGCAAAAATTCTGAGTAGCTTTGTCTTATAATCATCCTTTTTTCACAAACTTCATTTCATTTATCATTAGAATAATATTTGATATACTTTATCACTTCATTCTGCCCTACGACAAAGCGACAGAATGCTTGTAGTTCATCCATAAATGTTTATCTTCTGAATGAACAAGTTGCACGGTCTTTTGGGTTTGTCCTCCCCCCCCCCAAATGTAAATATGATCCACTGTCTCTCAGAAAATTTTCTGTACATGCTTACTTTCTCGGCAATGAAATTTAGAATGATTTTGCATGATCAACCAGCCAATCTCTTTTAATTGTACTTTCAGCCCACCAGCGGCCGAGAGGTAAAGACGCTGAACAGTGGTAGTTCGGTCCGAGGTTCGAATCCCGCGAACGGGCTGGCTGCATGGGCATTTTCGTGATTTTCCCCATGTGTAACGTGTATACGAGCCAGTTTCCCTTGGAAAGTCCTCCACGAAGGCATCCCTCCCCTTAGGCAGATAGCCCTCGTGTGCTTTGCCATAATTGAATAACTAACCTTAACTGTACTTTCACTGTACCTCAATGTGACAGCTTTTTTGCACTCCGAGGTATAGTTCGACTGTCTCAAACGCAACCTTGGCTGGCATTCTGCCAAAACACATAGACTTGTCTGAGAGGGGTGTTATGACCTGCTGCGACGTAAAAGGTCACGTGAAAGTCTCCGGGAAAAGAGAATTTATATGATCGATGGAAAGAAAGTTCCCATCCTTCCACTTATTTTGAGAACTAGTCGATCCGAATGACACTTGCATGTTTGCTTTCATGGTCGCGGATGAAGCTGTCAAACAATATCAAGTACGCATATCAGTAAAACTGTTTCTGAAAAGGTTCTTTTAGTTATTCAAGTACTCCTCCGTAATGTAGATGTTTATATGCACTCGTAATTTTGTTCTACTTCAAAAGCAAGTTGCATCGCATGTTTATTAAGATACTGCTGTATCCAAATTGTGGAGATAAATTCTGTTAAGAAGCATATATTACGCCTGTCCTTGTTGTATAAAATGTGCAAGATACTACATTCCGTCCTGTGCTGTACAATCTCTCTTAGAAAGGTGTTTTGTCTATTATGTGTTTAGCAGTCGTCAACTAATCTTTTTCAATTTCGCCTCAGTTACGTCAGCATTCTTATTGAATTTCATAAAATCAAAATTCTGCTAAAAATCGAAATAGATCCCATTGCAGTTACATTTTATAGCATTTCAAGCGTTTATCCTAGCGGAACTTCCCCCCTCCGGTATGGCTCAGCATTATAACTTTTATTTTTCATTTATTTTTTTTTTATCTTTGTTAATCAGTGTGACAGATTATTTGTACAAGAGGCTGGCTGATAGAAATTATTCATATTTTCATTACATGCATCTTCGACTATTAAACAAAAATATCTTTATGATATACTCTATGTTACAGGTGGATGAAATGATGCAGACTCTTAAGTTAGCTTTTAGTCGAGCTCATCAGAATTATCAACAACTTGCATCTAAAAGCTCCCCTGTGCCGAAGCTTATTGTTTGTGATTCTTGTCCTATGCATTGGTTTCATATGCTTTGTTCGGAAATTGAAGGTAAGTTTATTCTGTGATAGTAATCTGTAAGCCGATTTGTTGTAGGTAACAAATTTAACATCACAGCTGCCCAGCGTTCTTAGGATAAAACAGATACAATTTTGTAAGTGCTAAATTCCAACATTAAAAACGTCTATGCTAAGATGTGGTTAAACTTGATATTGATTGGGAACCCTATGTTAGAATTTTGAAATTCCAGGTACTGGAATTAGATTTTCTAAAAGCCACGTATGTAGACCATATTGTTTTAAAAATTAAAAAAAAAGTTGTTTGAATAGAAAGAAATTGACAAATAAAATTAACAAGGATTTAGCATTTTTAATTTATATAGTTATTTACATACATAAATAAATAAATCCAGTTCCTCTTGCTCCATATTCAGGGAATTATACCTCTACAGTTCACAAACTTTGAACTTTTCTGCCATGTACTGATTTTTCTCTTTCATTAGAAAACCAAGCTATTTCTTCTGATTCAAAGAATGAATTGATTATGAGAGGGATAAATCGAAGGAAAACAGTGGTTTCTAGAGTAGCGAGAAAATCTTGGTATCACTTATATTAGTCACTATTCATATTTCGTAATACTCCATCTAAGCATTTAACCCATTAAGCATTAACATCTAAGCATAATAATTAGAAGATCCTCATTTTGAATCCCAGCGAGGATACCTTGATTTATCTCATTTCCTGAGAACAAATTAGTCTATATATTTGTTCAAAAGTGCAACCTCTAGTATCAGGGTTTAGCATTTTCGGCGCCATAGGTTATCAGTGAAGTTGGCGCCCTTTATAAACTAAACATATTAATAACTGGAAGCAAAATATACCTACCTTTTTAGTTGTCACTGGTAAGAACAGCTTAGTTGGTCATCTGTTTCACTTGTGCTTGAAGTTGGCCGTGCTGTATACTGTACTAAAAAAAATCAAAAAGCAACACAGTTTTGGATGGAAACGCATAACAGAATTGTAGCATAAGCTAACTTATTCAAACAATTCATATTTAAACTTTCGAGTAGTTCTACTGCTTGGTACGTTAACAGTGTTTCTAGCCTGTTTGCACGTTTCTGCAGTTCTCAGTAAGTCTTTTTTTTTTTTTTTTTTTTCCTCTTCAGTATTTCCATTGCTCGCTTTGAAATCGTTGAGTTTGTAAATCAAAAATTCGTTAAAGTATTACAAAATAT
>KK117713.1:183903-211835 GCA_000611955.2 Stegodyphus mimosarum
GTTCAAATTTTAGTAACTGCCTAAAAGGGCCCTCTTAAAGTTTAATATTGTCTATCAGTAGAGATTATTGATAGAGATAGCCCAGTTAGAATTGTGAAAAATTTTATAGGATATTACCCATGTAGACTAATATGCATACCCATATAGACTAATATGAGAATGTTATATACAATGCATATATTTAAAAATTGAAAAATATGTAACTTTATAAAAAATATTTATTATTTTAATATTTAAACCAGTCAGACTAAAAAGTTAAAAAATTCATATTCTTGAGGACCTATCTACTGCTTTTAATAGTTTAGTTTGTTAATTAATAACAGACCAAATATGAAAGAATAATCTTACATTCTTCGGAATGGTAAGATTTGAATGAAAAGTGAAACAGCACGAAATCATTTTCTGAAACATAGCCATTTTGGGTTAATAAATCTTTAACCCAAAATGTCTCATCATAGTCTGTTATATTTCACATCATAGTCTGTTCATAGTCTGTTATATTTAGGCTGTCTATATGCAATTATTTGTATTATGCTGCATGCTATATATATATTATAGAGAAAACTGTAAGGATGTTGAAGAAATCCCTTCTTGTAAAGGGGGTAGATATGAGAGAAAGGGAGAAAATCCTTGCTCCAGATAATTCAGTGAAGAATATATTAGTAATTCATTTGCTTGAACAATTTGTGTAATATAAAGCTAATAAGTGTTTTACATAACCAATTTCAAAGTATCAAATTTTTAACGTTTTCTGTGTATTAACTACAGTTCCATTCCAATAAAATTTATAAAGTTGAATTTTTGAAAATGTTTTATGGTTTTGCTTTTTTAAATGTGATTGAATTTCATAAGTGGTTCAAAAGAATAAATCATTAAAAATCCCTGAATCAAACAGTGGAGTAAATTTAGAAATGGAAAGGATTTTTTTTAGTTAATTAGATTTTCTCTAAGTGTACCACATTTACCGTAGTCTGTTATTTTTAGATAATGGTGTCAGTTCCAATCCAGTTTTTCTAAAGAACTTAAAAATCTCATCTGATATTGTTTTTCTGTTGAATAGTTTTACCTGTTTATGTGACATATTTCTGTCCTACCTATATTACAAATTATTTTTGCCTTTTGAAGAAGTGAGATCCTTTTCATGTTTCTAATAAGTTTGATGGCTGAGAGATTATTGCATCCAGTGCTCATTTACCTGTACAGAATTTCCTGGCATTATTGGAGAAAGTTTTAAATTTTACACGATATTTATGCAGTGGCTTTTATGGATTAAATATGTATATTAATATAATATTTATTTACATTTTTTATCTTATTAATATTTTGAGTTTGAGAAAAATTTATTTTACAACTTTCAGCTTACAAATAGAGATGAATCAAAGGAGTCAGGTCTTTCTTTACACGATGATATTCCTGTAAGTGAGATACCATTTTTAGAGTATGTATGTTATTATTCCATTATTATTATACGTATGTAACTTTATATATTGAAGTAACTCCGTTTATTTTAAAAACCTACATATTGACAGTTGGGTGGCTTGAATTTAATTTTTATTTGCAATAAATTCATTGCTAATCTCTACCAGATGAATTAATTGACAGTTACAAAGCTATGCATTTCAGAAATGAAGATCTACATTTCAAGCTCATCCATTTGCCAAAGTTTATCATTTGAAGTAGGAAAAGTGCTCTACAATGATTCAAAATGTTTCCTTTTTAAATATAAAAATATAGATTTGTATCTTGCATAGTATTTATATGTTCAACTTGAGCCCCATTTTCATCTATCTGTGGATTGGTTGCCATGCAATTATGCTTTGTACACATGCTTTATTTGTTGTTGAAAATTTTCTATAGCTGATTTTTCAGCGTAATTTGTAATGTTATAGTGCCCATTAGTAAATCAATTGTGTACGACTGTTATTTCTTCCATAGGGAATCTGTTTCATTTAGAGACGTGCGTAAATAAAATTCAATGGTGTGCACTTTTTATGCCGTATCTTAATTCTTTTTTTAATATGAAAATAATAAATTTAGTCATCAACATGACTGCTTTAAAGTTTCCAGTTTAATTTCTTCCCTGTGTTCTAAGTTAATACTATAACTGTTAGAAAGATTGCCGAGGAATCATGAATACAGCTAAATAAGTATATGAAATAATAAATATTGACACTAATCAGTAATTTAAATTAAGTTAATATAAAAAATATTAATTTCTAAAAGAAATGTTACCTAAATATTAGAATTTGCTGTCACTATTTTAGTTCAGTTTTATAAGAGAGAAGTGTCAAACAAAGGCTAATATTATTTACAGAGCATGTCAGCAAGAATTGCAATTTTGTCAAAAGTTTAAAAGTACTGTATTTGAATTTGAATCAAGCCATGTGTAAATTCGTATATCTATCTAACTCTTACTCTCTATATATAATATATGCTAGTTTGAAATTAATGCAATTCAGATTACTGATCATATTTTACTAAAATTGAAGTTAACAGTAACCATAGACCCAGCAATGGTTGTGTAAATAAGAATACAGAACTCTTGTAGTTTGATTCTTGGCAAATGGGCTAGCTCCACAGGCATTTTCCTATTTTTCTTGTATGTTTAATAGAAATATGTACCATTTCTCTTAGGAAGTCCTGTACAAAGTCATCCCTTCCTTTAGGCAGATAACCCTCATTTTCTTTGCCCCAATCAGCTAACCAAAGTGCAAACTTTAAATAATTGCACAATTTCTAATACTTGTATGCAAGTTTCAGGAATTTTACGGTGCTTCTTTTGAAGAGATGAAAAATGTAATGTGGTTTGTGTAGTATTTTTTGAGAAATAAATCAAAATGTCTATTAATTTTTTAACTTTAATTCAAATTTAATGGAATTTGTGATTTAAAAAGGGTATTTCAGCTATTTCTGCTTTGACTAAGAATGCTATATAAACTTAGTATTGGCTTCGTAAGTAATCAGCCATCTGGAAAATTGAATTTTTGCTGTACCAAAATACACATGTTGAAAGATTTAAGATCCAGTCATATTACCATAACTCACCAGGTCACTTCCATCAGATGTGTTTTGACTCATTGATCGATGCTATGAGAAATATGATGGAGATAAGCTATATGGGAAGAAGGACATCATTGATGAGAAAATAAGAGCTAAAAGATTTGGTTGGTATTTCACAGGTGAAAATGCCTAAAATGAAGTTGAAGGAATCCAAAGGGACAACTATCCATGGCACAACTAGCTGTTGCCATGTCTTCAGAATACTTTACTGGAATCGGGCAGTATGCACAAATTAGGTGAAAAGTACTTTTTTATTCAGTATTTGAGTGAAACCTTGAATATATTAGTACAGTAGTATCTCTCAGAATGATTACATGCATTATGTGTCTCCTGTAGTTAGTTGTTGAGTTATCTTTGACCTCCAGATTTATTTCTAACCTTATATAAAGGATGGAGTGAAGGGCTTTGTAACAGTGCGTATCGCCCGAGTGAAGATAAATTTGATTGCCTCTTTTCCTATTTTAAAAAATGGTGCTCTGAGATAAAACATCATATTTCCCAGATGTTTAAAATATGGTGGTGAAATCTGATATTTGCCTCAGTTTTACTGATGTTTGAAGAATGGACGACTTATGTGCTGGTGTTTAAAAGCTGATGAAATCGATGAAATTATATAATTAGAATTACACATTCCTTAAAATGATTAGAAATGTGCTCGACTGAATTGGGGTTTGTAATTCCAAATGTACTTCAAATATTAGTAAGTGTGTAAGATTAGTATGGAGCCATGTGCTAGGATGAAGAGCAAAGAATACTTCCTGCACAAATTTAAGTCCAAGTTCAGAAATCTTGTGCCATTCATTAGGCTAGAATTATTGTTTGCTGCAAACAAAGTAAGATTTTAATGGGTTTTTTTAAAACTTCTGGGCAGCAAATGGTAGAAATGGCTATGTCAGTCAGAAATTAATATTTTGAGAAGGGTACAGCCACAGTGAAGTGGAGCAATCTACTTATATGTTTTCCTGGATTCAGCTTTGATTTGGAAAGCTCCTTGCTATTTCTTGCCATACTTGTAGAATTTGGATGATCAGAACAAATGTCTGATTCTTTCATCTTAGTCTTCGAGAAGTACTGCACCTTTGGTTGGCAAATGATTTCTTGATGAAAATATGTATAATATTCTATGTCATCTTATTGACAGGGCTGCAGTTTCTTAAGAAGCACCTTTATCTAACTAGATAGTTTTTTTACACTGAAGTTAAATTGTTGAACCTTGTAGGTTTACTGCGAACTAAATAACTTACATTTTTTTACCAATAGTTCCAGTTAAATAAGACATGCATTTCTAGTGGTGAGTATCAACTGATTGTTTATTGGTTTAATAATGAAGGCATTTTGACTAATATCACTAAGCAGTGGAACCACTTAAGCACACTGTGAAAAGTGCATAATGCGAAGTTACAAATTTTGCAAAAGTTAAGAGTTTTGCATTTTCCAATTCTGAATGAATAGTGATAAATTTAGCTTTTTCAGGGGTTATTAATGGGGAAAGGTATGAGATGAAAGGAAGGCAGAAACATCTATGATTTTAAAGAGCATCTTGTATATTTGCTATTCTTTAATTTAATATTAGTGACCCGTATTGTCATGGTAATGGGTATTGCTATTTACATGATTTGTAATATGATAATTTAGAGTGAGTGATTTTTTTTATCAAGGTTTCCATTCCGTTTGTGTTAAACATATGGAAATTTATTTATTTTGGGTTTTGTTATAATTTCATCTAAATTTGTATTCATAAGCAACATTTTTAAAAATTTGTTTCATTATACTATTTTAACATTCTGTACATGTTTTCAGGGCACTGTAGTAGAAGATGCAGAGACTTTTAGCAAAGATCCAGATTCTCGATCATATCGAGAAGGCAGTTATGATGGTGACCATGCTCCCTCGGGTAGACTATCTCCGTTGTTAACAAGGCCCCGTAGTTCCACCTTCAGCTCATCTCGTGAGATTGTTCACAGCAGCAAGAAGAATAATTCAAGACATGAAATGCATAGAAATAATAAAAGGCCAATTATGAATATGTAAGCATTTACAAGTTTTCTATCTATACAGAATGTTCAAATTAATGTGACTAATTCCTTATATAAAATCGTCGCTTTGAGGAAAAAGTGACTGCTGTCTTAAATATTGGTTCAAGGCATATATTTCTAATTTCATTGCTTATCAAAATGAGATAGTTTTTATAAAAATAGGTTCAGCGCATGGGATAGAACTGTTGTATAAATATAAAATTTTACTTTTTGTATAGTTCTCATAGAGCAGAGGTTGTCAACAAGTATGCCAATGCACAGTTTTGTGACTTAAGATTTCACTAAGTGTACATCAAAATTTAATGATGTTTTGTGATATTACTAGTAAAAATTATTAAACTACTTTGTATTAAGTTTGAAAAAGGAGCAAAAAAAGTATTTAAGAGCAGAAACACATTTAATTTACAGAAAATATTGATTACAAGTGAAAATGTCATGGATGAAAATGCTTTGGCACAATGGGAAAACAACATTGTACAAAACACCATGGAAGGGGAAAAAGCAAGAAGAAAACACAGTAGCTCTATGACATCATAATAGAAAAAAAAAGTGGTGCAAAAACTTCGCAGTTATAAAACATAGACTTAACAAAATAGTGTGGTAAAGTAGCATGTGTAAGTTATCACATGACGAAAACGTCACCGAGATGCATTTTTTGACTGAAAATATTTTAAATGAATTTTTGTGTTATGATTTGTGAGCAGAAGAAGAAATGAGTGTTATTTACCAATGTAGTTCATAATTTTGTAGTTAGTAACTAATACATTTGCCGCCCAGATGGTATAATGGTTAGGAGAGCCGGCTGTGAAATCAGAGGACCTGGGTTCGAATCCCGGAGAAGGCATGGCTGTAACTGTCCATCCCTTCATAGGAGGCAAAGGTGGCCCACCTATTAGGTGCCTTCGTAAAAGTGACCACCACTTCTGGCCTTATTAGTGGCCAAGCCGAAGTCGGCTTAGGGCCCGCCATTGGAGGGGAAAAAAAAAACTAATACATTTTTGAAGAAGCAGGAAGAAAACTTAAACATTAAAAGTCTTGAAATTAGTAAAACATAATGCTGTGTGTTGCAGTTAGCGTTATTTTCTTCATTTTAATATTTTAATATGAGAATCTATGACTATATTTTTAAGACACGTTAATTAAATAATGACGTTTTATAGTTATAAACATAAGTTTAAAATTCTTTTAACTGCTGTATGTAGCATTAATTTTTATTTATTTATAGAATTTAATTGCTGAAGTTTCTATCTTGCTTTTTCTGTAAACATTTATTTGTTAATACAAAAATATGAAATATCTAGTTAAAAACCATGCTAAAAATGCCTTTTACAGATCAATGAAAAATTGTACAGGGATTTGGCCTATATGCTTATGTGTACGAATAGGACAAATTTTTGTGAAAACCAATAGAGAAAAATTTTATGACTGTATGGATAACCAGAGACCAAATCCCAGTCAAAACCAGTTGACATAAACCCGTAAACAAAACAATAGAATTATGTGGGTAGCCATGTATAAAATCTTTATAAAAAAAGGTGCACAAAAACAAATTCTACTGTAGATCAAATTTCCATGAAAACTAGTATTTTAAGATATCATACAATTACTGCATTCCTGTAAGCTAAATCCTCATAAACCAGCAAAAGTACACAATTAGCACAGATGGAATTGCGCAGAAATATATCAGAGGACGTGTAGCATGAAAATAATGTTAAATAAAATTCAGTGTCAATAAAATTAATAAAATTTTAAATACTTTGAAGCCTACAAGCATTTGCCATTCTTTATGCATGTCATTGCAAATGTATTATAAAGTATTTATACAAATTACTCTTACATAATTTTAAACTCTCACGATAAAATTTTGAGAAAGAAACAGAAGATAATAATTAGTTATTCATCAAATAATATATATTGAGTTGGCAACTAAGTAATTGTGGATTTTTTTTAGAAAATCAAAGACAATTTTTTCATGGAAATAACTTTATTCTGTAATGTATTGCCCATTTTTATCAATGACCTTTTGCCATCTTTCAGGCAGCATCATAATCCCACGTTCATAAAACTTCTGGTTTTTATTAGCAAAAAACTGAATCAGGTACGATTTGACATCATCATCATTATTGAAATTTTTACCATTCAAGGAGTTTTGTAAAGATCGAAACAAAAAGTAATCAGATGGTGCAAAGTCAGGACTATATGGTGGATGTGGCAAAACATCCCAACCAAGCTCCAATAATTTTTGCCGAGTGACCAAAGATTTTTGTGGCCTTGCATTGTCATGATGGAATACAACACCTTTTCGATTTGTCAATTCGGGCCGCTTTTCTTCAACTGCATTGTTTAATTTCATTAGTTGTTCAATGTAGACATCAGAATTGATCGTTCCGTTGGGTGGTAAGAGTTCAAAGTAGACAATTCCTTTGTAATCCCACCAAACTGATAAAAAGACCCTCTTTTGATGAATATCAGCTTTTGATATTTGAGTTGGTTCACCTAGCCTGCTCCACGATCTTTTCCGCTTGATATTGTTGTAAACAACCCATTTTTGATCGCCAGTTATCAGTCGTTTTAAAAATGGATCATTTTCATTACGTTTCTTTAGCAAATCGCGGCTGTTAATGTGTTGCATTAAATGCGCTTCTTTCAGTTCGTGAGGAACCCATGTATCGAGTTTTTGAAGATAGCCAAGTTGTTTTAAGTGATTTTCAATGCATGTATGCGATACATGAAGCTTCTCTGCAATCTCACGTGTTGTACTGTGACGATCCGAATCGATTATTGCTTTGATTAGGTTGTCATCAACTTCAACTGGACGACCAGAACGTTTTTCATCTTTGAGTGAAAAATCACCGGAACGAAATTTGGCAAACCAATTTTGACATTGCCTTTCTTTTAAGGCTTCGTCACCATAAACAGTACATAACTTTTTATGAGCTTGCGATGCGTTTTTCCCTTTGCGAAAATGAAATAGCAAAATATGACGAAAATGTTCCTTTTGATTTTCCATTTTTCAACGAACGCCAAACGAAAACTACGCTACCGATCAAAAAACTTTTTTTACTGATTCACAGCTGAATTGCCAACTATCAAGTAATAAAATGTGTTTTACATTTGTACTACGTCTGCAAACCTAAAAATTCAACTGAAGCCATCTATGAGTGAAATCCGCAATTACTTAGTTGCCAACCCATTATATATATGTACATACTCGCAGCATTGTATGACACTGCATATATTTGTATACCACCCTATATTTCACTGCTTCCCAAACATTTTAGCATTACAACCAGTGGTGAGCTATGAAAACTTTAATAAAGAGCTCACACATAGTCTTATAAAAACAAAATATCAAATTCCAATTGTTTCACTTTAAAAAAATGAACAAATATAACTTATTGAATTACAAATGCTGCAGAAAATGTTTTAAAATTTTAAAATAATTTTTTCTAAATTCCTAAAATATCTAAAAACAGAATATAATGTGTAAATTTAAAATGAGGCTTCAATAGCAACCATGCAAATGTCTAAAAAAAATTAGTAATAATTTACTTACTGACACCTTTTATTGGGAATGAAACAACGGGATTTCATGTCATCAGCTTCCTATTTTAACAGTTTGATACCTAACGAGATATTTATGCAAAATGGACTGTATTTTCTGGCATCTGCTTAAATTAAGCAGAAGCTTAACTAAACATTAATTTAAGAAGCCTAAATTAAGCAGGAGCTTAAATTAATCTGATTCAGCAGAGCACTTAATCAGATTAATTGAAACGGGATGAAATCCTGATTTTTAGTGAAGGAAAACTATCGTAAATCAAAATTTGGAATAAAGCAAACAAGCACCCAAACAGAATAAAGGCTTGCAAATTAGATATTTAACAAGGAGCTCATGGCAGCTCCCTAAAGCTCGCCACTGTTTGCAAAATACTGCAATATACACTCACGTTTGTGAAAATTGGAACACCATGAAGGACTTACGCGAGTGAGCTGAAATTTTCAGGAAATGCAAAGTAGCCCATGATATGCAAATGATTAGAATTGCAAATCCGTAGCGCATGCGTATGCTGAGCAGCGCCCTCTGAACGGCTGATGGATCCGAATAAATAGACGGCTGTAGCGAGGCGTGTATGGTTATCGGTGGTTATCTGCTAGTGGTAAACGTTAACTCAATCTGTACTTATGCCTCGTCGACGAAAGAGAGCGAGATTTGAACAACTTACAGAGTTTGAACGAGGGAGAATCATCGGCCTTCGTGAAGCTGGATTGTCGTATCGTGCAGTAGCCTCTCGTGTGCAGCGTAACAGCAGCACAGTGATGCGCGTTTGGAAGCAGTGGACGGACGAGTGTCGGACAACTCGGAAATCCGGGAGTGGACCCCGAAATGTGACGTCAGCTCGCGATGATAGACACCTGGTCCGCATGGCGCGGACGGACCGTACAGCTTCCTCTAGACAATTGGCAGCACTGTGGTCAATAGCTACAGGTGTTTCATTGTGTGCTTCATCAATTCGTAGACGTCTGCTGCAGTGTGGACTGCGCGCACGGACTCCTTTATACAGGATCCCCCTAACGCACGACCATCGCCGCCTGCGGCTACAATGGGCCAATCAGCATAGAGACTGGCGTGCTGATTGGCAGCATGTCGTGTTTTCTGACGAATCCCGCTTTAATTTGTGGTACCATGATGGCCGCATTCGTGTCAGACGCTATGCCGGTGAACGCCACCTTCCGGAGTGCATTATCGAACGCCACAGTGGACGAACACCCGGAGTTATGGTCTGGGGCGCCATAGCATATCATAGACGATCTCAATTGCTACGAATTGTGGGCAATCTGAACAGCAACCGGTATATCCGTGAAGTTCTACAGCCCGAAGCTGTTCCCTTCCTTCAAAGCTTGCCAGGCGCTGTATTTCAACAGGACAATGCCCGCCCTCATACTGCTCGGATTGTTAAATCCTTCTTTGCAGCGCAGCAGGTACAGCTTCTTCCTTGGCCTGCGTGTTCCCCGGATATGTCGCCAATTGAACATGTGTGGGATGTCATTGGTCGGCGTCTTGCTCGTGATCCTCGTCCTGTTGCGTCTGCAGACGAACTTTGGGTACGCGTACAAACGATATGGAATGCTCTTCCTCAGTCAGACATTCAAACTTTGTTTGACTCCATGCCACGTCGTGTAGCAGCACTTATTGCGGCGCGTGGTGGCCACACAAAATACTGATTCTGATCTCTTGTTCTTGTTTGTTTGCTTTGAACATTTAATCACTTATTTGTACCACTACCACTCAACTGTGTATTAAATTGCATTCAATTATGACGATTCCTTCTTGGTGTTGCAATTTTCACAAACGTGAGTGTATATTATAAGCCATTTACACATAGATGCTTTGCATGGAAGAAAGGAAGAATCCTAGAATATAATGTAATAAAGAAATAATGATAGACAACTCCTGTGATGATTATATTCATACAATGACCATCTCTGAATTTAAATGTTTCTCAAAATATAAACAAACATCAATATAATAATAATACACAAAATATAATAATACTATAATTGAAACAAGCTTCCAAAATTTTACTTTTCTCTACAAACACCAACTCTGAACCCACAGTTTAGGAATTATATCTCATTGCATATATTGGGTTGAGGAAAAAATTCTCGCTATTTTTTCGTGAAAACTAATGCTTTACATAAAAAAAGTAGCAAGAAGCATGTCGCTAAAAGTATTATCCATCAGTAGGCACATTTTTTCCCATCTTGCTGGCAGCATTTTAATTACACTTTGAAAAAATGAGTCTTCCAAAAGTCAACTCATTTTTTGGCATCTTCATAAGAATGAAAGTGAAGCAAAGTCTGACAAATTTAGCAGTAGGGTTAGGACTTTCCCTTTGTGTTTCCAACCAGGTTTGCAACACGTAGCTGAGCTTTGCCATGGTGCAAAATCACTTTGTCTTGTCGCTGCTTGTATAGTGGTCATTTTTCTTTCAATGCTTAGTTCAAATGCGTCAGTTGTAGTCAATAGTGATCTCCCGTGAGGATTTCGTAAGCAGCTCGTAATAAACTGCACCCAGCTGATCCCATCACATGTAGAGCAGAAATTTGGAACCATAGATATTCGTCTTTGCCAACAATGTTAATTCATGGCCAGGCCATACCCCATGATTTTCTACTTGTAGGGTTATTGTAGTGTATCCATTTTTCATCACCAGTCATGATACGATGGAAAAAAACTTTCGTTTTCTGCCATTGAAGCTGCTGTTCATGCATCTTTTTCTGGAAAGGAGAAGGAATTTTTTTTCCCACTTCTGCAGTAATCCCAAAAAAGGTTTAATTTTCAGAAAAGTTTTTTAGTTCAGTGATAAAATATAAATTATCACTCTTAAGTGACTGAGAATGCAATTTTGAACCAAAAAGGAGTGGAGAAAAGGTGGTTGATTCCTATCTGAAAGCGAGAAACTGTCTTTTGAATCTATATGTTTTTCTATTTTTACAAATTGTGCCTTGAGCCCTCACATGGTAGTCACATCTGAAAATGGCCAATATTTCATAGAAATGTAAGCAAATATAAACACTAAACATTAGCTCACTAAGACAATTACTTTCATGTATAACGAAAAGTATCTCTAATTATGGGTGGTCATCATAGACAGTATTCAAAATTCAGACATCTAGCCCTAATAGCACCTCTCTACATGATCTCCAAAGGATGACCACCTTTAAAGTAGACCAGTATTTTGAGAATATAAACACTGGTTTTGAATATCATCTCTCTGTGACACTCTCAAACGACCAAAATCATAGAGTTTGTTGTCTGTGAAAGTGGTCATTTTAGACAGGTGATGTTCAATACTGGTTTTTATTTGTGCTCTCAGAAATGTTGATATATATATATATATATATGTGTGTGTGTGTGTATTTAGTGAACCAACTCGTGGCAATCACCTCCCTAAGATGGCCACCTCTAAAAGAGACCAGTATTCTTAGAACATAAGTATACATCAGTACTGAGCATCACCATTGAGATGATCACCCAAAGAAAATTCTAAATGCGTTGCTGGTCACTTTAGAGACTCATGTTGTAGAGATGACCTCTCTAAGACAACTGCCTGACAAATTAAATCAAGAATTTGGTCAACCTTCTAACTGGAAGTAGACATCAAACTTGAAAAAAAAAAAAGCTCATTAAAATAACATTATAAAAATTAATATTAAAATATTGTTAAACACACATATATAACATTCTTGTTATATGTGTATATATTGGTCATTGTTTTCGATGAAAGTTACAATAAACAGGGAAACAAACATATGTAATGAACCCTTTTTTAAGTGACCGCTTGCATTATTAGGTTACTCTGATTGCTTTAAAGAGGTCATATTTGATGCCGGTATTTATTTATAATTTTATAACTACTAATTGCTTCAAGGATAGTCGTCTTAGGGAAGTGGTCGCGATGAGAGGGGGTACCTTTTTTAACTTTAAACATTTCTGTTGGCTACAAAACTGAAATAATTTTCACCTTAAGCGTAGCAAATAAGTAAAATATAGAAATAAAAGTCAATAATTTACAATACCCAGTAGATGACATGAATGCCAATGAATTTTGGTTTACCTATATCAGTATTAAACTTCCATTAGACTGCACTGTTTACAAGAGGTTTATTCATTAATCCATATAAACCAACATCCATCTCGATTGTATTGGTTATTGATGCCAGCGAGAAAACCAGTAAATGTCATTGTAAACCACACAAACCAGTAGAGAAAGTTATTGACATTTATGTCAGCTGACTGTGTATCAGTTGATACCAGTAAGAAAAACCAATAAAATACAGTAGCAACCAAATTAAATTAACATTAAAATTATATGGGTAGCATAGAAAGCATTACTGGTTTGCATGGGGCATTTTTAGCGGGGAATATTAGTTTTTGTGGTTACAAATCATTATGCGAAAATTAACTGAAAATTTTTGTAGTCAGAAAATGGTGTGCAGTGTTATAATCATCTGATGATTTGTAGGTGTATTATTTTCAACTCTGATGCTTTAAAACTCACGTTTTTGCAGCTGTTTATTTTCTGCCTCAGTGTTTTAGAATGGCAATGTTTTGCTCCTTGCATTCTTTTCATTATTTTCCCCTTCCTATTTCTCTAGGATGTTTTCAACCCTAATTTTTATGCTGTAGTGTTTTCAGAAGACACCTAAACATTTGAGTTTTTAATGAGAAACAGGACTTTTTTTTTCTTTCTTACAAAAGCTTTCAGTTTAATTACTTATTAAATTTTATCTGAATTGTTTTAATCTACTGTAGAGTTTTGTAGAACTTTTCATGAAGATGGAACTATCGTTTAATGAGTTTGTATTTAATTTTGTTCTGTATCAGTATCTGGTACATTACTAAGTTTGTCTCACAATAGTTATGTGTGTTCATTATTACTTTTATTTTCAGTAATTAATTACTTTGATAAGTAAAAGCTTTTTTTACGTTAGGATTTTATCCATGTAAATGTGTAAGAAAAATGAAATTAACCCCAAAACTATAAAATTTATAATTATATATCAATATATTTTATACCAAAAGCATATGAATAGTTCAGTAACCCGATTCATACATAATAAAGTGAATTTAAGTCATTTCGGGGATCTTTTAAAATGGCATTGTTACGCAGCACAAACCATCCAGTTACTCAGGGTTTTTGTGCGAGAAACTTCTGTTTTTTCATATTTCAAGGTTTTCAGCTATGTGTATGAAACAATATCATGAGATAAAAATTTTATAAGAGTAGTTTCACGTGCAATATGAAAACTGTTGTAAAATTCTGTGCTTCATTATGAGAAACTCTGTAAAATGGACATACACTGCACAAAAAAAGGGGGGGGGCAGTTCTATATCCCGTTTTACTGGGCCGGTTGACGAAATTCAAATTGCGTTTTTTATGTCTCGAAAGCGCGACAGGATATATATTAGATAGCATTGCTATAATATGGGTATTTTGACACAAAATCGGACTTTGAAATAACATGTCAATTTTTTCTTTATTTCGATTCTACGACCCAAATTATGCTTAAATATTAAATTTTGTAAAATTTGGTGAGAAATTTATGGAGAAATTCAAAAATTTATCTTGGCGCATTTTTTTCAGTTTGCGCCAATAATTCACTTTTCGAAATTCTTAATTTATAGCAACCTATTTTCCTTTCTTTTTTTTTCATTCTACACTAGCGGGAAAAAGTCATCATTCATACTTTTAAATAATTTTAAGAAAGTGTGTAAACTACATTTGGCGTTATTATGGCTTAAAACATATATGCCAAACTTCAAAACGCGCCAGTATGTAAATTCACGTATATTTTAGGAAATTTTGAATAATAATAATAAAAAAAACTTATTTTTTGCAGGTATGCTTAGAAATACATCTGCTTTAAGATGATGTTGAATCATAGATTATGATTCAAAACGTTTTTCGAAAAATTTATAAAAATTATTTAAAAATACAAATTTAAAAAATAAATCATAAAAAATGGGCGAATTTATTTGGAATGAACTTTAAATTTCGAAATGTGAAAGGAAGAACCAAATAACTTTAATAAGAAAAGAAGTTAATAAAAAAGTTAATAAAAGTAGAGCTTTCAAAAAGAGCTTTAATATTTTAATAAAATAAGTTTTGTTAAAAGTGCAGGATTTACACTGTCATAACTTTTAATTTGAACTGTTTGTGAATGCTTTATGTGCAGCAGGTATACTTGTTAATGTTAAGTACATTTTATGTAAAATTGCTAATGCATAATGCTTGCACTTGCATAATATTTCTAACATTAAAAAAATGTTGATCATAAATCCAAGACATTCTGTAAATTCGTAAATTTTAATGATATATTCATATCTACAATATGCTAGAAACTGCATGAGATAGTGACATAATTTTGAATGAACCGAAATTTTATCTCTATAGACTAAACAGTGGAGGAAATTTTACATGGGGGAAGATATAAAGATGTATGCAGAACTTCCTTTTGGGAGGATTTTGATTATATTTATATAGTATTTTGAATACTGCATAGACATGCCATCCTATAAGAGAATAGGGGGAAAAAATTAGCTGTCATTATTACATATTCTGTGTTTTATTCAAATTTAGATTTCAATGAAATAAAAATTTGGATCTTTCGTATTGTTAATGTTTAATTTTGATCATTATTGGATTATCATATATCTAGAAAAGTCGGATTTTGATGAAATCTTAATACAGAAACTGTGAGCAGAGAATTGTTGCAGTGCTTATGTTTGAAATGCTGTAATAATCTCATATTCAGGATTTTATTGTGACAAGATCATTGTTGTCTGAATCTGTTTGGTTTTGTATGACATCAAAAACATCATTCTTGTCTTTCGAACTAATGTATGTGATTTCATAATGTGCTATTACAGATTCATGAAGAGTGGGCAAATAAAGCCACAAACACCAGAACAAGATGATTCAGGCCCAAAAGGTTCTTGGCGACAAGCGATATTTCATCGAGTGCGGACAAATATTCATGGTAAACAGTATTTTATTTTCTGTTTATTGTGCGAAGATTTTAAATTTTGTGTAAAATAGAATTATTTTATAAAATTATGTTTATTGTATAAAATACCTACAAGTGAAGTATACCTGCTTTATTTCTAATAAGTTTGTTACCCAATGTGTGGAATTTTTTCATTGCAAGAAAATAAAAATTTAATTATGTGTGAATGTTAACTTTAGTTTAAAATTAATTTTAAAATTTATTGTTTTTTTCAACAAAAAAATTTTAATTTATAGTATTTTCTCATCAGGGTTGCCCACGCTACCTGGAAAACCGGAAAAAGTCAGGGAATTCGAAAATTGACAAAAAAAGTCAGAGAATTCAAATATTTTAGTCTAAATCTGGAAAAGTCAGGGAATTTCATGCGGTTCAGGCATGGCACACGCTGTAATAGGCTCCCGTGAAAAAGCTTCGCTATCCCGGGATAACATGAAGTACGATTTTCTAACCTTTACAGTTCCTAGTACTCCATTCGGAGAGTTGAAGAAGATGTAACAAGTAGTTAAGTGATGTTAACCGAAAAGCAAATACTTTTCTCAGGAGTTTCGCAAACCATCCGACGATAGCTGCAGCTGAGCCTAAAAGGCGGAGAAAATCTGAGGCGAACAAGTGCGATGACCCATTGAGAGGCAGGGAAGAAAAGAAATATGCCAATAGCCATTACTGTGTCTTACAAATTAATGTAGTTAATCCAAAAATTAATTTAGGGAGGTTAAGTTACTCTGAGAGACTATTATTAGAGAATTATTAACTAGAACTATGAGTAAGGAAAATTAAACTATTGAGTTACAAACATAAAATACACAAAAAATGCAAAAACAAACAAATGATTCCTATCGAATAAATATAAAGGGGTACAATAACAAATAAGTACAAACATAGGTTACAATAATCATGGATACAGTATTAATCATTCAAGTATCTCAGGATTGCCCTGGGGCGCTTCCTGTTGTGTACATCCTGGATGTCATACATAATATTAGGTATTGTGCTATTTTGCACTTTGTTAATATTGTCATAAAATATTTTGGCTAATTTGGCCATGTATTCGGGCAATTCCTTAATTTTAAGCTCTTGGTGAATGGCCTTGTTTCTTATGAACCAACGACCATTCACCGCTTCTCTTAATGTAACGTTTTGAACTGTTTGGAGTTTATTCATAGAAGAAACACAAGCAAATCCCCATACAGGACAGGCATAGGTTAGGATGGGACGCAACATGGTTTTGTAAATGAGTAACTTGTTATCAATTGATAGAACGCTGTTCCGAGCAATTAAGGGGGCGAGTGTGTGTTTACGCACTCGGAACTTGGCAATAATACTTGTAATGTGGGGGCCCCATGTAAGTGTATTATCGAGAGTAACTCCAAGGTATCGGGTCTGCTTCGTCCAGGGGATGGGTGCATTATACATGATGATATTTTGTGACACATCACATCTTCTTTTTGTGAACAGAATTGCATCCGATTTGGATACATTTATCAAGATCTTCCACTTTATGAGCCAGGATTCCAATGCATGGATGTGATCCTGTAGTGACTGTATAACTGAGCCAAAAGATGCACTTTGTGTGAGAATTGCAGTGTCGTCAGCATACATTGCTAACGTAGTGTGTTGCGTACGTGGAATATCGTTCGTGTAAAGATTAAAAAGTAAAGGACCAAGGAGGGACCCCTGGGGGACTCCGGCCTGTATGATTCTCGGTGAGGATGTGGTGTGATTTACACGAACGACAAAATGTCTGTCTGTGAGGTATGATTTTATGATGTTTGTGATGTACCCTGGAAATCCCAGGGTGTGAATTTTGTATAATAGGCCCTCAAGCCAAACTCTGTCGAAGGCCTTTGCCACATCGAGTAATACTGCTCCTGTGATGGTCTTTTCCTGGAGGCCAGTAGAAATCAGTTCAGTTACTCTGTAGAGCTGATGCACCGTTGAGTGCTTTCGTCGAAATCCGTATTGCTCCTCAGGGAGAATGTTGTTTTCTTCTGTGTATTTCAACAGATGCTTAAATATAATAAATTCTGTGATTTTACTCAGTCCGGACAGCAGGCTGACTGGACGGTAGGAAGAGGCTTCGGCTGGGTCCTTTCCAGGTTTGAGCAGGGGTGTGATGATGGCGACTTTCCAGGAGACTGGGTAGTGCCCAAGTGTTATAATAGCATTGATGATCTTGACTAGTTTAAATAGCATGATCCTTCCCATGGACTTGATCATTTTGTTCGTGATCCCATCAACACCTGGGCTTTTCTTACATTTGAGCTTTGAGATGTAGTTAAAGACCTCCGATGGAATGACAGGAGGGATGTTGTTCGTGTTTGTTTGTGGAGTAATATTTGTCAATGTCTGTGAGCAAAGTGTTTCTGTTGCAGGGTGTGATATGTTGTTTGTGGTGAACTGGGAAGCATAGTGATCGGCTAACGACTCAGCTTTCTCCAGTTCAGTGTATGCAATTCCATTCTGGCCAGTTAAGGGCGGAATGTTGGTGTGGCATCTTTCAAGTGATGAAACCACTTTCCACCGTGAGTTATCATCTGCAGAAAGCGAGGATAAGTGTTTGGCCCAGTTTGTGTTGGTGTGTGTACGAGTCAGGATCCTGACCTGCTGGTTTAGTTGATTTAGGAGAGTCCTGTCCGGGGGGTATCTGGAACGTTGCCACTGTTTTCTAGCAGCATTCCTTCTTCTTATTAATTCCCTGATCTCCTTAGGGAATTTGGGTCTATCTTTTTTGAGTTGTTTACTATTCTGCTGGCATGCATTCAGTAATTCATCCTTGAAATTTTGCACTAAGGCGTCTAACTCATTGCCTGTTTGTGGTGTTGGAATGTGTAATGCAGTGCTGTTTAAGGCTTTGGTATAACCAGACCAGTTAGTAATAAAGGCCTTCTTGTGTGGTGAGTTATGTCCAGTAACATCCAGCTGTATTAACACTGGATTATGGTCCGAGGAGAGTTCTCCAAGGCTTTCCATATAATTCGAAGCACAGCCTCGAATCATAAAGAAATCCAGTGTGGTAGCAGATGTAGGTCGCAGCGATCTCCCCAAAAAGCGAGTTTTGCGCCGTTGGAAGCCGGTCACTTTCTTGGCGCTCGTTAGCGTCACTCGGGCAGCTGGCATAGAGCCAATTATTGCAGCTCTAAACAGATTGGCTTTTAGAAAGGCAGAGCAAGCTTCCAGCAACCTCGAGAATCGAATTACTCGCATGCGCATGTGCAATGCATGTTGAATTGTATCAAACAAAATCGGTTTAATCCTAGTATAGCGGTATCATGGAGGTTAGAATAGCCCCCGTGTACGGTACACACGGGATTTGGCGACATTATGATGAGCAGCAAACAGGCCATTTTGGTGTTGGCGGCAATTTTCAAAATCGTGCCAAGACTGTAGCGTACAATAGGATTTTACCGCAAAATCTTTTAAATACTTTTTCTTCTTTGTTAAGAAATGCCTTATTTGTTATTTTGCAGTAAAATAAAAAAATAGTAATGAGTCATCTAGGCTAACCATTTAATATAATTATATTCGCCAAAATATCGTTGATTATTGTAATTCAGTTTTTTAATTATTTTAATGTTATTCATATCATTTAATGTTGCTTCTTGCCCTTCAATTTATTTATTATTAGTAAATAATACTTTCAAATTTCAGGAAATTTTCTCTGGCATAATCCTGAAATTTAATTCTATCAGTATGATGACATTAGATCACGAAATTCAATGCACATATTTTTTGCTTTTGTATTCAGCTGAATAAATATAAAATACCTAAATTTATTTTAAAATACCGTTAAATAGATTTCTTTCTTTTGTTTAGCAGCAAAATGTCAGAAAAAAAGACTTTTTTTAACCACATTGAGCAGATTCTGATCTCAATTCTTCAGTGGAGAAAACAACTCCTATTATAGTTATAATAGTAAGCTTTGAGGATAATATATAAGTTATATCTAATTGGCAAATTTTTGTGTTTTCAAGTGGTACTATAATTAATTTACCTCTTAGCACAGCCAAAGTGCATTACGCAGATAGACTGGAATTTTCTTAAAACACACCTAGAAAAGTCAGTGAAGTTCATTCTCCTGTTTGAGTGGCAACCCTGCCTCATGTACAGTTTTGTATATTTACTATAAATTAAAGAAGCATTAAAATAATTTTCAGATGATCATGAAAGGAATCATGAAACTGAGACTTTGGGAGAAAAAGTACCAAAAAGGGAAAGGAAGAAAACTAAAGAAGAACTGCGTGCTTTGTGGAAAAAGGCAATAATTGAACAAATTCTGTTAATAAGAATGGAAAAGGAAAACAAAAATTTACAAGGTTAGTAACAATTTAAGTTTTATTATCCTTGGAAAAAATCTTGTTATACAAAATTAAGGAGAAACAGAGAAATTTAAAATTGCTTGTGTTCTGTGAAAAGGGGCATTTTCTATTTTAACTGTATCATAATGACTGATTTTGTTGTTTACATGCTGTGTAGTAAAAATGTTTAGTGAAAGTATATGCGTGACTATGAAATAGGCAGATAATGATATTTCTGTCTTGGATATAAAGAGCTAATATTGCATACCATCGGAAACTAGTATGCATTCAAATGTAGAGTCTTTGTGGAGTTGACACTGAATGAAATCTTGTAGAATTAGACTATAAATAACATCTTGTAGGACTTTCTCTTTTTTATTTTTCTCTTTCCTTCTCTTTTTTTCTATTCTAAAGGCAGATTTGGAACAAGTGCTACCATGTAAAAACTTTGCAATTTGAGACAATTCTTGGATATGTTCGAGTGCACTGAGATCTGGTGAATATGCTGATCAGTCTAAGCGATTGAAACCCTCACTGTGAAAACAATCATCCTAGTAGTCTGGATAAGACTATTATCAGCTGTAAGGCAAAATAGCCAGCGGCCTCCGTAGAAACTTGGCTGGGTACAAAAATGATATAGGGCATCATCTTTGTACCTTTGGCTTGTTGTAGAGCTTTTATTGTGAATGAGAAGATCTTTGCATTTATTTGTCATGGTTTCTCTTCAGAAAAAGCAAATCAGAGTCATAAATTTGGATCTTTTGTGGACATTTTATGAATAGTTGTGTGTTTGGTTTCTTTTCAGGTGAAAGTAAATTGGAAATCAGTATTTAAATTTGTTGCGAACTTAAAGGGAAAAAATGTTATATTCATTGGGTCATGAGCAATGAAGGGATTGCATTTTTAACTCTCTTTGCTGAAAGGAGAAGGAAGAAGCATTTAATGGAAACAGCATTTAATGTTAATGGAAACAGCTGCCATAGTATAAGGCCCACATTTAAATCTCGGGGAAGGCTTAAATCTTTGCATATGTATCATGCCTTTGCAGCTTGGAGACAGGTAAGAATCTGTCGAGCCCAAAGAGCCCTTGAGTGACTGGTGGTTGGAAATGAAGAGTATTAGATCTTTGTATTCTATTCCTTAGGCTGTCTAGGCTGTTCTCGATCAAAATTGGAATGGCGCCAGGCAAAATTTTACTTTCTGCTATAAGATGTCCAAGACCCTTCCCAATAACAGATGCTGTCATCTTAGCCATGGTGAACTTGTGAACCCGATCTGGATTCTGATTCAAGTCAGGACAATAAGTAACAATAAAAATAGCAATTCAGCAATTTTGCTATCTTCTTTTTTCACTAAAATAATGTGCATGTATTTGGCTATTTGATTTAGTTCAGAATAGTCCAGGGAGAAATGGTAATAACATTTCATGAAAGCTGAAGAAGTTTGTCAAAAACATCACAATGTAAATGAAACTCACCATTTATATTGATTTTCTTATCTCAAGTGTGAGACATGATTTGATAACTAAAGGCTCGCACAAGTGCAGTGTTTTTGTGTCGAAATTAGTTTGCACTGAAGTGATCTTGTTAAATGCTAGCATACTGTTTTATGCTTTTCATTCTTTTCTTCACAAAATTGCTGTAATGTTGTGGACATCTTTATGTAATTTATCTGTTTTATTCTTCTGTTTTCTAAGTTTTGCTCAGTTTCTTGTAAATACACTTTTGAGAAAGCAGATCTCAATTTTAGCTGTATTTAATTGCTTTACTTAATTTTTTTACCTATTAGGCTGCTCATTCTTTTTTGTATGCATAAAATGGTTAATTTCTTTTATGGTAGTTAATCAAGATGCTGCATCATACAAGCGTATGAAACTTAACTATGAAGAGATCACACCATGCATTAAATCAGCTGCTGTTAAATGGGAAGAAATACTAAATGATCCAAAACAACATGAAGAGCTTATGGATGAAGGGAAATTAATGGAGCTTGTTAAGACAGGTAAATTTTCTTGCATTGTTTGCTTGCTACTCAAAATGTATATAATTAATATTATACTTAAGTAGTTTTTGGAGCTGTCAATAACTTTCTGCATTTCCTAGTAATAGTATTATATAGCAGTGCCTCATAAATATTACTTACAAGTGTTAAGGGGAGGTAGGGCACATCAAAAGGATTGAGAATTGCGTTGGAGCTCTGAATGAAAATGTCATGCGGAAGTAATATTAGAGGTATGAGAATTATATAGCAGTGCCTCATAAATATTACTTACAAGTGTTAAGGGGAGGTAGGGCACATCAAAAGGATTGAGAATTGCATTGGAGCTCTGAATGAAAATGTCATGCGGAAGTAATATTAGAGGTATGAGAAATAAAGCAAGGATAAACAGATTACCAGAGGTATTTATTGCTCATGAATATTACATATGCCACCGAATCGGGATAGTGGTTAGTGAGTCTGACTGCTGTACTGAAGGGCCCGGGTTCAAACTCTGGAGAAAGAATGGATATTAGTAAATGTATAGTGTCTGTGCGGCGTGGGGGCACTCTAAATATGTTGCTAGGCGAAAGTCCTCTCGAGAGGTTAGTGACAGGAAAAGAGATTTTGCCAGACCCTCGGACCCATCCGCCCGGGCTGCTCTCACCCAAACTTAGGGGCGCAACTGAGCTAAAGTTGAACTGTTACTTATATGGTGCTCAAGGCTCTTGCCAACGACAAGCATATTTGATTCTTTGGCACAATGAGTGTTATGGGCTTGTGTTGACTTTTGTCAGACAAGTGAGATTGGTAACAGCAACAGTGTATCATGTATGTTGTAGCAGATGATCCCATTTCAAAATGATAAAAAAGTGTTAAAAGTTTCAACCATTACAAGTAATGCATGTGCTACAGCAATGGACAATAGATTGGCATACATGGTCAAAAATACCTGAATTTGCTTGAATATCTGCAGCAGCATAAACACGTTTTGCAACCAGATACATTTCAGACTCAACAGTGATTAATATATAATAGTTTTCAAGTGCTTGCTGGAAAATGAAGTCTAGGCTGCTCAGATCCAGAGAACATGGATGCTATAGGTCCACCATGTCCAGTCTGTCATAGACCAGACAACATTCTCAGATGTCCCTGAACATATCTTCCATAATGAGAAAGTACCCCATCATGTTGAAACCACATGCTGCATCTCGCATTTTGTGGCACAAATTGAAGTAAACCTGGTTGCTCATGTTGCAAAAAGATAATTTGCTGGTATCATAGATGATGGCAACAGGTAAGGTGGAACCAAACAATCACTGACCAAACCATCTCAAACATTCATTGAAATGTGATGTTGGGCATCATGCAGTCTTACTCTGTGGGGGGGGGGTTTGCTTGAGTCCGTGCATGTACCCTGTGCATAAAAAAAGGAACGTCTCCCATTTTGCTGGGCTGATTGACAAAATTTAAACTGTGTTTTTCATATTTCTAAAGCTCAGCTTAGGGTATATATTAGATTTATATGTAGCATTGTTCTAAATTGGTATTTTGATGCAAGATTGGACGTTTTCTGAAATGACATACCAACTTTTTTCTGTACTTCAGTTCTACCATGCAAAAGCCTAAATATTAATTTGTGAGAAAGTTATCAAGAAATTAAAAAAAAATTGGCGCACATTTTTCAATGTGCGCCAAGATTAATTCACTTCGCGAAATTCTTAATTTATGGTAACCTTTTTCCTTTCCCTTTCTTTCATTGTGCATGAGTGGAAAAAAAAAAGGCACATCATTCATTGTTTGAAATTAGTTATTCTTTGAATTTGTTATCACAAATATGGCAAATTTCAAAACTATCCAGTATATAAATTCACATACATCTTAGGAAATTTGAAATAAAGAAACTAATTTTATGCAGGTATGCCTAGGAGTACATCTAGTTTAAGATGATGTAACAATTGTATAAGCTATAATTCAAAAGTGTTATAAAAATTTTTATAAAAAGTACTAAAAGACACAAATTTTAAAAATAAATCAGAAAGTATCTGCCAATTTTATTTGGATTGAACCTAAATTATAAATTGTGAAAGAAGGAATCCAGTAAGTGTTATAAAAAGAAGAGGTGTTAATAAATAATACCAAATTGAATTAACATTGAGGAGCTAAAAATTTTAGACCTAATTTTTTAAAAACTACTCTTGCGAATTTTACAAAACTTGGCACTTTAGCATAATTCGAGTTCTAGAATCAAAGTCTTGGAAAAAGAAATGGTATATCATTTTGGAAAATGTCCAAATTTGTGTCAAAATACCTATCTTTGAACAATGCTATGGGCAAATATGGTAAGTAACTAAGTCACGCTTTCGAGACATGAAAATCGCAAGTTAAGTTTTGTCAGCTGGCCTAGTAGAATGGGAGATATAGAACTGCCCCCTTTTTTTTGTGCAGAGTGTACATTGTATTGGTTAAACACACCATCTCGTGTGAAATACACTTCATCAGTAAACAAAGCACAAATAGGAAATAGCATCATGGGCACACTGGTGGAGACATCATTGTGCAAAATGCACACGTATAGTATGATCTAAAGAAGCAGTGACTTTGATATGGGTGTAAGGATTTGGCTTGCCAAACATAATATAGGATCAAATTCGCTAACACAACCTTGTATTTGGCGTACATTCACTAAAAACACTCAATCGATTTCGAGGGCAGCTACAGGTCCCTCCTCATCAGGAAAGTGATGTGTTAGCGAATTTGATTGTCACATTAGCGTGTTCCTCTTCCATTGTAATAATATAGGATGTTCTGTGATCCTCCTATGGCAGTAGCAAAAGCGCATATGCTAATAATCGAAGATTCCTTTCTACGGCATTCAACACATTATGTTCCATGGCGTGCACACGAGCCACTTGTTGCCTGCCATCATATGTCTACTAGCTCATTAAGACCCATATTGACACAAATTGTGATATGCAGTCGAAAACAAATGGTGGTCCGGTACATCTCTCTGTGGGAACCATTCTCATTACACATATTGAGCTGCTTCTGCATTGCCATCACTCAGTCCATAAATTAAATGCATGTCTGTTGTCTCCCTGTTCATATAATGCTACATGCTCTCCTTAAGGTGACTACTGCTTGAATGATGAAAAATCAGTTATATCCCATCAAGTGCTCTTGTGAACAGCAGCACTTAGTGGTGTACAATCATGTTTGCAATTATGGGTAGCTATGCAATTCTCAATCCTTCTGACATGCCTGACCCGCCCTTGAAATTTGTTTCGATATTTATAGGACATCCTATATGTCTTTGTGTGAAGCGAAGGAAGTATTGTAATCGCAAAAAATTTCGGGTATCATGTTTCAACATAAATATCCATTTTGACCATTCCTGAATCCATTTGGATGATTTTTTTTACATAACATCTGTACATAGAGACATAACAAAGGACTCTTTTTTCCAAAATGGATTGTAAACATTTATAAAGAGATTTTTATTGTGATGTGTACATCTCTATTTTTCTATGTGTAAATAAATATATGTATATATAAGAAAAATAAAGAATATGTAAAAGATTAAATTATCAACATAAATTTCCCTTCTGAATTCTAAAAATATTAACCTCTGTATGCACTACCTCATTTCTAGATTAATGCATGCCATATGACTCTTGCATAATTCTGATGATGCAAATGGAACTAAAACTCAAGCAACCAATAATAATTTTACAGAAGTATTAACTATCCAATCAAAATGCACTGAGAACCAAAGCTAACTCAGTCTGAATTAAGATTTCACCCTGAACGAAAGGCACTTGTTCGCTACTCTTTGGCCTAGTTGGATTGCTGTCTGCTGCTTTCTTCTTGCTGCAAAGTTATAAAAAATGTAAACCTCTTGAAATAGGCACAAATAATATGCCAAGTTGTTTGTGGCTGCAGTATGTTTACTGAAAATAAAATAAAAGATGTAATCTGCCTTGACTGCCAGATTTCTTATTCAGTGTGGATCAGCATCCATTCTATGAATTTTACTTCAAATTTGTTTTTATTATTTTATATATATATACATATTAAAGAAAAATAAAACTTTAAAATTGGTGAATTTTATTCAGGACTAAGAAGTAAAATCCTGTGCAATTTCTGGAAAACTATTATATAATTCAATACTGTAATAGAGAAAATAAAGGAAATTAGCTCTTAGGAAATTCAAAGTGAAATTTAGAATGCAGAAGTGTTGTAGTGTGGTAAAACTGGCAATTAAAAGCATTTTTGAAAGCTGATATGAACTATTGTGGAAATATATTTGGAATGAATAAAGAAACAGCAGTGTAAATTAAAAAGTGAAGTAGTAGAATAAAACAGAAGAATCATTGCTGATTGCATGGAAAGATCTCAACTTTTCAAGAGAATTGGAATCTTTCTATACAATCAACACAACTGCTGCTGGAGTAGGTAAGGAATCATTCTTGCTCTTACTGTTGTGAGTGATGAGAAGGGCTGCTGATCTAAGCGAATTTGATAAAAGGCAGAATGTAATGGCCAGAAGACTCGGAATGAGTATGTTCAAAACTGCATGACTGGTAGGTTGTTTATGATATGCTGTTTTGAATATTTTTGAAAATTGATAAGTGAGGAAGCCAGCAGTAGATGCCAATGTGTTGGGCATCCATTCGTCATCAAAAAAAAAAAAGTCAGACTGTCCCACTTGGTACAGCAAAATGAGTGCCAGTCAGTGGCTGAGCTAACAGCCCAATACAGTGCAGGCCCTAGTGCAAATGTTTCAGAACACACAATTCAGGAGGCACTGTTGGATATGGGACTGCACAGCAGATGTCCCATGCATGTGCCTTTATATGCATTTGCTCCTCCCTTGTACAGCAGGTCATATACAGGGTGGTGGTTGTGGTGTTATGCTTTGGGGGACGTTCCCATGGGTGGCTTTGGAATCCTTTGTTGTGATAGAACAGACAATGAAATCTCTAGATTATCTGATCATAATTGCAGATCATTTGCACCCTTACATGGCATCTTTCTTCCCAGCTGGAAATGAGATCTTCCAGCAGGACAACACCCCATGCCACAAGGCTTGAATAGTGTTGGAGTGGTTCAACAAGCATAAGGGTGAATTCCAATGAGTGTCCTGACCATATTACTCGCCAGAGCTTAACTCAACAGAGCACATCTGGAATGTTATGGAGTGGCAGTTCAGAGCTCAAACACCATCAGGTGGGAATATCTTGACATTACGACATTGTGCACAACACGTTATCGAGAACGTGGTCATAACGTTTAGGCTCCTCCATGTGTATATGTATGTATGTATGTATGTATGTATGTATGTATGTATGTAATTTGCTTGAATACGATTAGCCATTCAATGTTGAAATTTTGTTTATGTAACTATAACATTCAATTGTGCACCTCCCTTTTTTGTTGCAATCAGCATTACCAAACGTATGTGTATATATATAATATCACAGAATTTTATTATTTAAAAACATAAATATTCTAAGTATATCCATGCAGTGTGCTGCTAAAAATTGATCACTATAGACAAAAAGTAAGAAATTTAAAGCTAATTTTACAGAGACCCAAAAGAAGTGAAATTCAATTTCAGTTCTTCCAGCAATAAATTTCAGAATATCGTATAAATATGAAAAATAAGAATTAAGGAAATGTGAAACTTAAACCTAAAAATTATAAAAACCTGAAAAAATGAAAGAGGAATTCAATAAAATCTGATATAACAATATCAGGAGGAGGATACATCAGACTCAATTACAGTCCCCCTTCCACTTGAAAACCACTACATTTCTGTGTAAAAAATTAGCTGATAAACCATTCTAAAGTATTTAATTATAGCAGGTCATCGGAAAATTTTGAAGTCCTCCCCAATACAGGTTAAAAATTGCAATGTCAAAACAAGGAAAAGAATGAAGTTAGACATTTTTTTTTACTGAATTTAGAATTGCGATTAAGTAGAAAT
>KK117713.1:212518-237020 GCA_000611955.2 Stegodyphus mimosarum
AAATAAATAAATAAAAATAAAAATAAAAAATAAAATAAATAAATAAATAAATAAAACCGAGAACATGAATTTAAAACTTACTCAGAGTATAAAGAAACAACTAGGAAAAATATTGAACACATCCGAATTTGAATAAAGTAAATAATTAAGTACACTTTTTTACATGATGTAAGATTAAAATTGAAAAAATTGAAATTAAAATTAAAGTGTAGAAATACAATACTGGCCACCCAAATTGCAACACCAAGAAAGACAAGAGATATCACAACAAAATTTATTTAGTAGATAACATGTTGACCAAGTATCAAATGATTAAATTTGTAGACATATGTGAAGTGTGGTTTCTTCTAGAATCAGTAGCCAGAGTAACCCCCATTGTTGGAGATCACTGCTGCCACACGCTTCGGCATTGATTCTCGGCATGTGTTTTTGGGGTACAGGAGACCAATCAGCTTCCACACGTTGCCAAAGTTGATCTGGTGTGGTAGCTAGGGATGTAATCTGGGCCAATCGTTCAGCAAACATGGACCACGTGTTTTCTATTGGCGAAAGATCTGGAGAGCGAGCCGGCCTGGGAAGCAATTCAATCTGGCGATTGACAAAGAACCCTCGGACAATGCGTGCCACGTGTGGTCGCGCATTTTCCTCTTGAAATATGGCTGTAGGCAAGCCCTGAAGGTAAAGAAGGACAACTGGCTCCAACACCTCGGAGAGGTAGCGCTGGCTGTTTAAAGTGCCGGCAATGCGTACTAGAGGAGTGCGAGAGTGATATCCAATACCGCTCCATACCATAATACCCGGTGCAAGACCAGTGTGGCGGTGCATAACGCAGCTGTTCAGCATCCTCTCTCCATGGTGTTTCCAGACTCGAATCCGACCATCGCCGTGTTGCAGACAGAAGCGTGGCTCATGAATAAAGACAATTTCATTCCATTCTGCCGTCCACATCCTTCTTTCATCGCACCATTGGCAGCGGAGGCGGCAATGGTGCGATGACGTCTGTTGTTCTGCGTCAAGGGTAGACGAAGCAATGAAAGGCTTGCGGACAAACCACTTTGCTGTAAACGCCGTCAAATGGTACGCGCAGGCACTGGAGGATGCGTTACAGACTGAATGTGTTGTGCTATGGTTCGTGATATGACTGAGCGATCCATCACTGCCATGCTCACATTGTTCCTGTCATCACGTGAAGCGGTGCGCTGAGGTGGATGCGATCGAACACGTCGGTCCGTTGTACCCTCTTGCATCCAACAGTCACATATCCGCATTACAGTTGTTTGGTTTCGTCCAACACGACTACCAATTTCCCTGAAAGATAATCCACACTCTCGGTAGGCCACTATGCTTCCTCTGTCGAACTCGGATACTTGATCAAACGATGATCGCTGTTTACTACGAGACATAATTGATCTTTTTTTTTAAAAATCCACAAGGAAAACACAATTGCTGAATTTGAAATCGTCGAAAACTCCAAGCCTTAAATAGCGCTTTGAAGTGGCGCCACAGGCGCGCGTTATGTGCGTCTGCGCTGAAATTCTAATCATTTGCATATCTCACCTCCGCTAATGCATGTTGTAAATTTCATGTTATTTGCATGTTTCCTTCAGGGTGTTGCATTCACGGTGGCCAGCAGTGTAGAATCTATCGGAAATTAAACAAGAATACTGTAATCAAAGTACAAATTTCGAAAGAAAGGACAGAAACTTTAGGTTCAAAACTGACGCTACGGGTTGCCAATTTGGCGTCATTGGTGAAACGAATTGGCAAAGGCGAGTTAGAAATCTCGTAAAAGGTGAATTTCATACTAGTAAGAAATTTTAAATTTTTTTATGAAAGGTATATGTGAAGGAAAGTAAGAAAAGGAACAAGGGTTAGAAAGTAAACATTCTTATGTCATATCAATTTATTTGTTATTGTTGTTGATCTAAACATGGATGCTGCAATTACATTTATCTTTATTTTCTCCTAATAGTAAGTCTAATGGCTAAAAGGCCATTCACCAGCATCGCTGTCAAAATTGATGCTGCCATTTCTATATGTATATACCATGGCCAACATATACCAAGGCAGATCCTTCCCAGTGGTGCTCTGGTGTAAAGTGTTCTGTTCTTTTAAGAGTAGTTGTTAGCTTGGTTGTTAGTTGGGCAACCTTCATAAAAGTATTGGTACCATCATGAAGAATGATTTTGTTTTATAAATAATAGTTTTAATCCTGATTAACTTATTAATTAGAGAATGAATTAAAATCACGGCATTTGGTTGCAAAATCACTTCAATAGCATAATGAAATAACATTAGTATTACGTACACTGTTACTATATATATTTTGATCTAATCGTTTTTATTATTATTAAACCCACATAGTTATATTTGCGTTTCGACATCAATTAATTTACTGTTATTTTGAAACAGCAGCAAAATCAGTAATTTTTGTTCAGTACTAGTCAGCAGTTGGTTTTAAACAAATACGATATCAAAACTTTCCCGAATATACTAGAACTGGATCTTTGAATTTGAAGTTTCTGATATTCTTGAAGTGAATATGAAGTTTCTTGATATGAAGTTTCTGCCCCTCTTAAATTTTACATATGAATTTTAACATGTACATTTAAAAAGATCTTCAGCTGTATATACAATCAATTTTGATTTGTTCCATCTAGCAGAACAGGAAGAAAATCCTTGGAAAGCAGTGTTAAAAAGGTCACTACAAAACTTATCAACTACACAATTTACATCGATTAGGGTTAACAATTACATATCATAGTGAAAGAATTCAATCAGGAAAGGAAACAATTTCAGTGAGGAATTCGTCAGCATCATTAACAAATTTTTAATATCATATATAGCAGAAGAAATTAAATCAGCTTACTAGAACCATTTTCTCAGCTCTATGCCTAATGTTTCACATATTGATCGTTGGTATTAGTTATAAGGTTATTATTTAAATTAGCAAGTTAATTAAGTGATTGGCTAGCGAGGGCAAAAGAGTTGTATGAGGCAAAAAAGCTTGAGAACCACTACTATATCGATTGAATAATAGATTGCCTCTTATTTGGAACATCAGGTACTGCCCGCTTTAGCAAAATTATGTACAGACCTAAAATTTAACGAAAGCAGGTATATGACAGTAAGCAAATCTGTCAGGAAAATACTCAGGATTGCTGGCTTGTATTAAATACTACAGTTTGAGTGCGAACTGCATCCCATGCGCTAATTATTCTTTAAATTTACTGAAAAGTGTTTGCTGTAGAAAATTGTATTGTCACTGGTCGATAATTTACGTTTGTGCAAAAGGTATTTGCTTTCGTTTTTGCGTGCCCCCATCACTTGCAAATCTTGAGTAGCAAGCGAGAAAATCTGTGAAATAAATTTAACAACAAAAAAATTTTCCAGTGCTAGTAGATTCTCGGCAAAATCAAATACCATACTGACATTAAAATTGATTACAATCATATAAAAGAAGCTTTATCTGACATATGTGTTTCAGGATTGGAAAAGAAAGCAACTTTAATGGATTCCACACCTTTAATTTTAAATAATGTGCAGATAATCAGGACGTTAATATGGAACACCGTTTTGTAGACAATGAATGCTACTAGAAATGAGCATATCCTATTTAAAGGAACTGATTTATTTAAACCCTAAGGAAACTGTATTGCACAATTCCGCCCTGAATTTTTTAAAGTGATAAAAGAGGAGATTGCTATGGCATCTTTGATATTTGATGAACAAAGTTGCAGGCCACAAAAATAAAGGAAGTTTTTTCTGAAAGTAATGATGAATTTAAATCACTTTACGCAAAAATTTTAGTTTTTTTTAACAGTATTTGTGACAATACAATCAAAACTTGCTCCTAGAAATGAAGCATATAAAAATAAAACAAGAAATTAAAAAATATTCTTTAATTTAAATTTACCGAATTTATAAGAAATATTTGTAGAGATAAATTCGAAGAGATTTTAAAGATGATATAAATATTATGCAATTTGATGATGAAATGGAACTTTTTAAAAACGTTGAAGACAAATTTAGTTTTGCTTCATAAGGATATCATGCTGCCAGAAGTATTAACACTTTTTTGACTATTTCAGTTTCTGATATATTTGTAAAAAGATCTTTCTCTGCTTTAACAAACGTAGAAACTATTTAAGAAATAGCTTTGTCAGATGAAAGATTAAACAGTATGACTTTTATACATGGAACAGGAAAGTTAAATAACATCAGTAGTTCGAGAATAATTAATGAATTTGTTTTAAAGAAGTTTAAAAAAAACTTTCATCTAATAATCAATTATTTTAATTTAAAAATATTTGATAAAATATTTTAGCAGTTTGATGTTTTTTTTCTCACATAATATTTAATTTTTCATATAATATTAATTTTCATGTATTTTTGTCTTGATATGCAGAGTATGAAATATAAGAATATTTAGAAGTAAAAGTATTAAAACCCAATTCTATTAATTGTATATTGTTACATAATGTGTAATAAATATTTATAATAAGCTGAAGTGTAATACGTCAGTAATTATGTATTAAGCACTAATTGCTTTTCAAGAATATAGATATGTAAATATTTTCTTAGGGACCGCAAAAATTTTACCGCCAGGGGCCCCCAACTCTCTTAAACTGCCTTTAGTGTAATCGTTCAATATTTGGAAATGGTTTATTTTGCCATTTTATAATTCCATCTTTTGACATCGCAGTATCAGGTGAATCCCTTCCTGTACCTATTTCTTCATCAGATGAAGAATTGTCAGCTGATACATGATTCTCTTTCTCTGATAGAATTTCATTCATGCCAGATACATTTTCATCTTCGCTATAGTTCTGCAGCATCTCAAAATTCTGCTTTCATATAATGAATACAGAAAGCATATATAGCCATTCTTCTGGACAGAAATAGTGAGGCTGATTCTAAACTATAAGCATTTCTACTTCTAACTAATCGAATATATGGGAACAAAACAATTTTCATTATCACTTGACGCAAAATGTTTCGGGAATTCCTTTTCTAACCAATATTCCTTTCCTTCTTCTCATCCCCCACATTTGTAACTTCTGTATGTTACAATCAGACCTTCCAATAACGAATACCATCAGGACCAGATCAGGAATGTTCGCTGTTGGGAATTTACGGAATCGTTCTAGTTCAAGGTACTGAGGATTCAGAAACTGCCCCCCCCCAAAAAAAAATGTGGCCTTACTGGAACGTTTACTATATTAACATTTTTTTTTTTTAAATTAAAATGGGTAAACGCAATTTTATTCATAGGCCAAAAAAGACCCAATGGACACATTCAGGGTTTTTTTTTTTATTTTTTGTCTAATAACTAAAGCACTAATGTACATATGTAGTATTTTTGTAACTTTTTTATATACCTCTACTTCGCACTGTATGTAAATTTATAAAAAGTTGCTAAAAATTACGACAAAATTAATAACGCGGCAGGAAGAAAGCCTTTGCATCCGACGTAAAGGAACGTAGCAGCGAAGTACACTGGTATACAATAAGTTATAGGTGATATTGGTTTCACATATAGTGTTGAACAGCAGTGCTTTAGATCAATACAAAGTATAATATAATTGAAGTGTAAGACTGGGGGAGAAGTATACAACAGTGACGAAAAAATTAACCCAAAAGATGCAATGGACCTTTTCTAAACATGGACTCCGCGCATAGTAAGAGAGAAGACAGAAAATTGATGTGACAAGACGCAAACAAGATAAAAGTTCTCTTTAGTTGGGATTATAATCATTCGTGACTGCAGAACAGGATGAGCACAATCAGTTTGTGCTCGCAACTTAGTCGTCGACATCACAATCCATTCCTCTTTGAGTACCGAATTACTGCTGCGGAATCTTTGCTTGCGGTTGGCGTTCTGTTGCTTCACGTCTCACGAGAACTTTCCATATGTGTTCCATTAAGACGTTCTCGGAACCGTATGCACTAGTCCACGAGATAGATTATATCCTCACTTATCAAAAACAGGCTTGCAGGGAGGTTTAGCATTTTCTTCTATGAAGAGGACAGAGGGATCACAATATTACATAAAACAGTACCTAAGAAAGGAGACTTTTATACAGTAGCGGTTCCTGTGATTGACCCTCCTTTAAAAATGTACAATGTAAAATTGGAGCTCCATACTGCCGCGAAGCATTCTGTCTATCCGAACGAGAAATTCGTTAGCTTCAAACGGTGCCTTTGATCTTGAAGAGGCGATTGTGTGTTCCTGTCTCTCCAGATGTTTAGACATATAGAATCGCTAATGAGACTCAACCGGTTGTCATTCATAAAAACCTCTTGACGTCATTGCTGAGCTGCCGAATCCTTGAGTATCCGGCTTTAGAGAACACACCGTCTTCGATGGGTAGGCGTCATTGGCACACACTATACTTAGTCGATAAGCAAACAAACCGCCTGTGCGCAATTTCCTTGCCACGGTTAAACCCAATACCGTGTGTAGTTGCATATATTTGCGATTTCAACAGCTATCTGTCTCTTATCTGTCCTTGCCTGGACGAAATATCTGTCTTCCGTCTCTGGTGGACGAGTATCATAAAACCTTCGGACTGGTGTTCCTGTCATTCGAAAGGCCGTCCAAGTTTATGACATGATGTTATGTGTGATTCCGAACTGCTAAAAGACTCTACTTATCCTTATCTTTGCCCTTTATACATTTTCAATATAGGCCCACCAGCGGCCGAGCGGTAAAATCACTAAGCACTGGTAGTTCCGATATGGGTTCGGCAAACGGGTTGGCTGCATAGGCGTTTTGGTAGATTTCCCCATGTGCAACATGTGTACGAGACAGTTTCCATTAGAAGCCCTTTACGAAGGCATCCCTCTCCTTAGGCAGATGGCCCTAGTGTGTTTTACCATAATTAACTAAACCAAACCAATTTCACGGTGATTTGGGCTCAGCTAAAGTCATCTGCATGTTATCTAGAGCGTTGTTTGCTGAACATGCCATACTGCAACAACAGCGCGACATCATTCAAACCGATATACATTGTGAAAGCCAGAGCCGGACGAGGGTGAGGCAAGTAATGTACTTGCATCACGTGATTAAGTAGAAGGGGCGCCAAATTAGCTACGAAAATTTAGATATTCACTTTTAAGAAAGCAAATACAATTACTAACTTTCAGTTTTCGAACAGATTAAGAAGTATCAAAAGAATTTTATATTGTTACGAATTTTATATTTAGATAGCTAATTTTAATGGAATTATAATTAAATTTGTTGTATTTCCCCGTGCAATGCAGCGCAAGACCAACTTTAAGAGAAAGCTATGTCGGAAAAGTAAAAAAAAAAAAAAAACAGGAGCACGTGCTTTTAACTTTAAATAAATTGATAACTCGTTAATTTGTATTGAAATTGAATAAATGTAATTGACCACAGTGTTAGCTGTAATTACATCCTCTTATTGCTTTCCAGAAATCTCGATAAGCGGAAATTACTAGAAATATCTCGCGACCCGTTGAAATCTATAAAAAGCCAGAGAGAAGCTCAGTTATTTAGTTAGTTGCTTAGTTACTGTTGCTGCGAGTTTGGTTTCGCGTGAACTGAGATATCTGAATTAGCTTTCCCTTTGCATTGCGTTGTATTTTAACGTTTTTAGTAGTTTGAAGTATAACTATTGAGAACATTTGTACGAATATCTCTGAGGAAACGTCCAGCGTTCTGTTATATTTCTTTTGATAAGAATAAATTTTAACCTTTTCATCTGATTTGTGCATTCAATCTATTACGAACCCGTACGCACACAACAATATTAAACAATCCAGCTCAATCAAGAGAAGAATTAATAAAGTCATATTTTTTCATAACTGCTGATGTTTTACAATTCATACATGTTACTTTCTAACATAAAATGTTTTTTTGAAATAATGTATTGAAGCTATTTTGCACTAACGTTTGAGGTTGTATATTCTAAACGTTCCCAGAAAGCATAATGCTGCTGACATCAGTAATTATGCACTATCTCCCTTAGAATTTGAACTGTAGGTCTTATTCTTCTTAGTCCGCTAACTTAATATAGACGGCAGCGCAACTTCTTACAGTTTTCTCAACAGACATATCACATAAAAGCTTATTGGAATAGCATCGGGAGGCTAAATAACAATGTTTAAAAATAAAATACATATCATAGTCTCAATATTTTGCTTTTTTTGCGTAAAATGAGTCTCTGAACAAGATGCATAGTTCGACGTTTTGTCTTGTATTCATATTTAATTTGCACGGAACTATTTTGTTGGTTTTATTTTCGGTTCTTTCTGGAGCAGTTACACAAATTGCTGGGTAGGTTAACTGAATATAGACGCATTAGTCAGTCTCATTCTCTGAAAAGACTGGGATGTAAACATGTAAGACATAATTTCGCTCTTTTTTTTTTTTTTTTAAGTTCTGTTGTTTTTAATGGAACCATAAAATGAATTGTTCAGTATGAGTACCAAAGAAATAAAAAATCAATTACAGTAAAAGTTGTGAAATTTTTTCTTTAGGAATGATGCTTTCGTGGAGATTATACCAAAGGAACTGTCTCGTACTCAAGTTACACATAGGGAAAGTTCGAAACTTGTACGAAGCCATCCTGTTCGCCATGAACCTTACCAGAATTAGCTGTCTGTTTTACCCGCTCGGACACTTGCGACCACGAATTTTAGTGAAAAACTACGAGAAATTCTAAAACTACCTTAGGATTCCAGAGATTACATCTTGAAACGTGGCGAATTGATTGGCCTGATACTGGAAACATGACGGATATTGGAGTATAAATATTCATAAATTTTTATAAGAAAAGTCTCCAAACTTGGTCATTGTGGGTCTGACAACAGAATTTTTTGCAAACAACGGTCATCTCCCGATCGGGTTTTTGAAAGCATTTTTGCGGAGAACATGGTTAATATACGCAGGTAGATCGAAAGGGTTTTGGGTCTGATATATTGTTAAAAGAAAAAGAAAAATTTTAGCAGTTATTTTTCATTATGATCTCTCTGTACTTCGACAGAGTATTCACGTTGTTTAATGAGCAGCTATTTGCCCCTGTAAAAGTAATCTGAAAGTTTGTCCTTAAAACGTTCCATAGCCCTCTTTTCACGCCAACGTCATCATTAAATCTCTTTCCACGAAGGTCATATTTTAGTTTAGAGAACATCTAATAGTCACTTGAGGCGGAGTCAAACTTCTTAAACCCACATTGTTTCTGAATAGCATTGAGACGTTGTTAGTTGCTGAAAGAAGTCGGGGTACACATCTTGCAGAGACTTTGCTTATGTGAAGTGTTCGTGGGTAATGGGCAAAACAGTTTTAGATTGATCCATTCTTGCTGCTGTTTCACTAACGTTTAAACCCCTGTCAGTCAATATTTCATTCTAGGCACGCTCTGTGTTTTCGGATGTCAATGATACCAATGATAAACCTTCACAAAAATCATCATCTACGGATTCTCGACAAATGCGAAATTGTTTTTCCTTTTATAATGGGCATATCACTGCAAAACAGGAACAGTACACTCTACTCATGATCCAAACTTGAATTTTTTTCGGTCTTTTCCTTGTTTAATTTCTAATCCAAGCTCGAATCACAGAATAATATGCAGTTTTAAACGTTTTAAAGCAAATTAGCGCATTACTATATATTTTTTTTCCAATTTGCCAAACGTGTATAGGGGCGCACCTTTACCTCTTAAGTGAAGAATTATATAGCCACGACTCTGGTGCAGACCACCTCTTTTTCAATGTAACGCTGATGGCATTATGGTAGGACAAGAAAAACTGAGTGGGACACCAGAACTTCTCCAGTGGTTTTACAGGTGTAGTTTCCACCGCTTAAACTGTACAGCTCCATCCCAGGTTTGATGGAATAAATATCCCGGGGAATGGGTCCGAAGGTCTTCTACCCCGCGTCTCCCAATAAACCTTTCGAGCGGACTTTCTATTATTTTATGTGCCCTCATGTCGCACAGTCATCACTTACATCCAAACTTTCCTGGGGATCCGACGGCGACCAATGATCGCTGACGACTCTGTCGATTAGGGTAGTTTCTGATGACGGCTTACGTTTATTACAGTAGCTAAATTAGACACACTGCATATCGCCAGCATGACGTAGAATCTACATCAGTAAGACCGACACACGAAAAATAAATTTTAATGATGATCAAAAGAATGAGTAAGACGTTTAATGCACATTTTGGCATCTGCATAGAGTGATACCAGTATACTATCGCCAGGCACAAGAGTTAGAAGGCATAAGTGCTTAGAAAAGGCACTTGGATAATGATGACATAGCGGTAGGATTGGTTAATGGTATAAGATGAACAGAGCATATTATCGATATCGGCATAAGATTGACACGAGCAAAGGATGGTATTTATTACCACTATAAAATCAGCATTAGATAGCGTAGACAAGGCTTACACTTAGCAACGGCATCTGGTAAAGATGGAAAGAAATTGGCTGAATTATTATTTTGAGGTTACTTGCATAAGATCGAAACCGACGTAGAATCGACACCAGCATGAATCAACTTCGATATAAGATCGGAACTTTTTTCATTTTTTTTTCTTTTTTTCCTACGCATTGGCAATCAGGTGCCTCAGCATCTGTTGATATGCAGAGCTTACGCCGACCTTGTGCTTTATACCCTTCGCAAATTTCCCACAGAATGTGATGTTGCGTATATACACATGTCATAGCATACCGGACTCTAAAGTGTCTCTAGGTCTTTCCTTCGTTTTTTTCCGCTATTAATTTCTTACTTCGCCCTTAATGTTTACACACTAATATTATAAGGTATTTTCTTCCTCCTTTCTGCATGCCTTCGGGGTGCAATGGCAGCGCATATTCCAGAGGTCCAGGTTCGGGTCTCGGCTAAGGCATTGCTCATTTTTCGTGTTTCCTGCTTCAAAAATCCTAATGGCTCTACAATATACTTCATGTCTTGTTGTTTTCAAGCGAGCGAAGTCCTTGATTAGTGAGGGATCATTCACTATGTAGTATAACTGTTACAAGTGACAAACATTGTTTAGAAACTGAACTTCGCTATGTCATCAAACTGGGCATGAGATATGCTATTTAAAAGTTACAGTCTTTCAGTTTTAAGTCGGGTCTGGTATAAGGCAGAGGGAAGCAGGTCAATCTTTGAAATACGTAACTCCGGGGCCTATTACTGATATGTTGCAGTATTGTCTGGCATCCATGGAAAGTTTAGAAAAGCAGCCGTGTTTAGAAAAACTTGAACACTGTTATATTTTATTTTGTATTCTATTCAAGTATAAATGTATTTAAATGTTCATTGTTGATAGCGCAATCTTATATAGCACCTAGTCACTGAAAATAAGGAATGGAAATTTAGATTCTGCGGGCGAAGTGTGTTCAGACGGATTTAAAATTCTCCCAGTATTTGGGCGAGATCAAGTACATGGAAGGTTACCCTTCTTCTATAAGGTGAATGCTAGTAAGATACTCAGAATTTACGACGGGGAATTTATTAATATTTACTCCTCGCAGTGCCGGAGATATGAAGTTGTATTGTGGTATAGTATTTTTTTTTTTAAAGAGGGTTTTAGAAAAACTTATGGTATATATTTTTTTATCAATTTTCTTCTGAACGAGGGCGAAATTTCAAGATACTATGAGCGACAAGTCAGAGTGCGAAAATATTGCAAAGGTAATGATAAAAATGGAGATATAATGATAAGAAAATGGTGTTTAAATTATATTTGAAATTTTGAATAATCTTTCTGTCAAAGATTATTTTTCGATACAAAAGGTAGTGAAGCGATTGAATTTTTTCGATGATTAGTTTAACTGTTAAGTGAGGATATCTGCAAAAAAAAATTATTGAAAAAAAATCACTTCGATCAATGTTAAACAAAAATTCTAAATAGAAGTTTCAAAAATTTGCTTCCAGCACAGACACAGTCTGCATGAAGAAACTGCAGGCCATACTCTTTAGCTGACGTCCTTTTGAGCTCAGTACTATGTACCACGCTCGCTCATAGGCAATCTGGTTCTTTTATTATTATTTTGGATAATCTAAAATTTACTCAACATGAGTTATTTGAGCGATTTGACTGACTGTAATAAGAACTTTAGTTTTTAGTAGATTTTGGTGTCATTTGTTATACATAAAATAGGATTGTCCTTTAAATTATCTCCTTTAAATGATTAATCTTAATCTTAGGAGTTTTGGCGATGAGTTTTTATTTTCTACCGTTTTATAGCTTTGCATCATAGTTTTTGTTTAAACTCAATAACTTTCTCTAGTAGCGTACTCCTTATAAGGATTTAGCTTAAATTTAGGAGTTTAGGCGACGAGTTTTTTCTACCGTTTTTCTAGTTTAGAGTCATTGATTTGTTTCAACTTATTAACTTTTACTTTGAGGATTTAATATTTCCGCTTTTAAACATCTCTGAACCTTTGTTCGTTCTGAGTTTCTTTGTTACTTTTTCTTGGAAGTTGCTTCTTGAATTGATTTGTTCACCCTCGTAGTTTTGCTTAAGACTAATTTTTCGACCACTTCATCCGCTTTTTGAAGAAGCATCTTTACCACTTTTTCTCCAATTCAAAGGATTTTCTCCGAACCGACTATAATTTATTGAATCGTTTATATGTTCTTAATTTATCTCATTACAGAATTAGTTTTTACATCGCGCGAATTAAAGCTAATCTTTCACACATTCGAACCGTTCTTGTTTTAGGTTTTATACATCGACCTTACCTGAAGGTTTTCACGATTTTTAATAACAACTTCTTGTAAATGATTGTAGATCTTTTGTGCATTTTTAATACCGTAGTTATATTTCTACATTACCGTTTTGACATTAGTTTTCATTGTTGTATATATGTCATTATGATTTCTGCTTTACTGATATTTATTTTACCGAGTTTTTTAGCGTTTATATTCCTTTTGAGAGTTGCGAATGTGACAGGGAAGAGATCTGAACATTTGAGACACTCTAAAAGAACTCCAAATGGTGAAAATATTTTAATTGTTTGGCGCTTGATCTGAAATGTCTCAGAGGAACGAAACCTACATTCGAAACTCAATGATCAACTAGGCACAAGGCTTCAAATCACTTTTCCCTTGATAAGTTCTGTTTGAAGCGTTGAACTCAGGAGATCATTGTTTCTTTCAATGACTTCCATTTGTCCAGTGTTTACTTGCACTACATTAGAGCGCGACATCTTTCTAGATTCTAAATGATTAGGACCACTAGAAATTTACTGTAAATTTATTGTAATTGAGAATTTGTTTGTCATCCCCACGAGTCCGACAAACAAATCCGCAATTATACGACGAACTCTTCCAAGATGAAGAAGGATTACCAACATGTAGCGGCAAAGTAATTCCCCCTAAATGTACCCCAATGGTGCAACCCTGCGATGTATATTTTTATCTTCAGGTGAAAAACTTTGTTAAAAAAATAGAAAATTGTTCTCATCGAGCGAGAAAAAGCAATAACTCCTCGAGAAGACTGCATAAAAATACATTCGATTGTCCATCATCAATTACCCGCCCCAATATTCGGTAACATGCTACGTTACGCGTAGTTCGCTTCTAAACTTTGCGATGAGAGAGAATGCTTTATGAATGTCAATCAAGTATGTTTTTGTGTGGAGACGTTGAAACAACGATGTTATTGTAAAAATGCGGCTTTATAACGTGTGCTAGATGCAGAAATAATTATTGTTTCCCCTGTTTCTACGATAAATATCATCCAGACACATGTAATCATCGAATGTCGACAAATAAAGTTTTGAATTTTCATGTACTAAGTTTTTTCGTATGCTCTTTAATTACAAATCCTTGTTGAAAAGTCCTAAATTTTTACCTTTTCTATGCCTTTTGAGTATAAATAAGTAAATAAAATAAAATACTCACCTCTTTGCTTAATTGGAAAAAAGAATAATATAAAAATCGAGAAAAAGGGGGAAAAAAAGTCTCCACACGGGGAGTCAAACCCACGATCATCGCATTACTACTCTGAGCTCTTATCGCCGCGCCAAACCCTGCTTGGCAACCGTCTTAACTTAAATGGATTATACGGTGCGAGAGCAGCGTCAAATTTTTGATTTTCTAAACGCTTGGCCATCTGGAGTTCCCACTTCGGGTACTTTCATTTCTAGCGAAGCCCTGCATGCCCTATAAATTTGAGCGAAATCGGTGATGATGAGTAGAGAATGCCCCCTTGTTAGTTTTTAAACTTTGTTCTCATACTCCTTGCAAAAAGAAAAAAAAAAAGGATTGTTTATATATAAAATGAAGTAACTAGGATTGTTTGCATAATATGGTGTATACAATCCTAGTTGCATGGTATTATCGTTTTCTTATTCATTTCATGGGGATTATAATTACTTTTAGGAGTGCCTCGCCATAAAAGAGGAGAGATATGGCAGTTTCTAGCAGAGCAGCATAGGAAAATATGGGATCATAAAGTTCAGACTGACATTGATCTGTCTATTCCTTATGAAGACCTTCTGAAGCAGCTAACTTCTCATCAGCATTCGATTTTGATTGATATCGGTAAGTTAAATTGCTGACTATAAATTATGCTATACTTTTCTAGGTTAAACAAAAATCAAGTTATTTATCCTAAATAATTTTTGTTCTCAAATGCTTTTACGCATAAATTAACGAATGCTTTTGTGGAGCACATTTTATGCGTGACTGAGATACAAATGAAAATAGTAAGGTAAAGGGATAGAAATAAAATGATTTGAGTCAACGGGGATATTCATTAACTTTAGCTGTCAGATGTAGGCTTAAGTGCTTTAAATAAATATGATTGTGATTTTAAAATTTGTTTGAAGCATTTTAACTAATTAATTAATTATTTTTTATCAGAGGCATATATTTACCTCAAGATATGGATTAGCACGTATTCCACGTATGTTATAGTCCCATGTAATCTCCTTAATATGCTGAAAACCTTAGCAAATACTTTAAAATGCATGAAAGTTATTGCCAATTTTGAAAATCATTTCAATTGTTGCTGGACAGATGGGGTACAAAAGTACAAAATAATACGAGCACCTATGCAATAAAAGAAAATCTTTAGAGAGTTGGACCATCCTTTAACTGAAGTACACATTGTATCCAATGTGGGATGGACGCATAGAGGTCTTGCACGTCGTTTAAGGGAATGTGAAGCCATTCTTCCTACAAAGCGATCTCTTAATTCCTCTAACTGAAGTATAAATGATGAAAGGAAATTATTATGTAGTTAGATAATTGTGTGTTTACGTACAAAGTTTAGGAAGAAATATTTCTGAAACATTGCAAAATGTTGAACAAAAATTATTGAGAGGATATTAAAAAATGTTTTCGCTGATGTATTGAAGTGGGGGAAAATTTTAAAAAATGAATTAAAAAATGTAAAAAAGGTCAAATGTATGGAAATAACAGTAAAAATCTTTTATTTTCCTGAAAACCCCGATTCTTTTAGCGTTGCTAAAAAGTAGTGAAGGCATTCAACTCATAATATCCAAAAATAAGTTTTTTAAAATTTGAAAGGTAAACACTTAAATAAATAGTTAATAAATTTGAATATAAAATTTTGATATGTGCCTAAAAATTTCAGGAGTTCCATGAACATATTTTGAATTTTCATTTTTGAAGAGTGTACTATAAATCATGCAAATAATATTACAAAGTAAAAATTTCAGTTTTCAGTCAAATAAATGTCGTTAAGATAAATAGTTTGCATTTGACATGCTTTTTAAGATACTGGAAAGCATTGCTGCTTAAATTTCTGATTATAAAGGTCTTTCTTCAACGGGAACTGAAGCCGAGTCCTTGTGGTTTTTAAACAGATGCTAACTTTTGCAGCTTCCACACCAGTTCTTAATTTCCACTTTTATTTTATGTTACTGTGTAACTTCACGATGTTAAGTACATTGTTTTTAGAAACGTTATTTAGGAATGCAGTTTTTAAAAATGCTGTTTAAGATTACATTTAAGTTATTCTTCCCTAGTTTCAGCATCCTTCATTGGTGTAGAAACGAAAGATTTTGTAATTTTGGGGCATTTGCTGTATTGTTAAATCATTTTTTATTTCCTTATTTATTTCTTTTAAAGTATAACTCATTTATTTCGTTCTTCAGATATCTAGGACCTCTGGAATCATCAGGAATGTGTTCCGAATCTTGCGCAGAGTTTGATGCACATTATGCCTTGAATTCTTTTCTAAATTCTAAAAATTGTCATAAAAATTTTTAGATTTTAGTGTTTTTTCCGAATTAGGTTATTATTAATATAATTAGTGTCTGTTTCTTACCCTTTTTGACTTATCCAGTATGAATTTATATTGCCATAAGATTAGCATTCATTTCTTCGAGGAAAACTAATCTCGTCTCAATATTTAGTTTAAATTTTAATATTAAATATCTAATCCGGTATTTAAGTCTGATTAAACTCCCATATTAAGTATCTAATTTGATCATTTAACATAAACCTGTCTCTGCAAATTGTTTAATGTTAAAATTAATGGACGGCTTATTTTTATAGTTAGAATGAAGTTTTTAAAATAAGTAACATTTACTGTTAAATACTGAAAGATTAACAATTCACAAAATATTTATGCGGTGTTTTAACAGAAATTTTATGGTTATGAGAAGAACAAAATTTTCACTCTTAATCATAATTCTTTAATGTTCGTATAATTTGTTTCAAATCACGTAAAAGGAAAAATATGTTTTAAAAATAAATTTCTAAATTTTATCTGAGCTTTAAATAGGGCCTCGCCAAATCGTACAAGTGATGTGCGATACTTATCCGTGTTCGAATTGATGAAGTTTCATTTTAATATCCATAGATGGCAGCACGAGTTCTATGATGCTGCAGAGTGGTTTTTCTCGCTGGATTAAAGCCTGTTTATGTTAAGCTCTTAGTCCAAGGGATGGAGAAAAGAAATTCGGTTAAAATGAAAGTTGATTCTGTTGGTATGACAGTTAATTATAATTAATATATAAATAAAAAATATTTTAGTTAATAAATTTTTCATTCGTCGTTTGCTTAGTGTACAAATTAGGGGAAAAAGTAAAATTGGCGTAGATATATCGATTTCAAAAGCGATCGGGCGTCTTTAAAAGGAGCGAATCATTGCTATTTTCCCTCCATCTGAAAAGAAATAGGAGAGTATGCAAAAACGAGTATGTTTTCATTTCATAAGCGTTTTATAGTATTCACGATGGATTTATAGTTCTTTTCTGATTATTTATGCGTTTTTTAGATATTCCAATTTTCTTGCGTGAAATTGAATCATGTGTGTTCATTAATTTGCTTAATTCTTTAAGAACCATCACTGTTCACCCTGAGCATATGTAACTAATAACAAAAATAAGTTTCCATTAACATTAAAAAGAGAATAGTGGAGGCTCTTGTGGGAGCTGAAATTAATAACAAGATAACGAATGATATTATAACTAATTATTGTAAGAAAAGTTGAGTTTGTGCGTAAACTTTGACAGTGACAATTCAAGATCCAGAAAAAACTAGAAGAATATTTTTTACATTTGCTATTGTGAAATATAGTGTATAGTGTTATCAGTGCTGTACCTAAAATGTGCTGTTACTCAGAATTATTTCTAATTAAAAGAAATTATTTAAATTTACATTAAAATTAATTTAGAGGGATGTGTGTAACTAGTCACATGGTTCATTGCAATGATAAACTATTTCGCACAATATCTGAACTCTGTAGCATATACTTATCTTTAACTTTCATGTCTGCTTGTAGTATTCTTGTGCAATGGCTTGTCACTCTTCACTGTATTCTTTTCTATCTTCATCACTTCAGGTTGCATAAAATTCATTAAGAAATTAACAGCTCAACTTAATGTTTAGTAGTCATATTTTGACATATGCAATCTGTCACAGTTTTTAGAATAGATATTAAACAAATAATTTGGGAAAATGATTTATGAGCTGAGGTGGTAATGATATTAACTGTTGAGTGACGTTGCTAATTATCTTATTTTATCATACTTATTCATTCATTTTTGTATTCGGCTATTTGAAATCTACAGATGGTATCCTTTCTTATGATGACTGAATGAAATTAGATTCCATTATTAAATTTGCAGAACACTTCTATTTGCAATAGAAAAGCAAAACCAGGAAAGAAGCCAATATAACTCTCTTTGAGTTAACAGCAGTTAGGATGATCAAAAGTGAGAGGTATTCTGCGGTGCACCTCGGGAAGACCGCTTACGTTCCATGTAACTGAGAAAAGACTGGTCTACTAATGATTCCCATGTATTTTGTTTAGGATTAGGTTTCCGGCTGCTAAATAAATTGATTTCGTAAGATTTTTAGTAATTTCCCTTTTGTAACGAAATCGGCTTTCCGTATAATAGCTTCCATTAAAACATATCAGCCAATGTTTTTTCTAATTTTCCTCATAGCTGTTTTGGGAGAAATATAGCTGCATAATACAGAAGTCTGTGTCGAACATTATTAAATCGTCATAAATGTTTTCTATGTCGATATTTGGCAGAGGGTTATGCACGCAGGAAATTAAAGCAACTGCGCAACCTCGTAGAAATCTGTTCCCGCAAAAGCACCCAATTAAGAGAAACGCTGACCTATGGACTTCGGCAGTTTAGTCCATGTAAACTGCGTACTCCATATGGCTGAAATCCGTAGTTCGCTGTAAGTAATTCTACTAGCGCGTGTATAATCTTTAGATAATGATTTTTTCTTTATTACGCTGTTAAACCAAGGTTACTATATGGCAAGTTTTGCTCTTCTCGACCAGGATCAACCTGTGTGGTGACGTCGACGTCCTTGACTCGTATGTCTGCGTCAAAAAAATATGTTTCTCCTATTTCTTTGAATAGAATGACGTCACTGAGCTGATAGATAAGATACGTCAGTGTCTCAAGCGTCGGAAAGGGAAAGACTTGACTTTGAAAGAACATAACCTTGTCTGTCTGTTGACCTTGGTTAAAACTATGAAGCCTGCTGAATTTCTCCGGCCCACACCACATAAAGTAGACGAACAACTACTATCCTAGATATCGAAATTTCTGTTCAGAGGCATTTTCTACATCCGCTGGTCTTAGACAGTCATCGTATTTCGCAGAAGCTTCGTAACTGTTTATTTGGAGCCATATTCACGCCACTTTGCGGACGGCTTGTGACACTGTGCTGTTGTTTTAGCAGAGTGTAATTTGACAAAACGCTGGAAAAAATAGTTAAGAAAATCTAGCACTTATTGAACCATCTGCCCTAAATTATTGGGAATAATCTGTGAGGCTCCGACTAATTAGGAAAGACAACCGGCACGTAGGTATTTCTGATAGGGCATCAGGCTGCTACAGTTAGTCTGGTAGTCATCATTTAAACCTAAAAATTATTAGGTATGCGATGTATTCTTATTGACTGTAACATTTATATAATAATTATAACGGGTGTACGATAGTTTTATTGTGTATGTTCCTATTTTAAATTTTTTTATGGCGAGAGATGAATGACTTCATAAGATTTTAATTTAGAGCTGCGTCGTGAATAGGAGTGGAATTCGTCAGCTCTGTATTGCGTCATTTCAAATCCGGCTTAGGGGGATAAAATTGGATGCATCAAATAAAGGTGCTAAACGCCTATTAACGACATGAACAATGTTGGCCATGGGAAATTATTGCTGTCTAGATCTTACTTCTTACGATTTCTAGTTATCTTCAAGATTAGCGGTGAAGATCACTGGTTATTTTTTTGATAATGATAAGAGGAATATTAAAATGTATTTGACGTAACTTAACTTGTTAGTGAGAGTTAAAAATTTCTCGATAATTTTTCACTTTTCGAGAAAAGAAGTATTAACGTATTTCTGTTTAGGTTCCACCACTCGCCGAATGGTTAAGACCACTGAATATGATAGTTCGACCTGAGTTGGAACTAAGGCGAACGAGCGAGCTGGCTACATGATTAATTTTCGTGATTTTTCCTATTCTAACGTTTAATACGAGCCAGTTTCCTTAGAAAGTCCTCCACCAAGACATTCCTCCCTTTAGCTAGATAACAGTCTTGTGCTTTGATACATTTAAGTAACATAACCTAAACTAATCTAATCTGTTTTCTTCGTGAAAGTTATTGGTAATAATTATGCACAATTAAACTGAATTTTCCCCCCTTTTATTACTTTTTTTTTAAATGGATATTTAAATAACCATAGATCAGCTTCTGACAAATGGTTTCGTTTTGATAATTTTCCCCCTTTAAATAAAGAATATTTTATTTTCATTAAACAAAAAGGACAATAAATGATCAGTAGTAAGACATTGTTCTTTGGCATTCTTAATATGAGGTATGTATCGAAGAAATTAAATTTCATAATTTAAAAAAATGAGAAAAGTTATCAGTTTCTCTCTCTATATGAAAAGCTGTTGTAGTAATATTGCATTTCTTAGATGCTAATCCTTAATTAAGAGCAAACTTTTCAGCCGAGGCAGATTAAATGTTTTTTAAAATTTCAGTTTGCATTTGCAGCCGCGATTCATTGGACACTCTAATCGTGCCTATTTCAAACATTTTATATGCTTGATAGCTTTGCGGAGAGAATGGAGAATGGAAGAGAATGGAGGCTTATTAAGATAAAGGTTTCGGTTTGAGTTCCGAATTATTATTTTTAGAATAGAGAGGAGAAATACCCAAATTAAAATGAGGAATTAAAGGCTATTGCGAATATAAGTTATAATTTTGATTTACGTATTTTTATTATAAATATATATTAAATTTTACAAAGGCCGAGGTATTTTTGATACTTAAATTAGTACATTCAAAAACCGGTTACTGGCTGATGTTGCTTATCTAATTATTAAAAAAAGTTTTTTGAAATTTTTTATCGGTAATATCTCATGAAATTCCTTATTTCTATTTCTCAAGAAATTGTGTAGTTTCTTGAGAAATGCGAAGTGAAAATGTTTTTCCTTGGAAAATTCTCGTGAAGAAATATTAATGAAGTTAAAAAACTGGATAGACGCACGACGTAAAAAGTTAATTTTTGAGAAAGTAATTTTATGATCGTGCCCTTTCATGCATTTTATATAACGTTCTTTGATAGACAACACTATAATGTATAAATATAAATGACATTTAACGAAAGCCTTTCGTCACATCGCCTATTTTTGAAGTTTTGATGAATTCATCTTGTAGATTATAAGCTATAAATTCCCAATAAATGTGTTAGTTATGCATGTCCGTTTATTTATAGATATAAGACCTAGCAGTGACCGAGTGGTAAGATCGTTGAACACTGGTATTTCGGCCCGGGTTCAAATGTCGCAGACGAGTTGGGTGCATATGAATTTTCATTTTTCGCTCATATAACGTCAGTGCGAGAGTCAGTTTCTCTTAGATATCCTGCCACGAAGGTTTCTCTCGCCTTAACTCTTTGAGGGGCAAGAAAAGGCAATTAACTTTTTCACCAAAACTCTTGTTTTATTTACTATATCAGGTGTTACAATGAAATTATTTGCGACAATTACACATATTTTGTCCAAGACGCGTGGAAAAAAAATGACCACTTCTGGTGGTTAGTATCAGTGACCACCGCCCACAGAACACATCCCTACAAATCAGTCTCTATGCTACTCATGGAAACAGTTTTTCTTTTCCAAGCAGAGTGCAACTTTGCATGTGCTGCATTCCCACACTGTTCTTACAGGCTTTTTGTTGGTGCTGCAGAGTGCACATCGTCATGATGTTGTCTTCCATGGCTGATGCTTATTTTCTTGAAGACGAATTGCTGAATCAACTACTGGTTTATGTTTCTTGATTGCCATCTAGCGAGCAGCTACAAGGGAACTTCAGAAACGGTCAGTTTTGAAAACCACTCACACGAGTGAGTAAGATGTTCAATAGAAAAGGTGGTTACTGTAGGTAACCACCTCCCTTCAAAGAGTTAAGCAGATAGCCTTAATCTGCTTTGCCATAATCTAAATAATCTAAGAGTGCATAAAGATTGAGCTATATAACTATAATTTACCAGATGTATGGGAAAGCTTTCCAATTCAACTTGCTAAGGGCTAGAAGTTAAGTTAGACTTAGTAAAGTTTTAAGCTATATATTTTCTTGAACATTAAGTAAATAACTGCTTTTAACCTATGCAATTTTGTTGAAATAGGTGTTAAACTATTTAAATTAAATTTAGCATTGGCTATTGAGTTATTATATTGCTTTCAAAATAGATGGGTAAATGTTATGTAAATTTTGATTATCTGTAGTACAATTCTTTATAAGAGTGCATTAACGAAAACCTTTTTCATTAAATGGTTTTGTTATATAAACTTTGAAATATGAATGAAATATACTTTATTTTATCTTACGTAAATAAGTCAAATATCTTGAAAATGAATAGAAGATACTTAGTTACGATCTTGTGCAGATAAAAACTTGCCTGAATTGTTTATTTCTTACGTGAAATATGGTGTGTTAAAATGTTTTGAACTGAGGTATTCGGAATTGGAATTAATTTTTCTTCTCTCTCACTTTAGTGTTAGCTGAAACACGATTTATCATTGGATGCTCTATATAACGCATCCAGTTTATAGATAATGTCCAGTGTAATGAGGCACGAGCTCAAATAGATTGCGAAGCTGAATTTAAGGAATGGTAGGGTTAGGTGACCTAGCTATTCACTGGTTCACTTTTCACACTTACGAGTCAGAAAGGTCAGCTCCACCTGGTTTCTGGTAATTGACAAAGATTCTTTTACCCCATACTCTCAAAGGCATTTTCTCTTCCATTTCTTTTATCCCCTTTAATATCTGTTTCATTTACATAGAAAAATAATGTATTTTGCTCCGGTTTTAACTCGCGCATGATTCTTCCCTGAACAACTCAATACGTTTTCTCATAAAAAGCAAACTCGTTTTCTATCGTTTTTCTCAAGCTTCAGATTTATCACCTCGTGTAAATTATAAGAAAGGGTTGAAGGGCATTCATTTTGAAGAATCTGCGATGATCTCGCTCAACTTGAATATTATTTTTCTTTGCATACTAAATGAGTTTGTTTCTTGTGTATACTGTATGCCAAAAAGGCTTAGAGTTTGAAGAAGAATATTTCCGCATTTCTCATATGGAAGACTAATTTCTTTTCAAAAGTATCGTTTTTCGAAGAATCCTTTCATTTTTATATGATGAGTACGGGCTAAGTTTCCTTAAAAGGTCCTCTTTGAAGGTATCCCTCTTTCGGCAGGTGATCCTTGCATGCTGTACCTTGATTAACGTTAGACTTTTATGGCCATTTTTATGTACCTATATTAGCGGATTTGACGGGTATGGGAAATAGCATATTTTCTTAAAGAAAAGATTAAGTAAATTTAAAAACAGTTACAGTTTTAACACTAAAACTACCGATAACCTCCAGTTTGACGAATTTGCAGTTGTTTTTATAGGTGTAAAAAAACAGTTTCGGTAATTTTAATTTTAACGGACTTACCAGGGCAGTCTTCGCTTATACTAACTGTACTTTCCGGCAATTCAGTATCTGTTTTTGAAATACTCGTGATGACTAAGCAAGTGTATTTCGTCAGAATAAAGTAAAAATATTATACTTTCCTCTAATTCTGTAATGATACGCTAATAGTCATAATAATTTAACTTTTTTCTCAGTTTCCTCTGCTCGCTTTAACTGAAACATTTTTTAGTCTTCACACATTAATTGGAACTCAAATCACTCCTTAGTCTTGAGCCTAACGCTTTGTGTTTACGCTTTAGGCATGTACAATTGACAGATAATCACGTGTTTTAAAAGCGGCGCGTTGATGGGTTCGAAATTATCGAAAGATATTTCCGTTGAATTATGATTTGTATTTAATGTGTGCGCTCTAATTACTTTCATATTTGTCACCAGAAAAATAATTTCATAAAACAACCGGTTTATTATGATTAACTATGAAACTAGCTCACCGTTCATTTTGTCGGGTATCCGTGGAGATAGGTATACATCATACAGGTCTCTAAAATTAAAGGTTTGAAGGGGAAGTAAATTTGGGTATGCATTCCTCTCATTACATGGATGGTTATCAACATAAATTCAATCGCCCCGTAAATCTAGTGCTGTTAGATACGGAATTCAGAATTTAATTTTTAAAATTAGAAGTGCCGTCCGCCTGATGAAGGCTATCGGAAATGGCAAAGAGAGATAAATTAAATAATGGTCGGAAATGGCAAAGAGAGATAAATGAAATAATGGTAAACAAACTACTAAATAATTAAATGTAAAAAAAAATTATAAATTAATATAAATTGATGATAATTTGAGGAATAATAAATTATACTAATGCATCCTAAAATGAACTGAAATAAAAAGGCCAATGAAATATTCTGAGCAGTTACCCCCCCTCCCCGGGTCAAATAAAACTACTTTTTTATGTTGGTTTCTAATTCATTTAAAGTCTTCTCAACCGGTAGAGGCGTCTTTAATATCCAGAAGAGAGAACGTTTGGAAACAGGGTGTTTGTTCCGCAGATGTTCAAACTTTCCAGCGT
>KK117713.1:241337-256654 GCA_000611955.2 Stegodyphus mimosarum
GCGTGGTATAATACATGCTACAGTGTCATAAAATATCTTGCAATGCTTACATTCATCTGTATGTTGATAATTAGCGGTTTTATTTCTTGAACAATTACTCTTACAAAACAACAAGTTTTTTTAGGGGGGGGTTGTTTTTGTAATTTCTCTCCTGGGGGAAAAATTAAATCTTAATATGTAATAAACCTTTTAAGTATTTTCACTGTGATTTCCTGTTCGTAGAAGCAGGTATGTGTGTTTTAAGTTTTCATTTTTTAAACTTAGAAAATGATTTATGTGTGTGAAAAAACATACCCTTGACCTTTTCCAAATCCATTGCGCTCTACGGTATGCAGCTCTAATTTGTAAACAATAGGCCATAAGCTGGAAATAAAAGTGCTCATCGTATTTCCCTTTGTAATTTCTATTATGCATTTCTTTTTCGTTTGGCATACATTAAGTTAGGATAGTTTAATCTATTTTATTGTCTTCTCTTTTTCTTGCCTTGTAATTTTTTCTTCGATGAAGTTACAGCTATGATATGCGCTATTCGAAACAGACCTGTGATATAATGCTAATGTAGAAGAATATATTTTATTTGAAGTTCAGGAATTAACTCTCTGTTTTTGAAATTTTTGTTAAATATTTCTGGTATGTAGTAGTTTTTTCCCCTTATTTTCAAATTGATTTTAGTTCAGAAAGATTCATTTGTGCTCTAAAAGTAATTTGTAGAGAGAAAAAATGTGTAAAAACTCTTCGCAGTTTATCATTCGTTACCTTTTTTTTAAGCAAGGGCTTATGAAGTTGAAAGATTTTAAATCTTTGTTATACGAGATGCTTAGAAACATAATAATTTTAAAAATAAACAAATTAGGTGTCTCACGTGAGGACCTTTAAAAGAAATTAATGCCATGAAATGTGATTCTATATTTTAGGCCTCCGAATAACAGCGTTTAAGTAATCTTTGAGGTGCAGCGGTATTCATGCAGTATTCGTTATACAGGATGTTCAATTTAAAAATGGACTCTTTATAAACATCAAGCGTACATACCGTATTTATTCGCATAATTCCTCCCCCCCTTTACTATAATTTTTATCGTGCCAAAATCGAGAAAGAAAATTTTTCCGAATAATTTCCTTAGGACGTGATTGCAGTAAGAACATAATAAATGAAAAGTGTTCTTCGATGAACTACGGTACCGTCGCAATATTATTTATTTAAAAGAAATCCGCATTTCAATAAGAATACATAGTAATATTAACATTGCAATATCTAATAAGATATCTACAAATCTACTTCCGCGTATCCTTAATATCGCCCGCTCTTATTGTTGTCCACTGATACTCCCTAGGCTTCAAGTCATTTATTGTTGCTAGAACTGTTGTCTCTGTCTTCCGCTATAGCTTCCAAATTGTCGCCATCGTGACTGTTCAGGCTGTCTTCCCTCTTGCTATGATTTTCAGAACGTGACTGTTCAGTCTGTCTTCCGTCTTGCTATGATTTTCAGAACCATGAAGAGCATTAGATATCCATTTTTCTTGAAGCTCTACATTATAATTTCTTCTTCACCCAAAGCCCCTGCCCTCAAAATCCACAAAATGCAAGTAAATTACTCAGTACGACGAAAACGGACTGCGTGGACAAACCCATTTCAAAATTTAGGAGGGGTTACTTTCTGAACACATTGAGAAAGGAGAATACGTGAATACTGGAAAAAAATTTCAGATACTTCCGCTAAAACGCTAGAGGGTAAATATTGCATTAGGAAACACGCTTGGCTTGTGGCATATGTTGGTGATGCTGTCTTTAGTTCAGTGGTTTTGTATATACATTTCGCCGTTTTCCCAACAACCTTATGAAACCATTTTTTTATCTATACGCTGGATTGTGGCACTCATATTCATTTTCAGCTTTTCCAAGGTGTGTTTTGTTCATAAAAATAATTTGTTTTAAATATCTCGGAAAAATGTAGACTATACTAAACTCACGTTTGTGAAAATTGCAACACCATGAAGGACTTACGCGAGTGAGCTGAAATTTTCAGGAAATGCAAAGTAGCGCATGATATGCAAATGATTAGAATTGCAAATCTGTAGCGCATGCGTATGCTGAGCAGCGCCCTCTGAACGGCTGATGGATCCGAATAAATAGACGGCTGTAGCGAGGCGTGTATGGTTATCGGTGGTTATCTGCTAGTGGTAAACGTTAACTCAATCTGTACTTATGCCTCGTCGACGAAAGAGAGCGAGATTTGAACAACTTACAGAGTTTGAACGAGGGAGAATCATCGGCCTTCGTGAAGCTGGATTGTCGTATCGTGCAGTAGCCTCTCGTGTGCAGCGTAACAGCAGCACAGTGATGCGCGTTTGGAAGCAGTGGACGGACGAGTGTCGGACAACTCGGAAATCCGGGAGTGGACCCCGAAATGTGACGTCAGCTCGCGATGATAGACACCTGGTCCGCATGGCGCGGACGGACCGTACAGCTTCCTCTAGACAATTGGCAGCACTGTGGTCAATAGCTACAGGTGTTTCATTGTGTGCTTCATCAATTCGTAGACGTCTGCTGCAGTGTGGACTGCGCGCACGGACTCCTTTATACAGGATCCCCCTAACGCACGACCATCGCCGCCTGCGGCTACAATGGGCCAATCAGCATAGAGACTGGCGTGCTGATTGGCAGCATGTCGTGTTTTCTGACGAATCCCGCTTTAATTTGTGGTACCATGATGGCCGCATTCGTGTCAGACGCTATGCCGGTGAACGCCACCTTCCGGAGTGCATTATCGAACGCCACAGTGGACGAACACCCGGAGTTATGGTCTGGGGCGCCATAGCATATCATAGACGATCTCAATTGCTACGAATTGTGGGCAATCTGAACAGCAACCGGTATATCCGTGAAGTTCTACAGCCCGAAGCTGTTCCCTTCCTTCAAAGCTTGCCAGGCGCTGTATTTCAACAGGACAATGCCCGCCCTCATACTGCTCGGATTGTTAAATCCTTCTTTGCAGCGCAGCAGGTACAGCTTCTTCCTTGGCCTGCGTGTTCCCCGGATATGTCGCCAATTGAACATGTGTGGGATGTCATTGGTCGGCGTCTTGCTCGTGATCCTCGTCCTGTTGCGTCTGCAGACGAACTTTGGGTACGCGTACAAACGATATGGAATGCTCTTCCTCAGTCAGACATTCAAACTTTGTTTGACTCCATGCCACGTCGTGTAGCAGCACTTATTGCGGCGCGTGGTGGCCACACAAAATACTGATTCTGATCTCTTGTTCTTGTTTGTTTGCTTTGAACATTTAATCATTTATTTGTACCACTACCACTCAACTGTGTATTAAACTGCATTCAATTATGACGATTCCTTCTTGGTGTTGCAATTTTCACAAACGTGAGTGTAGAAACAGCTGGATATCTAGGTTGTCGTAATCTTTAGATTTGATTCTGCCGGAAGAGAGAAAGGTGAAACCTCCTGCAGCGTAATCGCTATGAAGTCTTCTGTATGATATCACGTTCTGTTCACGTCATTTAGGTATACCCAAGAATAATGCTAATTTTTTTTTGTTAAGAAAAGAATTGCCAGGTAATATCTTGGTAGGTCTCAGTGTCCATGATTGTTTCAAAGAACAGGTGTCCTTAATCCGTTGCCTTGACATGGTACACCAGACAGTTTTCACAAAATGCAGAGGAGACCAGATGCAGGTTTTCAGAGTTCCATCTTCGAAATATTGGCCACAGGCATATATATTTCCATGAAACCATGTTTCATATGTGAAAAGAGGCGTTTAAAAAGAAAATATACCACGAATGAAGTTTTTACAAAACAGCACTGAGAGCCGTATATATACACACAATATGACTGTGTTCAACACTTGCCGTTCTGTTCTTCCCGTTTGTACTTTTCATAAGACTCATCAAACCCCCTTTCTTCTTGCGAAGTATTCATGCTTTTCTCCACACCAAACGGATTTAGTGATCTTTCACACATAAAGGAAGCATATAGGAATCGGAGAACCACTGCACATAAATATGCACAAAGTTATGTGCCATAAAAAAGTGGTCCATTTTTAAATGAACACTTTAAATTCATGTAGTAATATGCTGTATTTCTTATGTAGTATAATGTGTTCTAATTAGGCGTGTGATAGAAGCAATAATCATGCATTCTAAATTTAACATAATTTATTAACGATGCATTCTTCAGTTACTAAAACTTCCTTAATATCTTTTCACAATCGATTTGCAATAGAAAGCTTTTTTCCATTTGTGATGTACCTTCAACATGAACTCCACTTATGGCCGACGAATGTCTAGTAGCTAAAACGTGCTAATGTGCTTCCATGAGTAGAAGCATGTGCGAGTTACACTGTAGATTGCTGCTTGAATTCGTTCACTTAAGTCTGCCACGTAAGTCATAGGTTTCAGATTTTGAACTGTCTTAGCGACAACCCGATCTTTAACAAGTTGCCAAGGGAAAATGTCTAGTGAAATTAAGTCTGGGGATCATTAAATGAATCGTGATCCTCTTCCAAGGCAACCTGTAGTAAAATGGCAATCCAAGAACATGCAGATATCACTGGTAAAGTCGGAGAAATATACACCGAATTGGAGAGCTGAGGAGAGCTTATTTCTGCAGTATATGTAGGCATATTTTTACAGTTACCGTGAGCCCTGCAAAAAATAATGAAAAAGTGAGTTGGGTTAAAAATTTCAGATTTTATTTCGACAATAGCGCATATTCTCTGTTACTATAGCTAGTACATTGTGTGTCGCAAATTTACTTTTACTGTACATTTAAGCGGAACGCCCAATATTTTCGTAATCTACAGATCAAAAGTATAATTTCTAGAACATAGAATAAAGTGAAATAGCAAAATATTTTACACAGCAAGGGAATGATATAGAATATCAAGACTCTTCAGAAGTGGTTGTGCCATATGGGATTAAAAGGTACATATATTATAGTACTTGTTAAAAGCAAAGCTTATGTGATTCTCTAGGTGGGGTGTTTCTGTATGCCACGAGTTTAATGGGGGAGGAAGAGCCAGACCAGCAAAATGTTAATTTTGAAATGGAATAGAAGCATATTATTAAATTAAATTCTGAGTTTCTTAATTCTCTTGAATTGCAGCCTGCGCCCTCTGAGAAGCAGAAAAATTAGTTTTCTGCCTGGCGGCCCCACCTTAGTCACTGAAGATGTAGGTGGAGCTTGCCTGTCAGGCTAATGGACGTGGCACGTGCTCCTGTCACTTATACAGTTTTGGGCGCGTCAATTTTCCCTCCAACGCCGAAGGTGGAACTTTTCTCCCTATCAGTGGTTTAATGAAAAGAAAAAAAGTAGGGAATCTGTGCTTTGAAGCAATCTAATGCTAATGTTTAAGTTATTGAGGTTAGTAACGTCTTCTGAAATGTAATTCCGATTTTTGCAACCTGTCACGATTTTTGGTGGAGTTGTTTGCCGTTCCACTCGTCATGAGAACATCAGTTTAGGTTTGTAACGAAATTGGTATAGTACCTTTCTCATCAGTGTTATTTAGGAAGCCATGTAAAAACAATATACTTAATAATAGTTCTTTATTTTTGATGACACCATGAGAATGCGAACAGCTGTATCCGTGCAGAAGCTTTTAAAAAATGTTTGCCCTTCAATATAATAAATAAAAGTCGTTTCCAGGATTATACATTTAGGTGGTAACGTATTGGCTGTCTAATTATCTTTATGCTGTCGTTTAGATTTTTTGTTTTCTTTACAACTATTCATTAATCTGGACAGCTTACTGTTCATCGAACTGCTTAGTAGTTGCTTGCTGGGGCGAATATCGCTTAGCTCAACTAAGCGTTTCTCTTCGGGGTGTCTGAAGCCTATGTTGTATGGTGGCATGAATCTTTTAAGGATCTGGATCTGTTTTGATTCGCTAAAAGATGCAATGTATCCCATTTGAAAGCTTCCCATTCTGGCAAGGAGTTACTTTTATTTTAAAACAAATCCATCTTGGCAGTAGCATGTCAGTGCTACATTCATATCTTTTCGTTGGTTCGGTACAGCAGGAAGTGAGATAAATCTGACTTCACTGCTCGGTATCATTCACCAGAGCTCCAGTTCTGATGATTTGCTCAGCAATATGCAAAGCGCAGTATCTGAAAACATACAGGCACAATGACATCCGAGTAGGATGGGGATTTTGTAGCCAAGCATATGTAGTATACATGACGCTACCAGTGGCCGAGCGGTTAGTAGCTTAACCATGGTAGTTCCGATTTGAGTTCGATTCCAGGCGAATGGGCTGGCTGCATGTACGATTTCGTAATCTTCCTCATGTGCAACATGTATACGAGCCTGTTTCTCTTAGAAAGACCTCTAGGTGGATAAGATTCCTCCTCTTAGGCGGATAGCCCTAGTGCACTTTGCAGTAATCAAATAAAACAAACCAAACCAGTGGAGTATGCGCGGTTCCCTTCTGCTTGCTAATGTTCCTTGATGTTGTGATAATGAGTTAAATATAATTAGTACATATTTTGCCCTTCGATTGGCCTCTACTAGTCTGAATAGTTCATGGTGATCCTGGTTGGGTTTGTAATCGCCTTTCGCTGAGTGAGAGGTCATGCATGCTCAACAATGAGTATGCATTTGGTAGAATCCAGAAAATTGCAACGTCATTGCCATTTCCGATGTACAGCCAGGAATAAATCTGAAGCCAACAATGCACCCCAAGAAGCCACAAAACGCTCGTTATAGCTAAAAATCGTGTATTTAACCACTTTCGTCGATTTCAGAACACTTTTTCTTTCGTTCTAGATATCGCCCTTTTATATTATGTGCTTTGTTTGAGTATATTCATTGTACTCGAGCATTGCCAATAAGTTTTTCTTGCTACCGCAGTTTCTAATGTGACTATCATTCAGGGCATATATTCTTGTGAAAAAATTTATTTTGAAAGACATCGGCGTATGTCAAATTTATGTATTCCGTCTTCTTTAAACGTGACTGTTAAATTGTTGGTTGGAAGGATTTTGAATTTGAAGGAGATACAATCCGAATGAAAATATAATAACTTTGTGTTTGCTGCTTTTAGAACTGGTCGAAGGAGAATATACCTTTCTTACCTATTGAATTTCATTTACATGAACCTATCAATGATTCTTAGACAATTAACGTTTCTTCAGGATTCGGCTGAGCTTTTCGTAAAATTCTAATATATTTCCAGAACTGCAGATATGTGAATCTTTTGATACAAATTCGTCTTAAAAAGTGTGTATAATTCTGATAGTGTATAGAATTGCAAGTTCAGTTTCTATATATCTTCTATAGTGATAACTGTGCTTCTGCTCAAGGGTATTGAAAGTTATGGGATGTAAATACCATATTCACTCGAAAATAAGACACCTTTATTTCGCTAGCTTTTTTTAAAATTTGATAGACTCTTTTAAATAAAATTGTAGAATGAAAGGAAGGAGTTTCTTATTTACAAGGTTTAAATACTAAATTAACCTCATAGGTAACGGCGGTATGTATAAAATGCCTAACTAACTCTAATTATAATGATCACGCCTGGCGAGCGATTTCAATTTAAGACTGCATCCGCTATTCTGGTTACTGTTGTGCCTGAAAACAAATAGGTAATAACGTGTTGTTAATTGTACCTAATTTTTCTTTCTGAACCGTAGAAAAATGTTGTATTTAGTTAGGTAGCTTGCCTTTCATTCTAATCAAACACATTAATTTTAACAGTAACCATGCTCTCATCAAATGATCACCTATAACTTTATTTCTTGGAATTTATTCTAAAATGTAAGAGATTCCAAAGATCTCGTTTTTACATCTCCGATTTGTGCCGTCGCTCATATTCAAGTTGATTTGAATGTAATTTCCTGAATGTAGTCAAAAATGCCAGGTGGAATAATCGTATCTGAAAAAAATATTAGAATTTTTTAAAATCTGATTTTTGTGGTTATAATCGCTATTAACTAATTTTTTATGTATCTTAAGTTAAAAATTTGACCTCAGAGAGTAGTTACCAATAACCTTGAAAATGCATGTGTCAGGTAATTTTCAAATAAACATAGCTCTTAGGAAATTTTGCTCTGCCTTTCGGATTACCTTCATAGCTATGTGTTTAAAGTAATATATGGAGACTATAATTAAAATGACCGACACGTAATTCGATTAAAAACAAAAGGAGATGCAACATAGTAAAGCCTAACATGGCTTGCAGGTGTATGTCTTATTTGTATTTTCATATTTGTATTAAAATAGCTCTTTTGTCAGAAATCAGCCAGTGTGCTTTCATGGATAGGTTTCTTCTTTTGTAATATTAAACTGATTTTATTAGTTTATGCGTAGTATGTGATCATTCAAATTGGACATGATTATGTATGTCTGCCCTAATTGCCTAAAAGAGGATCGTCTTGTCATCGCCAAGGTTTTAGATTCATTTCTCTTATTGCCCAAATCTTTTTTTTTTTTTTTCTTTTTCCCCCAATTTTTTTTTTTTTTTTGGGGGGGGGGATTAGTTTGGATTTTTTTTTTTTTTCGGTTTCTCAACTTATTTAGTACTTTAGATTTTACCTACTACTTCTCGAATGGGTAAGAAATACTGTCTTCTCATTTTAATTCTGAAGTGTATGGAGTGTAGCCTTTGACGGCTCTTCATCCCACGCAGTGCCATCTAACTGCGATCACTTCTATGCTCAAGGGCTACCATTGCCTACTTTACTTTTGGGTCAACGTAACTGCCTAATCCGCAGGTGTACCGTTGGGAGCGGCTCTGGACTACCGGAAAAACAGTTTGTAATCCGCCCAGCTATGTGCTTACCTTATGTGTGTATGGGATGTGGTAGGGGGAAATGAGGTTGTGGACTTTTCAAGGCCGTAACGAATATCCTCCGAGGAAGGGGGGTGAGACACACCTTTTCTCCCTCTAACTCTGCCAACGATTGCTACCATGTCAACATTTATTCTTTCATGCTATACTTTAAACTCGCAGATACTTCTTGACGCTCATCATTTTAGACTATAGATTTTGTAGTAAGATTTATTTCAGTTGCCTTCTCTAATATTGTAGAAGTTCTTTAATGTTGTAAACGATTTGGGCGTTCGCAGGTTCACTCATTATTTCTATTTTTAATTAATTAATATAGTGTCGTAATGCAGCGTGAATGCATTTTCTGGCTTTTCATGCGTCTCTCTGTTGTATTAATTTCTTTGACGGACTTAAATTTGATGCGAATGGAGCAAGATGTTGTACTGTGGAGGACAAAAGCGAGTTTTTTGTGATATTTGATAATTGTATTTTATGTGCCTTCACTTGGGCAACTGCCATTCGCTTTATTTTGATAAGATGAAATATGCAGTAGTTTCTAAATTCCAAAAGTTTTGTTTACTTAGTGTATGTAATATATGAATAATTATTTCGTGCTTTATTAATGACTCTTTCGTTTTCCAGGCAGAGTATTTTACGCACAGTGTCCACAAAAAACGCGTCAAAAATTGCAAATTTTTAAATTTAATATTTCGGTCGATTTTTGTCGTACGGGAGCCAAACTTCGTGTGTTTTGTTTTTTATAATGAGTACAAAATTTTTCTAAATATAAGTGTAGGGACCGGGAGAAGGTGTAAAATATTAGATTTCGTAATTTTTAAAAAATCGATTACTTAAACTTTAAGAATGCCAAAACATGAATATTTCCCTTATTTAAAACATTTTAGTAATTGAATGTCGCGAAAATAAAAACCGGGTAAGGGACAAGATAGCCATGTATCGGGAATTTTTTCAACTAAGTGAGAACATATTTACCGACTCATAACTATATTCGAATTTAATATGTGGAGGGATTTCAATATAGTATTCCCTTGTAGTTGATTTTGACTATAGCTCAATTTGTCAGGACATCTGTTCCTTTTAATTGCCTTTGCAAACATAACTGGAGTCCTGAGTAGGAACAGGGAGCTTACTCAAAGCTATGCTCGTGCGTATGTAGAAAATACAACAAAGAAGGGTTAAATTTACCCTTTATTTCTTACAGCTTACAGCCGTTCCCGCACTTCGGGATACAAAGACCAGCACTTATGATCTAAAACGTAGAAAATAAGAATTAAACTAACTTAATAAGAACTAAACTTAGATGTTTTACAGAGAGTCGTAACGCAAAGATTGGCCTTTTAACGCTACGTATGAAGTGAGCGGAGTGCAAAAACTACACTATGTCTTCAAATATCAGCGAGAAATAAGTTCTGGCCTTAAAGGCCGATGTGAAAAGCACGCGCGTGGTAAAGCAGCGAGAAATCGCCCTCTCTTCCTCTTGGCTAAAAGCCATGTCTTAAATACTTATGCAATTTGCAACCTCATTTGCATACACAATTCTTTTTCGCGCTTATTCTGACCGGAAATGCAAAATAAGAGAGGATAGCAAAGTTTTAAAATAAACGTTAGTAAAACTTAAAATCCTTACAAGTTGTCTCCCCATTAGCCCAAGCCCATGTGGGCTGACTATAGGTGAGACAAGTGAGCATAATTCCTCCTGGCAAGGAGCGCAAGATTACGCCGGTCGTTGGCTACGTATGTAGTACACTACCTTGTAGTAGTAGCCTTGAGCACCGTACAGGTGACAGTGTGACTTAGCTCAATTCCGCCCCCAACTTTGATGGAGAGCACCCGGGGGGACGGGTCTAAGGGTCTCTCACCCCTGTTCCTCTACCATCAACCTCTCGAGAGGACTTTCGGCTCGCCGCATATTTAAAGTGCCTCGATGGCGCACGGATACTATACATTTACAAACATCCATGCCTTCTCCGTGACTCAAACCCAGGCCCTTCGGCACAGCAGTCAGCGACGCTAATCACTTGAGCGGCTGTACTTGCTTTCGTGGTTTAAATGATTAGCAAGTATATAAGGTATATCTCCCACATTCTTAGCGTGCCTTCGTGGTGTAATGGTCAGCACACTGAGCCGGTATTTCAGAGGTCCGCGGTTCGATTCCCGGCGAAGGCGTTGCACATTTTTCATCTCTCCGGATTCTAAAAAAACCCTAATGTCTCTACAGTGGCGCCCGAACTAAAAGGGTTGTGGATGATGACTCTCCACACCCAGAATTTGGCGACTAGGTCCCCTAAAACCCTAGTCGCCTTTTAAAAAGGGGAGTATATAAGGTATATCTACCACATTCTTAGCTTGCCTTCGTGGTGTAATGGTCAGCACACTGAGCCGGTATTTCAGAGGTCCGCGGTTCGATTCCCGGCGAAGGCGTTGCACAAGTATACCTGACATTGAAAGATCCGTGATTTGAACCCTCCTCCCATAACCACTCAAAGGCACAATTGATTTATCACATTACCCAGCTTTGAAATTTCTGAAGTGTACGGTGGCGCTCGAAGTAAAATGTGGTGGATTTGGTCGATCACAAAAAAATATTCAAATGTTTTCATGGCCATGAACGCTATCAGAAATCTATTTCTTCGGAGATTCAATATTTAAGTTCTTTTGTCATATGTCTGGTCTGACACTCTTAAGAAATCTAATTGCTGAATGAACTCATAGTGTAACACAAAATTTATATTTAAAATAGAAATGTCTTGAAAGAAATACGTAGGGCGAGATTTTCGATCGCGATTCATACTTGACCTCTCCCGAATGCAGCCTAATATTATTTAAATGAGAATCTGCTTTATTGAATTGCTATGAGAATGGGAACTTGGAAGTCAGCCCTTTACATTTCGTAGCTCTATATTGTGTAACGCATATCAGTCACGAAGATGCATCACAGCTGCCAGCAAATTTGACTGATCACCTTGCTTCCTCAATTAAGATAAAAGATTGATACGAGTTCTAGAAACACTCCTCATTTTGATGAGATTTTCATCACTTAGATTTATTTCCTGATCCTTCATAATTTTCAACCCCTAGCTTATCTTAGAAAGCGATTGTACGTAGGTGTATAGCCTTTATCGTTGTTTCAACCTTTTGTATCCGTTGTATTAATTGGTATCTCTTAAACAATTTCTGTTCTTTTAAATTAAGACGATGATATGGTCTGTAGGTAAATTTTTGATTATTGTAGCGGGGTATAAAGCACATAATGCTCGCTTCATCAAGAATGTAATTAGTTTTTCCGCTGTCTTCTGTACGCTGTCTTGATGCTGTTATCTGTTTGAGTTCGTTTCCGGATCTTCTATGCTTTAAAAATAATTATGAATTTCGAAAGAGGGTTTGGGAAAAAGTTAAAAAAAAAGGAATGGGTCTCTTATTTCTTTCTCTTTCGTAGTTTTTTTATGTGAATAATCATTGTTCTTTGGAATTGCGAGGGACGGTGAAATGTATATCTAAATGTATTCAACAAATGGCGGAGTGTATTTTTATTCAGTATTGTGTTTAAACGACATTTCTATGTCTTTTCAGCTGGCAATATTCTTTTGAATATCGCAGCCTTTTGTGGTGTGGACAAAGTATGAATACCATCAGAAAGACACTTGCTTGCATAAGAAATTTTAAAACTGTATGTCTTTCAAACAGTCTGTTTCTTAAAGTGTTTCATTGTCAACTAGTTTGTTGCACTCTGTCATAATAAAGTCGAATATGAATCAGTTTTCATAATGAAAAGCAGAATTTATGACCGCCGCCGGGTACAACAGAGTTGTCAATTTCTTCTCTGCAGGTGATTGATCCTTACTGATATTATTTTAATTTTTGAGAAATTTCTTCAAGTATTTTATAATATGGTCGTGTAACTTTATATTCGCATATATATATATGAATTTATATTATAGTTAGGTTAAATTTTGATCATTTTGAGGATGTTGATTATAAGTTACATTTTATTTATTTATTCATTTCATACACCTGTTATAAATACAGTTCATTAAATTTCAAGTGCTTTATAATATGGTCGTGTAACTTTATATTCGCGTATGTATGTAAATTTATATATAGTTGGGTTAAAATTTGGTCATTTTGGGGATGTTGATTATAGGTTTCGTTTTATTTATTGATTTATTTATACACCTGTATTAAATGCAGTTCATTAAATTTCAAATACATTAAATACTGAATTATTTGACCTTCAGGTATCTGAGAAACCACGAAAACCTGATCCATACTAGAATTTAGTTTTACGAAGGGGAGTAATGTTGGTAAACAAGGCAGATTAATTAGTTTTATTTATTAAATAATACTCTGAGCTGTCTCCGTAATCCGTGCAGTGATTAACGATGGTCCTTGCCGTAGAATTGGGTCCGGGTTCGAATCCCGGAAAAGGCTTGGATATTTGTAAGTGTACAGTGTTTGTGGAGAATGCGAGTACTTAAAATAGGTGTACTGAAAGCCTTCTGGAGAGGTTTGGTGTAGAGAAAGAGGAGTGAGAGACCATTAGATGCTTCTGCTTCCTCAAAACTGACGGAGCTTCCCTTTCTTATGGGTGTAATTCGGTTCCTCCTTTAGGCGGGCACGTAGTACTCCTTCATAGCAGCATGTAGCTCATATGCATCATACAATGTCACTGTTATGCATTCTTTGTCAAAATACAGCTGTAAGCGGATTCAGATACACCGAAAACGTGGGAGTATATCTGTCTAACCATCAAAGATAACGTCAAGGGCTGGTGTCCGCGTCTTCCTTCACCTGTGGCATATCCTGGGTAATGTTCTTGTTGATGAGACGGATAAATAACTGATGGATATTAGCCATTCTTGACGAATGTATTGAGTTACAAGTGTCCGGCCATTTTTAACAGTGACGATACTGCTGTGAACTGCATAGCGTTACGTATTAGCGTAAGTGTTCTCTAAAGAGGTATCATAGTTTCGGGGAAGATGCGGTCCGCTTTTATGTAGCTGGGAAGTATTTAGTTTTAGTGTATAGATAAGGTTATAATTAGTCTGATATTGGAACATTAGTCCAGTAGACAGTAGCGAGTTATCACTTTGTCTAAAATAGTGTGACAAAGACTGATTAAGGTTTAAACAAAACAGCCGCGGCTCATGCTTTACAGATAATCATAACTTCTGGCGATTTAAATAAAAATAATATCATTCAAATAACTTTAAACGTTGATCAGCAATCCGAGACTGCACAGTTAAATACTAATTTACAAGCTAGCTCAAATTATTTATCGGTGCATAAGTATGGGCTTCGAAATTTTGCAAAGCCGAGATAATTACATTTAGCTTGAGCTGGCAGAATTCTAACAATGCCAGTGCCAAATGCTTTCTCTCTTTCTAGATCCAAAAGCCCTCAGCTTAAATACATTTTTTCTTGTATCCACTGGCGCGCACTTGCCTATTCAGCATTGGCCACGTCTAAGGCCGGAAGTGGTGGTCATTTTATTATGGAGGAACCTAATGGGCGGCCACCGTTGCTTCCTATGAACGGACGGACAGCTACCACCATGCCTCCTCCGAGATTCAAACCCGGGTCCTTTTGCACCACTTAACCACTAAACTGCCTGGGCGGCGCTTAAATACACTACAAGCTAATTTGCATTCTAATGAGGGGTAAGGAAAGAAGAAGTTAAAGTAAAGATCGAAATCATAATAGCTGGTTAGTTTAACATAAGAACCTTACATATGGATATAAAAAAACTACTTTTGTTCAAGTTTTGGTATGTATCAACATCTTTTGTACTTTTTGGTGTTTAATTTATGAAACACATTAGAAAATATTATAAATAAATAAATATATATATATATATATATATGTATTTAATCAAGTTTGGAAAGGACTCAGGACATGATCTTCTAGCAAGGGTGCAAGGGGCAAAAAGGGTGAGAATCCCTGTTAGCACGTTTTGTAATATCTGTCATAAAAATGTTTCTTTTCTCTGTAGTATCATTATTTATTTATACGGTGTACTATGTATTCAAACCTTGAAACCATATTTCAGTTTTCTAATCAAATGATTTTGTTAGGTAAAGTAATTAAGTTGTTTACTGAATAAGTAATTATGTCTGTCCTTTTTAGCTCCAGGCATGTATAAAAAGCATCTTTTTTCTTTTTGTTCAATGAGTCTTTTTGTGAACAGTCCTTGTAGTTCTATGTTATGACATTCCCGGTTATCCGATCACCGTTCAGTCCTCTTTTTGTCAGATAATCAAGATTCTGCTGTATTTTTAATTTTACGTATAATTATAATTACGTAATTTAATTTCATGTAAATGTATATTCATGAAATATAAGAGTGGGGTGATATAATTTAACGGTTGAAATTTGCAGCATTGTTGTGTGAATAGGATTTAAATTAATTTAAATAGATACTGATATTTAATGTTAATTTGTATTACAAACTTTACGTCCCCACCCCAGCTTTCTTGAATATTTCCATCTTTCTCGTGTGAGTCCTGTTATTAC